>CM031993.1:7863227-8088229 GCA_018804465.1 Populus tomentosa
AAAGGTGCTTCAAACGGCTAAGTTTGCCAAAGAATAAAGTCATATGCTTGAATCAGTAGAAGCTTGGGAGGGCAAACAACAGAAAGATATGGGAAGGAAAGGGTGTTGTTCTCATCAACACTTGTTTGGCGCAAAATAAGAGATGGAACTCAGGAAGGGAGGGAAAACTCATGGAAGTACCTTTTCTTCCCAGTTTCCATCCACTTCTGGTTCAAATAATTCTATTTCTTTCAAAGGAAATTTATGCATTCCATATCCTACCACTTCCTTTCTCCCAAGTCCCAAACCATGTTTTCTATCGTATCTTTGAACTAAAACAATTAAAATACCATTCCAAGTAAAACATATGCATAGGAATTGTAAGAGATTCATTGAGGAATCAAATTCATCATCAGGGGCACCTGCTCATAACGGATGTTCAATGATAGCTGCTTCCATTGTCCAGAAAAACTCATGTACCTTTTTGCTATTGTTTTCAGGGCTGGCAGACGAAAATAAGAATGATACAATGAAGCTGAAACAGATTAAAAATCTCCTTCATTAAAACCTATAACCATCTCGAGAACTTACAAAAAAAAAACCCTCCTGTAAAAAATGTTAACTGCAAAAACAACTTTTAAAAAAAAGAAAAAAAAACACCAAAATTCGTTCAATGAATCCGAAATAGAACACCATCAAAATCCGATTCGTACAAGATACAAATATCAATAGAGCCTAATAAAGAAATCAATTCTGATTTCATTTAAAATATATAATCTCGCAAAATTTATATTCCTCAGATATATATATATAAAAGAAGGCAGAATTGGCGATCACAATTCAATTAAAAAAGAATAAACCCTAGCAATACAATTCTATTAAACACAATCAAATTACTTGAAAATTAGAAGAAGAAAGAAACCTTTTAATAGACTTCACAGGATTGAGTGAGGCAGGGTTTCGCATTTTATAAAGAAAATCATAAAACATAATTGATGGAGACGATGGTGATTGACTCGCTGCAGTGTCCATTGGATCAATTGTCAATCAATACAGCTCCTTTTAGAATTAACGGCTAAGATAATGATGATCTTTCCTCTTCTCCTTCTCTCCCTAAAACAAAATTTTTAATTAAAAGGTGAATTGTGAAAGAAGCAAATGTAAAAAAAAAAAAAAAAAAAAGGGGGGAGGGAGGGTTTGTAAGGAAACCTATCTTCTTCAAGCAACAAATCCAGGAGAGAGAGCTATTGGCTTTGCAGAGACAGAAGACTGCCTGCTAGGTTTAGTCACATCGCATTCACACAATGTCTTGATTTTTGTTTTATCGTTAAAGGAAACGGTTGAAAAGTGGGTTGAAGAGCAGTTTTACAGGGTTTTTCAATCTTTGCGATGAAGCTATAAGGATCACATGGGCTTTCTCTGTGGATAAAGAGGTTGGATGGTGAGTCTAAATTGTAAAAAAACTTGTTCGAGCACTCGGGAAGTCCATTACAATATGAATATTTTGAAAATTTTATATTTTTTATTTAGACATGATTACAATAAAACTATTCTAAAAATTTTTTATATTTTTTTTATCTAAATAGATCACTCATTATAATAAAACTATTTTAAAAATCATTCAAGTATACTTTCTAGCCCTCGTCTCTCTGATAATATGATTTATAGCTCTATTTTTTTTTTAAGTACGCTTTATAGCCTTTATTTTTCAAATAATAAGGTTTTTATTTTATTTTAGTGTACTTTTAAGCTCTTAATTCAAATATTTTCAAAAAGAATGATCATTTCTTGATATTGTGAGGCAATTATCTCTCATTCCTTTTTTTTTTTTTTTTTCCTTGAGTGTGCTTTTAAACCCCCATCCAATGATTAGTGAATCATAAACCATAAATATAAGAAAGATACCATGAAGATAAATATTCCTTGATAAAATTATATTCAATTCTTTCAGGACTTGAAAAACACGAGTATCCACACATACACAAACACAAGGTTACAACAAAAATAACAATAATCATTTCACAAAAAAAATAGTTATTACAAAGAAGTATTCATAAACAAGTGTGACCCGTATACCAAAGTGGTCCCATGTAGAAATAAAAGAACCTAAGATAGTACAATACATTAACTTAAATAGTCTTATATCTGAAATTATATCCTAGAGAGGCTAATATAAAAATTTCCACCCCTAAAAAATCCCATATAAGCTAGGGGAATTAGATAAGAAAGTATTGCCCCTTTCTTGCCTTCATTCGTTAGATTGTAGCTTTAAATAATCATCTTCAAGTAAGTAAGGTTGTTGTTCGCATTAATCCTTATTGTATGGCTAGAAAACTCCAAAATAAAATTTTGAATTTCATTCATCATTAGAAAAATAATCTTTTTCAAATAAAAAAAGTCTATAAGTTATAAGACAACAAATAACAAAACTCATACACCACCTTTTAATCAATATTGTGATGTCTTTCTAAATTTTGATTAATTTAAAATCTTAATCTAATATAAAAACAAATACCTATAAAAACTTTTAATAAAATTTCATCTCGATCCAACGGTCAAATTAAAAGTTATGCTCGTTAGCATTAAACTGAATAATAGAAAACGTTATGTCAAAGTCCGAATTTGATTGTTCAACCCTTGTATAGATTATATCACTTGGCTTGTAGACCCAACACCACTTGGCTTTTTTTCTACAAAATAAAAGTTTACTAATCTTTTTATTTAAATCATAATTGATTCCCTCTCTTATTTATTTATTTTATTTTTATTGTGCATTAAATATTTTTATATGGATTTTGATTAATACCCTATATTTTATTGTTTGAATTATTTAGTTCCTTTAAAAAATTAGTAATTGACCTTTTCAATTTCATAATAATTTAAAAAGATTATTGTAATTTATCTATGAATTTCATCCTTTAAAAGTTTATATAAATAAATTGAATAATTTACATTGTGTATTTATAAAAATAAGAGTTGTTTGTTCTTAGGAACCAAAAATTAATCTCTAATTGTTTATTCTAAGAAACTAGAACTACTCTCTATGATAAATATAAATATAAATATATGAAATAAATAGGACAATGCGGGTTATAACTTTGCATGTTCAACTAAATTATGTTTTTACTAGAATATCAACTTTCTATAGTAGTTTTAATTAGTATTAATAACTGTTTTTGATTTATTAATTCATATATTTTTAAATTTATTCTATTAAACATACAAAATATTATTTCATTTTTCAATTACAAAAAATAATGACACCCAAAAATACATCCATAATGTTAGCACAATATTATTCTCTTGTATCCTAAATGTGACATAGCATGGGTTACCCAAGTAATTTGTATAAAAACCAGTTTATCCTCAAATTGGTGTTCTTCTGAATAATCAAATTGGTGTCTATATTGATTCTGAGTTAAAAATTATATATAAAAAAATCAAAATCAAAATTTAAAATTTAGCAGCAACATAGTTCTGTTAGTTCCCCTACCTACCATTCCCCAAGCAGCATGCCAACTCCCAAATATCATTCTAATTAAGAAACGACAAGTTAGCAGCTGCAAGTTTCTGCTGAGTTGAATTTGATCGGACTCACAGTACTGTGATGTTTTCTGCCGTTCATCAATTCCGGTGAAGAATGATTTCTTGTAAAATTCCATCCACTGTCTCTGAGATATGTAATGACGTAAGATCTGTGAGGAAGAAGCCTTCAAATTCCACAAGAGTATAAGGCATGCAACAACCCATTGGGAAGAAAAGAAGCTTCAAATTCCAAAAGTCTCTCCAATCTGTTTTTTTTGGATAATCATCGAGAGAGTCTCTCCAATCTTGATGGAGGCAGCATTCTTGCATGTTTATCCAATCTGTTTTTTTTGGATAATCATCGAGAGAGTCTCTCCAATCTTGATGGAGGCAGCATTCTTGCATGTTTATGTTGCGTTCTTGCATGTTTATGCTGGATAACATTAGATCATCGTGATGCATTCTTGACGTAAGATTTATTAAACTAAGCTAACTTCCTCTCTTCATGACTTGCTTAATGATTTTCTAAAACTAGGCTTTATTTAATATATACAGTAATAACTGTAGTCTTTGTTAAGATCACAAGTTACCAAAAGAAAATACTAATGTGTGAGCACAACTTTTCTAGCTCCTTTGAACTCTGCAAGTGAACTTCATCAATTACAGTTGTCTGAATAATTTGTGTGAATGCATCAGATTAATAAGCGCAAACAAGAAGAAATATTTGGCATGCCATTGTGCTACACACAAGATCGGAATTTGATCAGTTTTTTCAGAGCTGAAAATATTCCAGAATGCATCGATCGTTGGAAGGCGCGCTGCTTTCGATAGCTCCAAAACTTTAATATTTCATTAAATTTCCACCAAATTACACGAAAGATATTTATAGATCTAGTGCTTAAAATCTTTTGAACATCTTGCCACGATGCTTCAGTCCCCAGATTAAGGACAGTAAATCCCAAAAAAACAGAAGGAAAGCGTGCAATTCAATCAAGTAAATTAATCTGAAACCTCCGAAAGTCGCACAGGCATGTGCAAGCTCAAGCTATGGCGACTGCGTCTCCAACTGTTGCTGTTAATCAGGACTATGCAAACTCGAAGGTAACCTATATATGAATCCTACCAAATAAAACTAGTTATCCTTCAAAATTCTAGTCCCTCCAATCAAAACGCGAGAATCCCAAGAATATACAGTCGCGGTTTTTCCAAGCCTCTGCTCTGGTAACCATCAAATATCCCATAATTTTATCATTTTCATTATTTTATTGGCATCTTTTCGCTTTAATTAATCCTATTCAACAACAAAACTAGGTAGCATGAATGAAGCAAGTCCCAATATATGTTTAGCGCGTGGGTTGCAATGCTAAAGCTAGACAGCAGCTGTTAATATTGTGCTTGCTCATTGTTGATGAATATTATGAGTTTGAAGAAAACCATGCAATGAACATTAATTTGTCATAGAAGGAAACTATAATTTGTGCTCAAAATGCAGTAATGCAAATCCATTGATTGTTTGAGAGGAGATGCATGGGACTCTCCATCTTCATTGATTGTATGTGCATGAAAACATACAACCTTATGAGTCTGTTCTTTGCAAGTTTCCACAATTTTCTACTTGCATATTTTTCCAGCCATGGTAGATGGATGACTTCAGAAATTATAAGTGGATTTAGGGAGAGACATTAGCGCTTTTAATTTATATATAACTGATAATTTTCTTTTTTTAAAAAAAACATGTGATTTCATTATTTACCTTCTTACAAAATACTATGGAATTTAATAGTGTTTTTTTTTTTTTATCATTTAATTCTTTTTTACTGATCTAGCCATCAATATTTTTTTAAAAAAAATTCATCATTTCATATTATTTTGGCTTAGGATTAAGCTAAATAATTTTTTTTTCAACTTATTTTCTATGAGTTTTTCATGGTTTTAAAGATACATGCTCGATTTTATATATAAAAAAAATTTGATTTTATTGCTTGTTAAAAATAAAAAATGCAGGGAACAAAATTGACAATGAGACAAAAAAAAAGTTGAGGTTTTTTTGGTACTGTTCATCTAGCACATTTCTAAAGACAATTGCCTCCCAAACCTTTTAAATTTATTTTTGACCATTTAGTTTGAAACACTTATATTTTAGTCTAAAACTTTATATTATTCATATTTAAGTTTCTAAATATGAGAAAGGAGAGAGAGTCACTAGAAAAAAATAAAGGAAAAAGAAAGAGGTTGATTACCTAAATTTCAAAAAAAAAAAAGATAAATTTGATGCCAATGTGTTGTTGAGCTTTCATAATACCAGGAAAAAATAGATCGGGATTGATAGATATTTTTTTATTTAATTATGTTTTTTTAATTGGTTTAGAAGTGTTTTGAGTTGAGCATTTGGTCTCTTGAGCTTTCATGTAGCTAAAAAAATAGATTGGGAAAGAGAAAGATTTTTGGTTTAATCTTATGTTTTGAACCAATTCAAAAGTGTTTTGAGTTGATAAATTATTTTATTGTGATTTTAAAGGTGTTTATTAGATGTTTTTAGGTGAAACTAGGTTAAAATGTTGTTTTGTATTCAAAAAATTTGTTTATCGAGCTTCCATATTGCTGAAATAAAGTGCATTGGGTTAAGAAATATTTTTTTATTTAATTCTGTGTTTTTAAACTAATTTAGGAGTGTTTTGAGTTGATAAATTAATTTATTGATATTCTAAAAATTTTTATTAGATGTTTTTAGATGAAAGTAAGTTAAAATGGGTTTTTTTAATTAAAAATATCGCAACCTAATTTTTCATTCACATCTCTAGTGGTTGAAATCTAAACTAGCGAATGACATGCTATGCCATATGCCTTTCATAAAAAAAAAAATTAAAGTTTAGGTGTGTGGGTCTAGATTTATAGGTCCACACACACTGACCCTATTTTTTATTGAGGTAGATGCTTGATCCTTTTCTATTTTTTTAAATATTTTTTTTTGAATTTTCATTGAAATGCACCATAAACAAAAGGCTTAGAATGATATTAAAATTGTTATTCAATTTCTCCATGTTTCATAAATAATATTATACGCTCTTTTTTTATACGAATGGTAGCAATTTCTTTTTTCTAATTAATATTTAAAAAATAAGAAAAATAAGAAAAAAATTTCTCATGAATATTTAATGAAATCAAATTTCTTTTCCTTAAATTTTTTTAATGAATTTTTACGTTAATTTATCATATTTACTAATTTTTCTTTCTTCAATCACATAAAAAATATTGAAACATTGTCTTAATATATATATATATATATATATATATATATATATATATATATATATATATATATGGGGGGTACAAAACAAAGGTATTTGCTTTGCTTCTATGTACATGGCATATCTCTCGAAACTCAAGCAAAAATGCTTCATAATAAAACTGGGAGCATTGGAAAGAAAACATTATCTAAATATTCAATATGCACATAAAATGGCTAAGGATAAACACAAAAAATTGCCTCTCCAAGATGTTAGTACTTTTTTAGTGTTTGCAGAACCCAAATTTTTAAGCCTCTCAAATATCTAAAATAAGGAAAGAAAAAATATTTCAATCACAAAAGTGAAAAACATATTTTTTAAAAAAAAAATGAAAAAAGGAGCAAAAAAATACAATTAGGGGTGAAATCAATTGACTAAATAATTAAAAACAAAATATATTGAAGAAAGAAACACAAAATAGAGAGAAAACCTCTCAACCACACATCACCAAGTTGGCATTGTGTTTTGATTAAAATTAGTTTTTAATTGCTAGGTTCATTGTGTCTTCAAATTTTAAGGATTGCATAAGGTCTAGGATGGTATTTTTAATCAAAATTGAGGTTAATAATAAGTCTACGAGTCTTTTTAAAGTAGGGATTGACGTTTATCAAGCGTAATATTTTGTTTAAATTTTTTTTAATGATAATAAAAAGGGGGGCAATAAATATAAAAAATAAAAAAAAAATTATTGAGTTGCGATATTTTTAATTTAGAATCTGACACTAACTAGATGAATATCTTCCAATAATAAATGACTTGCAAATAATTTCATAAAGTAATTTTGTTAGTAAATAGCAAGTGAGAAATGGAATTTGGAAAATTTTATCTTCTATTTAGTAAAACTAACCATTTATCTAGATATCTTTAACTAATATATATTTTAAAATTCTTAATTTTTTTGAAAAACTAATGATTGACTTTATTTTCCGTATTTCCTTTAATTTGAATATCCCATTTATGGACGAATAACTTTGTATTTTTGGCCTAATTAGTCTTGTGCTTAGTAAAGGTGGATAAAAGGAAAGGTGTGGCCACGCTCCACAGAAGCTTGCGGAGATATGAAACCATCCGTAAGTTAACCTACAAAAACAAAATAAATAAATAAATAAAAGAAACTTGGTTATGGCTACGGATTGTCTAGCTCCTTATGCTTTCCTTTTACGATATATTTAGCCATGCCCGTCGGCGTAGTCACCGGCCGTCAACTTTTGTCACATCACCATAGAACTAGGGCGTCGTTGACAATCACCATCATATTTAAGCCCCTTGGCTCCACCCTTGCGTGGAAAATGATTGCTATTTACACATCTACACAACCTAAAATATAAGGAGTTAGTGTCAGCTACAAAACAACGAATTAAGAGTAAGAAATGGTATATTGTTGTTCATCATCCAAACTGGTATTCTAGTTGCATGGTAATGGCTACATCTACAGGCGGTGTGCCTCCAGGGTTCCGATTCCACCCGACGGATGAAGAACTGCTTCATTACTACTTGAAAAAGAAGGTTTCTTTTCAGAAGTTTGACATGGAGGTCATTAGAGAGGTGGACTTGAATAAGATGGAGCCTTGGGAGTTACAAGGTAAATATTATTTGATAGAACCCTAATGTAACTAGTTTAAATTATGCATATACATGAGTAAATATAAGAATTTTGATTTCAGCTCCCTTTAAGATCGTATGTTTTGGTCGAAATAATCCAACCCTCTTTTTTTCCCATTCATGGATCTTGCTTTAAACTTGAAATAATTTCTCTCTCGCCTTGTGATCTTAACCACTTACTTGGTGTGTTTAATCTATCCTATATAGTTTATGGGAAGAAAAAAAACTAATCTGTAGCGAAAACGTAAAATAATCTCTACCATTTATTTCTTGATCATGATTTTATTCACCCCACCGAGATATAAAATTCCATCTTGTTTCCTCGATAGTTTTGTGATGAAACTTGCAATATTTATAATTAATCCATACCAACCAGTTAAAGCTATTTTGGTTCATCGACTAAAAATGTTGCAGAAACAAGAAACCACTGCCCTGATTATTATCCGTCGTCATCAGCACGGGGATGCTTTTGCTGCGGTTAATTAGAATATTATATATGTGATTTGGCATGTCCTCAAGGGATTGCAAGGTGGTAAAAGACTTGAGAGCTGTATAGTAGGTCTCGACATCAAATTAAAATGTGTATTTCTTATAAAAACCTGAAAATATCAAATTTTACTCGCTAATTTAAAACTACAAAATACACTTTTCCTCCTATCAAAAAAAAAAAAAAAGGATTTGGCACGCCTTGGAGATTTGGTTATATGATCAGATCAAGTCAACCATCAATATAATTAATGCAATGATCCCAAGGAGAGAAAGAAACTGATAAGAGTTAAATTACAACTCATTAACGCAGTGAGTCAAAAGCTGATTAGTCATTCAAACTAAGATCTCTTATAAACAACTCCTGAAAAAATGGAGTGAGCTAATTAATTCATTTTATATCAAGTACACGTGCATATGAGCTAGCTAATGGTATCATCTCTAGTGGATTTCAATTACTTTTTTGATGATTTTAATTACTATATATATGGTGATGCATGAACCTGTGCGTGCAGAGACATGTAAAATTGGGTCAACGCCGCAAAACGAGTGGTATTTTTTTAGTCACAGAGACAGGAAATACCCAACAGGGTCAAGAACGAATAGGGCAACAAACGCAGGGTTTTGGAAGGCAACCGGAAGAGATAAGTGCATCAGGAACACCGACAAGAAGATTGGCATGAGGAAAACACTTGTTTTCTATCGAGGAAGAGCTCCTCATGGCCAAAAGACTGACTGGATCATGCATGAGTATCGCCTTGAAGATGGTCATGACGATGCTCAAGGAAACGCTGGTGTAAGTCTTTCCTCCTTGCTAATACCTCACTGCCCCAGCTAACCAAAATAGTAACAAAATTATTTTAAGAATGGTTGTAATATTTTTGCATTGCAAAAAAAATAATAATAAAAAGAAATAAGAATAGGTGTGTCATTTTTATGCATATATCTGCGATCACCTGCTCTAAATGTGGCTGGTCCATGAAAACAGCTGGCCAGAGAAAACCTAGATGCCTTAGAAACTATAGCAGCAGCAGCAGCAACAACTCCTCTTATCTTACCAAACCGGATAAATTAAATTATTTGAAATTCGAATAACAGAGAGGTCATTATAGGTAGCTAGGATATCATTTACCTCTTGAGCCTCTTCTGTGTATATTTTAGCTCAACGTCCTTTTAGGGAAATGATGGTTCGCTCAAGCTTGTTGATGAGACATTTATATTCTGTATGCATGTCTAGGAGGATGGTTGGGTGGTCTGCAGAGTGTTCAAGAAGAAGAATCTATTCAAGGTCAGCAATGAAGGAGGAGCCGCAAGCATGGACTCATCTGACCACCAACTCCACACATCAAGCAATCAATCTCGAGCTTCCATGTACAGAGATAGCCAATACTTAGTTCGTCAACACCATAACCATGGTAGCACTCAACAGACTTTTGAACCAAACAAGCCTGAGCTAGCCCTTTACCATCATCACATGGAAACACCCCATCAATATTCTCTCTTCCCATCCCAAACCCTAATGCCAACTCATAAGCCTTTAGGTTATGACTACTCGGTTCTCCCTTCGGAGTCACCTGTCATGGTCAAGCAGCTCATGTCGAAAGCTAGGGATTGTGAGAGTGGAAGAGAAAGCCTGAGGTACCAAGCTTGTGAGCCAGGGTTAGAGGTGGGCACATGTGAAGCACCTCAACAAATGGTTGCCGGAAGAGATGATCAATGGGCTGTGCTTGTCTCTTCTCATCTAGGAAATGAAGATTCTTCAAAAGGGGTGGCGTTTGGTGCAGCAAATGCACCATCAGCGCACCCAATTAATCAACCCTCACTTCGTGGGGAGATGGATTTTTGGGGCTATGGAAAATAGTGGAACTGTGTTCTTAGTTCCTTTCGTATTTCTTTTTGGAAGACTACGTACTATGAACATGGATCGGAGCCGGTCATGAAAAAACGCCTTTAATTTATACCAAGTGTAATTGTAATTAATGATTGCTTGCTGGCTATATATGTCTAATTGGACTCCATTCCATATCTTTCCCTCGCTGTATCTTATGCATTTTGTTAAGCAATTTATTTATTTATTAGAGCTCCGGGAGAATATTTTTATTTTTAGACATTTATCTTAATTTTGGGTGCTTCCATATATATATATATTTATATTAAATAATTACACACACACGCACTTAGTTATATCTTATTTCAACTCCAACACTATTTAAATTCTATGCTTTTATGTTTTGACATATATCCACGTACAAATGTTATTACATAAACTCTCTATTATGTCAAATTCAACACAGCATATATTATTAATTTTATATATAAAAAAAGACATTTAGGTAGCGTTTAGGTAGTTTTATATGAGATTTATTAAAGATTCTAACATTCTAGCCACACATTTAATTGAAATAGTTAAGAAATAAGTAGGATTTAAATGAGGTACTAATAAAAGCATGCATTTATCTTGTTAAAGGAAAATTTGATTTTGGCTTCATTGTTATCATTACCTGACTTTATAAAAACTTATGAGATTGAATGTGATGTCTCAGTGATAGGTAATGTTGTTGTTTTAATTGCAGGAAAAATAACATATAGCTTATTTTAGCGAAAAACTCAATGGTACAATATTGAATTATCCTACTTATGATTAAGAGTTTTATGTTTTTGTGAGAGCATTGAAGACTTGACAATATTAATATGGCCTAAGAAATTTGTGATCCATTTAGATCATGAATCATTGAAACATCTGAAAAGGAAAAAAGGAAATTGAACCATCGACTTGCCAAGTGGGTTTGGTTCATAGAAATGTTCCTATATATGATAAAATTTAAGCAAAATAAGGAAAATATAGTTAATGATGTACTATCACGAATGTATGTATTTCTTTCAACTTTAAACGCGAAATTATTTGGGTTTGAGCATGTGAAAGATTTCTATGTCACTGATATTGATTTCGACCAAGTTTATAAAACATGTGAGAATTCAACATTTGATGATTTTTATAGGTTTCATGGATATTTGTTTAAATAAAATAAATTGTGTGTGCCAAATTGTTCTATGAGTGAATTTCTTATTCGTAAAGCTCATGAGGACGATTTAATGGGACACTTTGGGGTCACTAAGACTTTAGATGTTTTGCATGAGTAATTTTAATGGCCTAAGATAAAAAGGGGTGTGCAAAGAATTTATGATATATGCATAACATACAGACAAACTAAGTTTAAAAGTTGTACCTTTGGTTTGTGTACTCTTTTACCAATACCTAAGGAACCTTGAGTTGATATATTTATGAATTTTATTTTAGGATTGTCTAGGTAAAAAAGGAATAGAGATTTTTTTTTTTGTTATAAATATGTTTTCTAAGATGATATATTTTATTGATAGGTTTTCTAAGATTCATATCTTGTCATAAAATTAGGATGCAACTAACATAGCAGACTTATTCTTTGGGGAGATAATTGAGCTTCATAGGGTTCCTAGAAGCATTATATTTCTTATCATGATTTTAAGTTTCTTAGTTATTTTTGGAAGGTTTTATATGGTAAGTTAGAAGCAAAATTGTATTTTGTACTATTTATCATCTACAGATAAATAGTCAAACTGAAGTAGTTAATAAGATTTTGACTATATTGTTAAGAACTATCATTCAAAAGAATTTGAAGAATCAAAAAGATTGTCTGTTGTTTGTTGAATTTTCATATAATAGGAGTAAGCATTTTTACTACTGATTATTCACCTTTTAAAATTGTTTATGGCTTAATCCTTTAACTCCTTTTTATTTAATTCATTTACTTGTTGATGAAAAGATTAGTTTTGATGACAATAGAAAATTACATGTAGTGAAGAATCTCTATTAAAGTGTAGGATTGTAAATACAGAAAAATAATAAGCAATATACATTCAAAGCTAATAAGTGCTGAAAAAGGGTTATCTTCGAACATGTGATTGAGTTTGGATATACATGTGTCAAAAAAGGCTTTTCAAAGATCGGAAGTCTAAGTTGATGTCAAGAGGAGATGGTCTATTCCAAATCCTTGAAAGAATTAATAGCAACGCCTGCAAAGTGGATCTACCGGGTAGTATGGTGTTAATGCTACTTTTTATTCTTTTTTATTTCTCTTTGTTTGATGTTGGTGATAATTCGAGATCAAATCCTTTTGATGAGAGAGGGAATGATGCGATCAAAACGATACTAAAGGATCCATTAGAAGTTTTAGATGAGTTAATTACAAGATGAAAGGCAAAGAAGCTTCAAGATGCATTCAATGGGCTTATTTAGAGTATTTAGACCAAGATAAATTTCAAAGAGAATACATCTTCAACAAGTGATATAAGATCTTAGTAAATTATCTATGTACAAGAGGGGTATAATTCATCTGCTTCATGGGCTAATTAATTTTAAAAACTAAAGAATTATATGTTTCCATGTGTTTTATGGATTCTAAACTATGAGAGGATTCCGTATTATGTGTGGAAATGTAGAAGGCCAAGAAAGAATTAATTGCAAGAGTTTTTCTTATTTGTTTTGGATTTCAAATGAGCGACACTACACATATTTCGGCCAAGGGTTCTTTTCAAGCAAGAATTTCATTAAGCAATTATTTCTTATAATTTATCATGTACGACAACTTGGCTTTAATATTCAAAATTATTATTTTTATTATTTTCATGTTTTGGGCCTTAATTGAGATAGTTTGAGCTTTATTTTAATTTGATTTGATGTGCCCATTAGGTCATCTAGGATTTGTTTCATTTCAAGTATAAATATTATTTCATAAGAAAATAATTTTTAATGAAGTCGGCATACATTATTGTAGCATATTTATTGTGTGTGTGAAAAAGAGAGGAAACTCTTTAAATTTTGTTCTTTATTGAATTGCTCTGACTTATCAAAAAATTAATCAAGCTTTGTGGTATCTCTTATACTTCTTGTTTATATCTCTTTATAGACATTGGGCGGGGTTACTAATTTGGTTTAAAAAAGCTCAATTATGCATAAATAAAAAAAAAATTAGGGATCAAACATAATATTTTAGAAAAATTATTTTTCAATTCACAGTGATTTGTTAGAGAAGGAACAACAAAAATATTATAATTGTTTCCCACAAAGCTTAGTTTCTTTTAATAACACTAATTCCCACTTGCTAATTAGTGTCTGATGTGAGAGAGAGAGAGAGAGAGAGAGAGAGAGAGAGAGAGAGAGAGAGAGAGAGAGAGAGAGAGAGAGAGAGAGTTATACAAACACGCACACACATATACACACTAGATTATTCGTTCGTGTTTTCATTGTGGGTTGGACGTAAATTTTCTAAAACATAAAAAACATATTTAGATCTTTAAGAACTTTCTTGCATTTTCATTAAACTCGATACAACGGTTTAAACTTGAAAGATCTCTATCCAACTCTTTGATTAATATCTAATGAGCTTACTAACCCCATGATCTGGGTTATAGATTCCATTGGATCAAATTAATTTTTTATTTTGTTATATGATAAAAAAATTACCAAAATTAATATATCATCAACCCAATACTGTAAGATAAAATTCAATAAAAGCTCCACACTCAAGGATGTTAAAATTGCAATTTTGACACGGCACAGAAAATGCAAAATAAACTTGAATCGTAAAATCATAAGGAATTTTAAACTACATTAAAAAAAATATTTGCTTCAAATAAAAATTCATACATGGTTCAAGTACCTGAAAATTTTATGACTGTAATTAATTTTTTTAAAAAAAAAACATTACCAAATATTTTTGTTGAATTCAATAATACCAAGAGATTACTTAAAATAAAACAGCGTCTCAAATAAACCAGGATATTTCTCAAACATAGCACATCCATATGATGAAAAAATAATTAACATTAACTTTAACAAAAAATACATAAATAAAAGGGGCTCAAGATTATATTGTAGGCTGAGAGCTTTTACTATGGATTCAAAAAGTGATTTCATTTTAGATCTCTTAATTTCTTGTTTGGCTTTTCATTATGGATTCATCTTCTCATCTTTCTCTTTTTTGACTTTTTTCACCTCAAACCACGTTTTTCAGTCTTTCTCCTACTTTTTATAAACCAGATCAATAGATGAGAGGATAAACCAAATCAACAATCAATATCGAATCTAGACGCTAATCCAAATTATGACCAAAAGCATCAAGAAATGAGAGATTCCTACATGGAAGCCAGACTTTTAACAACCTTGCCCACACTAAATGATTGAATTGGCAACAAAAAATACCTAAAGATATATATTAAAAAAAAATTAAAAAAAACTAACCCGACTCTTTGATTTGTATTTAGTCAACTTACAACTCGGGTTATGGATTCCACATGTTTCATTTAATTCTTTTATTTAATCATATGATAAAAAATAAAAAATAATTTATTATCAATTCAATATTAAAAAATAAAATTTAGTAAAAATTTACCCTCTAAATGATGGAATTAGGAAAACAAAAGGTGAAAAAAAAAATTAACTCAAAAAAAATAATCAAGACAAAAATCATGGCCATATACTAGGCTGGGCTTAGCATAAAAAGTGAGGTACGTGGGCCTGAGAGAGGTCCAGTTTTTTTTTTTTTTGGTATAGTTGCCACTCTTTTTCTTTTTAAAAAAAAGAAAAGAAAAGAGAAACAAATATTAACGACAAGCCATAGATGTTTGTTTTGAATCAAATAACACGCCTGGAACAACCAGACCCCACAATCTTGTCGGTGTTCCACGTGCTTCAACCATGCTAAGGCGCTACTTTGTTTTTAAGATGTTTAAAATAGTACATTAACCTCTTTTAATGTTAGCTGAGAATAAAAAAGCGACACCCCTAAGTCTTTGAAATAGATTGCTTGGTTTTAGGCAAAATTGACCTAATTTAGATTAATTTTGTTGAGCTTTGATAGGTTTTGTTTTCTCTTTACTCCGAACACAATACTCTCCACCTATTCAAGGATTCCTGAACCTCGTCTAACCAACCATCTTCTGTGAAATTCGTCAAAAAGAAGCTCTGCCCAAGTTCCAAATGATTTTAGCTCAGTACCGAACCTACTCGTGGTCTTCTATTGAACAAGGATCAGCACAACACCTCCGTGAGGATAACATCCTGCGAACCACGGTGGTAATTTATTGCATATTTTACAAATCAGCAACTGATTTTTTGGGGAAAATGAAAAGGGATCTTCATATTTTACAAAAACATACTGCATCATCCTTTATTATTCCTCCTAGCCAGGAAGGCTATGAGAACCCACATCTGTGTCCAAAACCAGCACGGAACAGGAGTGCTTCGACTTAGGAGCTTTCTTTGTCATAAACTTCACCAGCATACTTCCAATTCATTACCTTCCATATGTTCTTCAGATAATCAGGTCTGACATTCTTGTACTGCAGCATGGAAAATAAACTTCCATGTCATATAAGAGAGATTTGCAAACAAACAAATGGGTGCTTAAATTTGTGATTAGCCCAAACAAGAACAACAGTTATGACAACACAGAGGGAAGCAGGGCTTTCAGTAGCATTAGCAAGAAGATGTACCTAACAGGTCACATGAAAAGTTTTTTTTTCCAGCACAATAAGTTGTGGAGGGGGGAGGGTATGATTTGCTTGTCATTTTTATTGTTTTTCCAACATCAAGATCCACAAGCTAGCCAATTGACTGGCTAGTGAGCTCAACATCTAATGTAAAGTAAAAGTTCATAATGAAAAATGGGTGTAAGGAATGCTCAAAGATAGTTTAGGCAAAACAAATGAAGTCCTGGTTTCATGTTTTGGGTGCAATCAAATATTAAAATATTTGCTGCTTTAAGCACGAGGAAAACACAAAATGCAAATTGATTTCAGATTCAAGGACTCAAAAAAGAATCCTAACCACTCATTTCATCACCAACAAACCTTTATTCCATGAAAATAATATAGTCCAAGGAAGATTAGAAACTTTCACGTTTCTTATTGTAAGCAGGTGACACTTTTACTTCATTTCTATACTCTGCACCCCCGTGCACTCTTGCAACAAAGACGAACAATTTTGAAATTCATGATGCTCACTAACCAACAAAGTTTCTTTAAACAAAACTCTCCAACACATTCTAACACATAAAGCCCCATGGTGATAAAGATAGGTCAAACATAATCAAAACCTACTATTACAAGGTCCTCTCATCACAAAGAAAACAGAACTTAAACATCAGAAAGCAACCACATTGCATAATTTAGATAAAAAAACTCTACCTGCAAATAATATGCATGCTCCCAAACATCAACACCAAGTAATGGAACCAAGGGTCCTTCAGTTACCAATGGATCCTGTCACAAGAATCATGAGCATAATTAGATCAACTAACAATAATGAATAATAACAAGTATCTGCAGACTAAATAGGTCTGGGGAAATCTATCTCATCTAGAATCTAAATCAAATACGTAAAACAACCAAATTCAGCACTTGCACTGACATGTCCTTTTCCTAACTTGCAAAAGTTTGATAATTACAGAACTCACAAACAAGCAACAAACAAGATAACTGTTTAATCATTAGCCAAGATAGACTTCATTCTCTTATCCAAAAGGACAATGACCAGCTCCAAAAACAATCATAGAAATAATAGATAACGATTATGGCGAGAAGATCCAGATAACTGTTTAATCATGGTTTTATTTATACATTAAAGATTATGGCAAAAAGATCCAGATTACAGTTTAATCATTGTTCTATTAGAGAATCATATAAATTAAAGTAGTTCTGTGTCTATCTAGTATTGTCATAAGAAGTCTATGCTTTTGTCTTAATATGATGAATGGATAACAATTTAGAAACAGCAAGAATTGAGCAACTTATGAAAATTTTATTAGTCATTATCAATTGACTTGAAAACAAAATCTGTAAATTTACCTGATTTTCTGTGGTCTCAACCACAAGTTTCTTTGATTCTTTGTCCAGACCAAGCCACTGCAACAAGAGAGAAGTGTGTAAGGAAGACGCAAAAAAGCATATTATAACTAAAGTTAAAATTGAAAACCTTAAAAATTTAAACAAGCTGACCTACTTACCACCCAACCAGAGCCCTGTACAGCAGCACCCTCTGTGCTCATTTTTTTAATCAATGAGTCCAGAGAACCAAAATCTTCATCAATAGCCCATCCCAGGTTACCATGTGGTGGTTCACCACCTCCTTCCTGCCATATATATGCGTTAAAGTTAGGTACAGAAACAATAACAGGTGTCAAATGTATCTACAAAAATAATAAAACTTACTTGGACAGGAGCGAGATTCTTCCAGAAAATTGAATGGTTGACATGACCTGCGTGAGAATAATTAAGTCAAGAACTGATAAGGAAACATTAGTACGGATGTCAACAAACAAAAAGTTCTAAGCTGGTTTTTTTTTGTTTTTTTTTTGCAAGTTTCCATGATCATATGGACAACCTAAAGATGAAGCGATAACCACTTGAAAGGCAATACATAAAAGACAAATGATTTTTCCTACAAATCAACAAGCAAGAAAATAGATGTTTCAGAAATAAATAAATAAATCCTAGAGCAGCGGGTAAATCTTTCCTAAGCAGAAGACAATACATTTACAATCTTTTCCTTTGCAATCAAACTAAATATATTAGATAATCTTTGAGCTGGTTGTTCTTAGTGTCATGCATTTAATGGCATCTCAACTGGGTGTCTGCTTCATCATAACAAGAAATGTCCAAATACCAGTTTATCAATGACCAACCTAAACAGAGTGAAAATAGCAAATATCCCATTCTTAGCATCAATTTTGGTCAGAAATAATGAAATGCTGCTAAATAATTATCAAATAAAATAAGCAACTCTCTTTCCAAATTTCAATTTTCTTGTTCGAATTAAAAATTTCCCAAAAATAAACAAACAAATAGAAGCCTTTCCAGAGAGAACCAAATTCAATGGCCATTCAAGCTCTCCTCTATACCAAAGTAGTCCTCCCTAAACAAACTGAATTATCAAACTTAATATCGAAAAAAATTAGAAAAAAAAACCTCCGCCGTTGAACTTGATAGCGCTCTGCAATTTAACAACAGCAGAAGAATCTCCCTTTTCCATTGCATGATGAAGTTGCTCGAGGGACTTATTGTAATTAGTGATGTAAGTCTGGTGGTGTTTCTGGTGATGGAGCTGCATGATCTCCCCGCTAATTGCAGGCTCCAAAGCTCCATAATCGTACGGGAGATCAGGCAGGGAGAATGTCTGCAATCCACGGAATTGAAGCTTCAAGCCTAGGCCTAGGGTTTTTCGAGAAACGAGAGAGCGTAGAGCCATTAGAGAGTGATTTGTCTTTCTCGTCCACAAGTGGAGTTAAGTCTTATTATTAACTAAAAAATTAAAACGCACGGGGATTTGCTCTCACTGTATAAAATACAATGCTGATCCTTTCAAATGGCATCTCAAATGGCACTGTGAATGCACGGTTCACAATGCTAATGCTATTTTTTAAAATTCTTTTTAATTTGGTCGGCGAATTTGTTGAAGAATGATGAAATTTTTATCCTTTCAGTTTTTAGAATCAAAGAAAACAATTAATTTTATTTTCAAATTTTATTTTCTTTATATTTTACCACCCATGTTAAAGAGAAAGTCAACAAAATTTAGCATACTTGAAATTACCTAGAAAAACATATCTAATTGGTAATATTTTTAGTTTCTAGTTATTTTCAAGGTTTATGATGGGTTTATATATATATATATATATATATATATATATATATATATATATATATATCAAGTTTTTTTATGATGTTTTCTAAGAGTTTTAAGTAAATAAATAGGTTGGAAATTCAGTTTTTTTACTGAAAAAACCATAACGCTTGGTTTTTTTGTGATTATAACGATCGCAAACTGAGCAATATAGATGAAGCGTTGTCTAATTTATTTATTAAAAAAAAACCCTAGCAGGATTGTCTTTCATCCCATATGTTAAAAAAGAGACCCTCAACGTAAGATTGTCCTAGTAGGCCCACATGCAGACCCTTGTTTTTTTAAAAAAAAAAATTATTTTTTATTTTTTTATTAATGTTTTTTTTAATTAATTTTTTATTTATATTTAGATTAATACTCTTTATCTTTTTTATTTTGTTTGGAGAGGCTTTTTTAAATGATAATTATTTTTTGACTATTTTGTATACATTTAATTTTTGAAGATGTTTTCTTGATTCATTTATAAATTATTTTTATCTTTTATACAGATGAATTTTATTTTTAAAATAAAAAAATTATTTTCAGTTAATATTTCTAATATGTGTAGCCTTACATAGTTTTTTTTTATATATATATTTAATCAATTTCATATGTGTATATGTTTCTATTATTACTATTAGATTGAATAAAAAAAATATTTTTATAAATAAATTTAACAAACACAATCAAGTAAATTTCTTATCTTACGATATTAAATATATTAATCGACACATTTCTCTTGATTTTTCCTGTTTTATTTCTAGTTATTATTTATGGATTTTTTTCATTTATTGATGTATATAGTTCTCGATTTATTTGATTACATATATGCATAAACGTTTTTATTTCCATTTAGAATTTCTTTTCAATATAAAAACATGTCAAAAAAGCCGCTTATAAATTTGTTTTTGTTAGAAAATTTTATCTTCAATTAGACCCTCAATTGATAAAAGTGGACCTCAAACTTTGTTATATTGTTCATAATGGTCATCAAATTTTTAATTTGTGTAGTCACAGACTATTTTTAGTTTTTTTTTTCTCAATGCTCCTTCAACAAGACCTTAAATTGTCTATCTAGATGGTGTCCTAACTAACTGAGAGTTAATTTATTGTCTGTTTATGACCAAAAAAACATTTCTATATTAATGAAAATCTTGATTTTTCTTGGATTTTTTATTTGTTATGAAGGAAAATGTTTTTGGAAAATTAGAAAAAAAAAAAAAAAAACTTTAGGGATTTCTAAAATAAACACAACTATCATAATCACTCTAAAAATAACCATGTTTAAGGATAAAAAGTTTTAAACCTTTTATACCATTGCCTTAATGACCACTTCAAGTCATACAATAACTTTTTTAATAAGCACACATGGTCTTTCATATCTTAAGAAACAAAATCCTTTGACTGATACATATAAATCATCTTCTCTAAATCATCATATAAAAAAAATATTTTGATATCCATTTACTCAAGCTTTAATTCAAACAAAGAAATCATAATAAGTAATACTTAGATGAAAATTTGTTTTTCACAACTATAAAGAACACTTTATTGAAGTCAACAACTTCTTTTTGTGTAAAGCTCTTAACAACTAAATTTGCTTTAAATCTTGTATCTTTAATCTTTAGGACTCTATCTTTCCTTTTATAAACCTATTTGCAACCAACAATCTTCTAGCATATGGTAGTTTAATAAGCTCTTATGTTTGGTTCTTATAAAGAGACTAAATCTTTTTATTCATAACAAGTATCAAGAAGATTATTTACAAGAAATTTTCTCTTTATAAGAACAAAGCTCATGATCATCAAAATTCTCTATAACGTTCAATGTAAATTTTACTAAATCAACATAAACATAATTAACTTGTGCTTTTCTCTGTCTTATTTGTCTTTCTTTTGCAATATTGTAATGTTGTTTTTTAGGTGCATTTTTATCATCTATATCTTACACCACTTTTTCAATATGCTTAACTAAAGCATCTTTCTTTATTGTCTCTTAATCTCTAACCTCAAACTCCTCCTTTTTATTGGTACCTTATTCCGTCTCAAGATCAATAATGGTTGACTTCTCTTCCTTATAAAATATAACAGAATAATCAAAGGTCACATCCATACTAGTAATAAACTTCGGTTACTTGGGATCAACACACTACAATTGATATCCTTTCACCCTAAATGCATTGCATAAGAATATATATTTCCTCGTTCTTTGCCAAGTTTATCTTTCTTAATATGATCATAAAAAGACAACTAAATACTCTTAGTTTAGAGTAATCAGTAGGAGAACTAGACTATACTTCAGATGAAGTCTTCAACTCTAAAATTATTAATGTAGATCTATTCATAAGATAACAAGGTATTTTAACTACTTTAATCTAAAACATTTTTAACAATCCATTTTGTGAAAAACATACAACGAGCTCTTTCTAAAAGTGTTCTATTTCCTCACAATATAATGTTTAACAGTTCCTTCATTATTACATATCTCATTAAACTTAACTGAGAATAATTCCATACCATTATCAGTTCTTAAATGCTTGATTTTCTTATCATTCTACTTCTCAATCAAGGTTTTTCACTACTTGAAGGTGACAAACATATCACCTTTTTTTCTTTAGAAAATACACCTAGACTTTTCTAGAGTAATCATAAATAAATATCAACATATATATATATATATATATATATATATATATATATACACATACATACATGCTTTATCTTTTAACATAATAGAAGAAGGACCCTGAATGCCAAAATAAACATAATACACAGTACCATCAGTACGATGAATAGTCATAAGAAATTTCACCCTTACACTATTTATCATAAACACAATGTTCAAAAAAATCTAATTTACTTGTTTTCTAACCACACAATAAATCTTGTTTGCTTAATTTATCATTCCTCTCTCACTTATATGTCATAGTTGCATGCACTTTAATTGAGTGGAAATACTATTTGAATAAATCAAAGATGATAAACTAGTTCAATCAATAATTGTTGAACCTTGAAGATGGTAGAAACCATTAACCAATTTTCTTTTCATCACAATAAGAGCACATTTACAAACCCTCAGAACTTTACATTGAACATAATAACCATAACCTTGAAAATCAAGAAAACTCAAAGAAATTAAGTGTTTTTTATCTCTAAAATATGTTGAACCTTTAATGTCCTAACAATGCCATCGTACATCCTGATTCAAATTGTACCCTTACCAACAACAACTCTTTTGTTGTCTAATAACGAATGAGTACCATTGACAAACTTATAAGTGTCAAACGAGCTTTTATTAAGAAAAATATGATATGTGTAAGTTGAATAAAGAATTCACCCATCACCTAAACTACAAACAAACACAATCAGAACAATTTCAACGTCATAAATCTTTTCCCCTTCACTAGCAATATTTACAGCATTAAAGGTTTTCTCCTTTTCTCTTGTCTTTTTGTTTAGGACAGTTCTTTCTAAAGTGCTCTATTTCATGACTTAGATTTTGATCTAGACTTGGCTCTACTACCTAGACCCTTATTATTTGTTTTACCTATCATAATCAAGTTCTTTGCATGATCATCATTATGACTATCTGACATATGTTTTTTTAACTCCCAGAAGTTTAACGATGATTTGAAATCTTCTAAATTAATATTATCTCATCCATATAACAAAGTATCAACATAATAATCATAAAAAAAGGTAACAAGCAAAATAAAATTAAAACCTCACCCTCATCCCCAACCTTAAAATCAACATTTTACAAATATGAAAGTACTCTATTGAATTCACCAAAATAATCTTTAATGGGCATACCTTATTTTATTTGGAGAATATACAACTAATGTTTCAAATACAATCGATTCATCAAGAATTTGGTCATGTAAAGAGTTTTCATCTTTATCCATGATCCAGTAATTGTAGTCTTCTTAACAACCTCTCTTAAAACCTCATTAGACAAACAAAGTTGAATATAACTTCATGTCCATTTCATGACATTTGTTTCCCTCATTATCCATCCTTTTAGACAAACTGTCTATACCTTTTAGTACCTTAAATAAATGTTGTTAAACTTACAAGGCACGCATATTAAGATGTCATAAATTGAAGTCATTTCTATTATTAAATTTCTCCACATTTAATGTAAATGATCAATGTAATCCATAGTGTTTTGTCCATAGGTAAACAATATCCATGGTTTAATGAAAAATCCAAAAAATTTATTTCATAATATAATATAATAATAAATTCATCGATTAATTAATTCATTAGGGAAATTTTTCAAAGTTGTAACCAAGTGGGTACACGGAATATTAATTGCGAACAAAAGAGCCCGCATAGGAACGATCGTTGTGTTTTCCACCACCAACACAATTAGTAATAACATCTCCCTAACAATATTAGTTAGAGCATCTCAATTGAAAGATACTATTTTAAAAAAATCAAATTGGTAATATAATTTTTTAAATAGTATAAATATGATTTTTTTTGTTTTTGCACATTTCAATGGTAAAAGATTTTTAAAAGAGTCAATTGTATTTTAATATATTTGATACACAATTATTTTAATAATCTAATACAACCAGATTGATTTAATGGGTTTAAAGACAACTTAAAAGATTTACAACTAAAACAATATTAAAGAATGAAATTAAAAAATAATTAATTAAAAAAATCAATACAAATAAATATACCAAAATCATAATAAAGATTATGATACTAAAATAATTTTATATAAAATAAAAACAATTATAGAGTTAAAAAAATCAAATTTAAAAAAATAAATGAAATAAAAATGCTATCGTGATAAATAATATTTTATAAGGTTTTGATATTTTTAAAAGATATATAAAAATAATAGTTTTATAAAAAAAAATATTTTAATATTTTATTTACTCCAATCCCCTCAAAAGCTGAAGAAGAAGACGAAAATAGAAAAAAGCACCAGAATGATTGGGGCGGCCAGAGTACCCATACTAGGAGGGGTGTGTTTGGTATTGCGGTTGCTGTTGTGGTTGTGGTTTTAAAAAAATAGTTTTATAAAAAGTACTTTTAGTTGAGGTTGGTTTGAAAAAATAGGTGTTTGGTTAAAACTGTGGTTGAAATTGAGGTTGGAATTGAGGTTGAACAAAAAGTAGTTTAATGTGTTTGGTTAAAAAAATGCTTTTCAAATTGAGGTTATAAAATAATTTATATATATATATATATACTAATATTAATGATTTTTAATTTAAATATTGTACATTTAATTATTGTTATTACATCATGAAATAAATAATATTAATATCAAATATTTTTTATTATTTCATTAAACTATATGTAATGTCATTACATACGAAATCTATCAAATAAGGACTATATTTTTCATGGTTTCTTAAGCGCGCAACAACAAAAACTGATTTTTTTAATTTATGTAGTGTTATTAAATAATAAAGATTGTGATATATTTATTATTGGAATTGCGATCAAATTCCATAAATACTACGTCATCATGTGATATCTCTCTAATTTATGTAGTGTTATTAAATAATATTAAATACTAGTTTTTCGAGTAAAACACAATTTTTTTAAAAAAATTACAATTTCATTACGTAAAAAAGTTATTCGACAACTACAGTTTCCATGATTTTTTGAGCGTGCAATAAAATTAAGTAAAATATTATCATAAATAAAATTGAGATTACAGTACGAATAAATTTAATTCATCTTAAACTAATTTTAAAAACAAAAAAAAAAATATTATTTACGATTAACTGCACTGGTTTTTTGGAGGAAAAAATAAACTTTGCTTACTGATTTTTTAAAAATAAATAAACTTTTTAAACTGATTTAAAAAAAAAAAAAATACATGGTGACAGTGGAGCCATGCTCCACTGTTAGCACCCACGAGAAGCAGCAAAATGCTGCTTCTCAATTCCTGCGGCTGGCCAGCAGAAATAATGTGGACCCTACCAAGCAAAATCAATTTTGCTTGGTTTCCAAACACTAAAATGTGTGGCTACGGGTGAGGTAACACTAAAATGTGTGGCTGCGGGTGAACCTCACCCGCAGCCACACTACCAAACAGCACCTTAGAGGAAGTCTAGCAACATCCCTCGTTTCTAACAACTCTCCACTACCTCGTATTAACAGGACTCTCTCCTACCCTAATAACAAGAACAAAAAACATTTCCTCTTCGAACCTCCCTTGACATCATCATCTCTGATGGACACCTTAGGTGGTGCTTTCGTTTCTGCAGCTGGGGTTTCCACCTTGCCATGTGATAATGGAGGAAACACCAATGTTTTTGCCTTGTCTCCTTGTCTTGTCAAAATTAACAAAGGAGACATCACCAAGTGGTCTGTTGATGGCTCCTCTGATGCTATTGTAAGCTGTAAACCCTTCATTTTTATTTCCTGGGTTTTGTTCTTTCTTGATTCGTTTTAGCTTGATGCTACGAGTGTTGTTATCTTAATATTTTCATACTACGAAAATTCATGATTGTTTTACATGTGAAAATGGGGTTTCCTAAAATTTTATAATTATTTGTCTTCCCCACTAGCCAATTAGCGTAACTGCACCAGTTGATAAGTACTTCTTGCAAGTCAATTTGATTTGATTTTATTCTTTTTTGTTGTATTTTTGTGCTGAAAACAGGCCATAGTCAATTTAGAACCATTACCATGCCTTCTGAGTTCTAATTTCACTAGCTATGAAAAAAATGTAATGCATAATGTTTCCATAGATTCCTAGACCTGAGTCAGTTTGGTGATGTGTTTAATTTTTCCTTCATGGGTTTATTGAAGTCACATGTAATGTAATGTATAATGTGCTAATCCATTTCCATGGGTGCATAATGCAAGTTCTGATATATTGTATAAACACACACACACACACACACACTCTCTCTCTCTCTCTCCCCTTATTTTTGATTGCATGCATTTATATTAAATTCAATTATCATCTTCTGCAGGTTAATCCAGCAAATGAAAGAATGCTTGGAGGTGGGGGTGCAGATGGAGGTATTCTTATTTAATCTTTGTTTCCTTTTCAATCTACTCAAAAATCATTTGTAATATTTTCTGACAAAGCTTGTAACAATTTGGAATTCCATTTCATTCTGTCAGCCATTCATAGAGCTGCTGGACCGCAACTACGAGATGCATGCTATACTGTCCCTGAAGTCCGACCTGGAGTTCGATGCCCCACCGGAGAAGCAAGAATTACTCCGTATAATCTTCTGGCTTGACTTTTTTTTTTTTGTCATGATGGAGTTTATTTTTCCATCCTTGAACATATTTATCATTATATTAATGACATGTTGAATATATGCAGAGGTTTCAATCTGCCTGCATTTCGAGTGATTCACACTGTTGGCCCCATCTATGATGTTGATGGTAACCCTGAAGCCTCACTTAGGAATGCATACAGGTATATCATAACCTTAACAGTAGTTTAATTGATCATTCTAAACAACATCTCTTGTTTGCCTACAATGGTTTCAGGAACAGCTTGATTTTGGCTAAAGACAACAACATTAAGTACATTGCATTTCCTGCCATATCTTGTGGTGTTTATGGGTAAGTAGCTGTTGACCAAAGGGAACCACCTGGGCTTTTTACTGCCTGAAATTTTATTTACATAGATTTGCATGGTCAAGGGTAAAACCCTAATTGCAATTGTACAATTTTCTTGTCAATAGATGGAAAACTTTACTTTTTAATGGTTTTAGCTCTTGATTTTTATGCCCGAGTTAGGATGATTTGATTGGGAAACAAATTTTCATATTGATTGCTTGTTTTGTGACAATGGCCTTCCATAAGGGTCGAATCTCAAGCTTTCGAGTACTGGATTGAATACCAGATTTTGAAATTTTCACGGTTTGGTGTTTGTGAAAACCGTGTGACAGTATCATCAATCTCTCACAATTTTTCTTTTCTTAATTTTTATTTTGTTTCAGTTATCCTTATGAGGAAGCTGCCAAAGTGGCTATATCAACAGTTAAAGAATTTGCTGATGACTTGAAAGAGGTATGTATTATGTTATTCTCATCAAACATCATCATGTGGGAATCCAATATCACCCCAACTTGCAAATTGGATCTGGCTTTTTTACATTGTTTGATTATCTGACCATTGCAGAATTTCCTTAAGCAAATTGTTACTGTTATGATCTGGAATAAACTCTATATAGAATCCTAGGATAGAACAAAACTATAGATTGTCATTATATCTCTATGGAACTCCTCTGCTAATGTTTTTGGTTCCTCGCATGCATTCTGTGCATAGAATCACTTTTAATATTCTTGTTGGGATATTCTAGAAAAAAAACAAATACATTTGAGGTGGGATTATTCATATCAATCACTCCAAGTAACTAAAGAAGATTAAGCTTTTATGGAATTTGTTGTGCTTATCACTGGACTTGTTAATTCAACATTTTAACACCATCATATAGCAATGAAAACCGCCATCTCCATCAACACTTGTCCAGTGGATGCAGTAGCTTGCAAGTATCAAGCAAAAACCTGAGTTTTGATACCAGGCTAATTTATCATGTCTTCCCTAGATGTTTCTGTGATTTGATAGCAGAAACGTACCAATAATATATGGACCAATTATTGTAGCCTTGAAATCTTATTGGTTCTGTTTTAAATTGCTCTTTGTAGGTGCATTTTGTTCTGTTCTCGGATGAAATTTACAATGTTTGGTTGGAGAAGGCAAAAGAGCTGCTCCAGGCTTAGTTTGTACTGAAGCTGGATTTAAGGAGGATGCAGAAGGTAATGGTTTGCGTTGATGTTATAAGCCCATGCATGTATAAATTTTGTGGATTGTCTTATATACCGTGACCTTGTGTGAGATTAGATGAATACTGGCCGCCATAGTGAATTTATATGCAAGCTATACAGTGTGGACACTCTTGAAGCTGTTATGGAATTTTAGATCTGGAACCCCTCTGCTAGATCTTATGGGAATGTATTCGACTCTTGTCAGCTAATTAAGCTCTGGCTCAGCCTTTGTTCTAAAGTTCCTCTGTACATTTTATCAAGGTTAACAAATCAAGTGGCATGCACTTTACCGCCATAGATGTCTTAGAATTGACGACAGAAGATAACCTGACTAACTGAGCTTCAAAACTTCATCTATTCATTACATTAGATTAGAAATATACTAAAACTACTCAGTGTTTTACTGTGCAGTCCACAGTAAAACGCTGAGCAGTATTCTTCTTTCTTCTTTTTTTTTTTTTTTTTTTTTTTTGTTTTTAAGCTGTTTTTTTTTTCATTTTTTCGTTTTTTATGCCTTTCTCTTTTTTTTTTCTTTTTTTTTTACTTCATTCTTTGTTTTTTTTTTCTTTTAATAAATTTTGTTTTGTTTAATTTAATTTGTTAATGTTAATTTTTTTATTTAGTTATCAAACTTTTATGACACTGATCTTGGGTTTAACAGGTTAATTTGGTTTCTCAAGTTAACCTGAATTTTTTATTATTATTTTTATTTGTTTATTTTAGTTTGTTAATGTTAAATTTCTTTCTATTTAGTTATCAGATTCTCATGACAAATATTACAGGTTTCACAGGTTAACTTTGGTTTCACGGGTTAATCCGGTTAATTCTGGGTTAACCTGTTCATTTTTTTTTTGTTTTTTTTTCTTTTGTTAAGGTTAATTTTTTTATTTAATTATCAGACTTTTATGACACGGATCCCGGGTTTAACGGGTTAACTTTGTTTGACAAGGTAACCCAGAGTTTTTTTTTTCTTTTTAATTTTTTTTTCATTTAGTTTAATTAATTAATGCTAAATTTCTTTCTATTTAGTTATCAGAATTTCATGACATATATTCCGGATTTGACGGGTTAACCTGGTTTCACGGGTTAACCTGTCAATTTTTTTTCCTATTTAGTTATCAAATTTTCATGACATGAATCTAATGTTTGATGGGTTAACCTAGTTTGAAGGGTTAACCTGGTTAATTTAGATTTTTTTATTTTTCTTTATTAGTTTTTTTCTTCATGTTGGTTTTTTTCCTTTGTTTTTTGTTTTTTAATTAATCTATTTAATTATCAGACTTTAATGACACAATCTTGCAGGCAGGCTTACATCCAAGGCTCTAGGATCTGGTGTTGCAACCAAACTCACTTAAACTTGAGTTATATAAGTTTATTATTATTATTAATATTATAAATATTACTCTCGGGTCACGCGTTACAGTTAGACCCAAGACTTTTGGGTATATCTTTGTAGAAAGACGTAACAGTCTTAGATCTTAGTTTTTTTTATATTTTTTATGCAAGAAAAAAAAATAACTCGTGGGTATGCCTTTGTTTTTTATCCTTTTCTTTTCCTTTTTAAGCCTTTTACTTTGGAATGTCTTTAGTTTTTTTTTTTTTTTTTTTTTTGCTTTTTTCTTTGTTTTTTAATTATTTTTTTAATTAACTTTCTTAATAATAAATTTTTTCTATTTAATTATCAGACTTTTATGACACGGATCCTAGATTTGATGGGTTAACTTGGTTTGACAGGTTAACCTAATTGATTCAAAATTTTTTCTTCTTCATTGGTTATTTTCTTTCCTGTGGGTTTTTTTCTCTTTGCTTTTTTCTTTTTAATTATTTTTTTTTAATTTAGTTCATTAATATTAAATTTTTTTTCTATTAGTTATCATATTTTCATAACACGGATCCCAGGTTAAATGAGTTAACCTGATTTGACAGGTTAACTCAGTTGATTTAGATTATTTTTTTGATTAGGTTTTTTCTTTCAATTTCATCTTTTAATATGGTATGCAGTCCATAGTGAAAATGTTGATGTCTTTTTTTTTCTTTTCAATTATTTTTTTTTAAATTTATTTTGTTGATATTAATTTTTTTTTATTTAGTTATTAGACTTTCATGACACAGATCTCATGTTTGACAAGTTAAACCATTTAATTTGGATTTTTTCCCATTTTCTTAATTAGTTTTTTCTTCTTATAGGTTTTTTTCTTTTTCTTTTTAATTAATATTTTTTTTGTTTAATTTAGTTTATTAATATTAATTTTTTTTTCTATTTAGTTATCGACTAATGCCTTTAATTTTTTTTTCCTTTTGCTTTTTTTTTCCTGTTTTTATGCCTTTGACTTTGGACTGCACAGTGCAGACCACAGTGAAAAGGTTGATGTTTTTTTTTTGTTTTTATTTTTTTTTACTTTTTAATTAATTTTTTTATTTTTATTTGGTTTGTTTATGCTAAATTTTTTTTCTATTTAGTTATAAGACTTTCATAACACGGATCTCATGGTTGACGAGTTAGCCAAGTTAATTCATATTTTTTTTTTCTTCATTAGTTTTTTTCTCCGTCTATGTTTTTTTTCTTTGTTTTTCCCTTTTTAATTAATTTTTTTATATATATAATTTAGTTTGGTTATATTAAAATTCTTTCTATTTAGTTATCAAACTTTCATGACACGGATCTCAGGTTTGACGGGTTACTCAGTTAATTTAGATTTTTTTTTCTTTTTCTTTATTAGTTTTTTTCTTCCTATATGTTTTTTTTCTTTTAACCCAGTTAGTTTTTTTCTTTTCTTTTTTTTTTTTGCTTTTTTTTTTTCTGTTTTATGCCTTTAACTATGGACTGCATAATGCAGTCCACAGTGAAAAAGCCGATGTCTTTTGTTTGTTTTTTTTTCTTTTTAATTAATTTTTTTCATTTATTTTAGTTTGTTAATGTTAATTTTTTTCTATTTAATTATTAAACTTTCATGACATGGATCTTGGGTTTGACGGGTTAGCCCAGTTAATTCTGGGGTAACCCGTCAATTTTTTTTTTCTATTCAATTATCAAACTTTCACGGCACGAATCCAATGTTTGACAGGTTAACCCAGTTAATTAAGATTTTTTTTATTTTTTTCATTAATTATTTTCTTTATGTTTGTTTTTTTTCCATATTTTTTTAATTTTTTTTAATCTATTTAATTATCACATTTTTATGATACAACCTTGTAGCTAGACCCATATCCAAGGTTATTGGGTCTGGTATTGCAGCCAAACCCACTTAAATTTGGGTAATGCAAATTTATTGTTATTATTAATATTATAAATATTATTCTTGCGTCAGGTGTTGCAGGCAAACCCAAGACTCTTGGGTATAGCTTTGCAGAAAAACCTAATACTTTTAAATCTTAGCTTTTCTTGATATTTTTTATACAAAAAAATTAACTCGCGGTATTGCGCTAGTGTTCTAACTAGTTACAACTAAAACTAAAACTCGTGGTTTTACTGTTCATCTTTTTATTATTCACATAATCACAGATCAAGATCATTGTGGATTGAAGCAGTAGAATGATGAAATTGTTATTGCCAAAAACACTTGCTAAGCATGCAGTTGGGGGCTTCTCTGTCTTTTCATTTTCTTTGAAACAATTCAAATACATGCTAAAGCAGTTGGAGCAGTGTAATGGCTGAAGCGTGCTGGGCACACACCAATGGGTGGGCACCACCCGTGCCGTTCGGGTGGCGCGTACGGCCCCATAATAAAACCGAGAGTTGTTTTACAGGACGTCTTTTGATGCGCCTTGCCACCCAAGCATAATATCAAGGCACTGGTGCCAAAGAGGCCCACAGAGGAGCTTCGAGAGGGGTTTTTTCCCTCTCTCCTTCTAAAAAATCGTGCCACCCATTAAAAAAAACACATAGGCCATGCATGATTTCAGTCTAAAAAAAAGTGGGCCGAGCGTTGGGTAGGCCATGCATGATTCCAGTCTAAAAAAAAGTGGGCCAAAAATTGGGTTTGATATGATCGCAAGATCCAATGCTTGTGGGTTTGGCTTGACTGCCAGATCTAAGAGCCTATAAGAAATAAAAAAAAAAAATAATTAGAATTTCTGTTTAAGATTTTTATTTAGAATACTTTAATGGTAGTTTAAATATTTTTATAAAAATAAAATTAAATTTATAAAAAAAAATATTAATTAAACATGGCTGGCAGATTCAATGTTCTTGGATTTACTTGGCCACTAGATTCAAGTCCCTAGGATTTGCTTAGCCGCTAGATTCAATTATTTTAGATATGGCTTAATTGTTATATTTAAGTCTCTTGAATCTAGTATAACAATTAAATTCTTGAATCTGGTATAACAATTAAATTCTTGAGTTTTATGTTATTGTATATCAAAGTCACTTAAAAAATTTCCTGTACTTTTAATATTTTTAAATAATTATTTTTTAAAAAAATTGATATTAACGATGCAGCGGCCATTATACTGGTGCAAGCTAATGTGCCTGCTCTGTTCACAGCAGCGAGGACAGAAGAGTGGCTGCTCAATTTCAGCGACAAGAAATGGTCTCAGTAATTGAAGCAGCGAAGGAGATGATTTCAAAAGAATCTTATGCTCAGCAGCCTGTCATTCCGTGAAATTATATGCCAGAATGAAGAAAGAGAAGTAGCTGGGTGCCAGATACAAACCACCGCCCGTCAATTAAATCAATTAAATTTTAGAGTATAATCTAATTAATTAAATTCTATATTTATTTTTTTAAAAAATTATTAATTCAAGTCTTGTCAGTCTAAAAATTACTAGGAACTTTCATAGTTATTTAAAAATATAATTCCAAGTCCCGACTGGTCTGTTTCCCAGTCCCGGTGACGTGCTACCACTGTTAACTATAACGATTGAAGTTGTCTGCTCAGAAAATAAACAGTACATTAATTAGAAATGGTTTCAGAAATGAAACAAAAGGGAGAAGAAATTAAAGCATGCTTGTTTATCGTAACAGCTAAGTTGGCAGGAACAAACAACCTAGCAATCAAGATCAGCAAGACAGCAGAACAACTATTATGAATGGTACGTAATCCAATCCAGATCGCTCAAATATGAACCATGATAATGTTGCAACAATAATGACACCAAAAGAAACATGCTGCCACTTCCACAGTAGTGCATCAGCAGCTATAAAAGAAAGAACAAGAAATTAGTAAAACAACATCGGCAAACACATAAAAAGATGGAATGAAGTTAAACGCAGGAGTTCCCGGGTTCTTAAATATTATACACAATAAAAATAATAAAACAAAATTTTTCAAAACTTCTTAGGATGTTACTAGACAAATCTAGAATTGTTTAGAAATTTATTATCTGAATCTTCAGCTTTAATAATTTTTTAAAAGTTAAGTTGTCGCCAACAACAAGCCGTCTAATTGTCCAGTCTCCAGCTGTAATCTACATAAACCACCAATGAAAAATTTTCTAAATCCTTATTTAGAAAAGATGGATTGCTATGCTTACAGTGCTAGCTTTCTATTATGTGATTTATGTAGTTTTTTTTTATCTAACAAATAACAATACAAAAGTAAGAGGCATACCTTATTATTTATAGATTGATAAAATATCAATTTGTCTTTTAAATAATATTCATATATTAATTCAGGATAATTTTAGAAATTAACTTAATCAAGTTCTTACTTGATTTTTCTAGATCTAAAAATATAATCATTGTATTAATTATATTTTAAATTTTATTTTTTAAAATATATTTTAATCAAATCATATTTAATTAAATTATTATAATTTAATTGTTGAGGGCGAGTGTACTATGCTTGTTGTTAGCTTATCATAACTTAAAAAAACACAACCAAATTCTAAATGACCCTAAAATTTGTTATGTTAACACCTCACTTGAACGATACCCAAATCAGAAAAAACAATGAGAGGTGGTGGGATTAGGCTCAAAACAACAATATTTAGTGAGGTTAAAATTCATAATCATTCTTAAATTTCAACGTCTTTTCATTGTTAATCCTCTTCAACTTTTAATTATGCAATTAGAGATAAAATTAAGAACAAACCAATAAATTCTCTCAATTGGATCCTTAGTCAAAATTAAATTGACCTCTTAAGTTCTTTGTTTTTTAATATGGTCTCTTAATCTTCAAGTCTCTTCAATTATAATTAAAATTAGTTATAAAATTGAAAATTTATTCAATTAGGCCCTTGATTGAATTAATAGGACCTTCAAAGGCATGCTAATTTGACAATTCAATCCTTGGTCCTTTATTTCTTTTAATTATAACAAATATTTCTTCAATTGTAGCCTTTAGACTACTCAAATAATTTTAAAAATTTGTTTTGACGAATTTAAAGCTGAGAAATTTTGAAAAGCTTGAAAAAACATATTTTTCTATTCGTGGAAAATATTTTTGAAATGGTTGAGTTAAAAATTAGATTATAGCAAGATCCATGCAAATGAAAATGAAAGGATGAATTTATGATCCACACAAATAAAAATAAAAAGAACAACTTAAGATCCACAAATGAAAATGAAAGGATTAAACATAAGATCCATTTTTATAAAAATTAAAGGATCAACTTGGAATCATGAAAATAAAATAATGAACTTGAGATCCATCTAATGTAAAAATTAAAGGATCAACTTGAAATCCACGTAAATAAAAATAAAATGATCGACTTGGTATCCATTAAAATGAAAGGAAAGAATCAACTTGGGATGCATATAACAAAAAAAATCCTCCTTTCTAATAGAAGGGGATCCTGGAGAAGAAAACAACAAAGTTTTCGTTCATTTCTAGAACTAACGATGATAGCCTGCTGTAGCCATGGACATAACTGGAAGCTTCTGATAAACCCCCACTTGATTAGATGTGCCTCAAGAGACAATAACAGCAGCTGTCCTTTTATAAACAACATACATCTGAATATCATTGAAACGAAACCCAGAAGCAGTACAAGTAATACGAGAAAGAATTTCAAGCCACCAGGAGGGAGAAGGGGCGAAAGAATAAAAGCAAGGAATCACCATGTAGTAGTAAGAATATCACTACTCGTCATTGTTTCTCTGAGTTGAGCAATTGAATACTTTTTCCAAGTCGAATACTATTTCATCAATTCAACAGAAAATCATACTTCAGACATATCAGAAAGCTACTTTTACACAATTCACAAGGTGCTCATCTGATCTACTAACAGCTTTCAAATACATACAAGTTAAGAGAAGGATGCAAATCGGGGGTCATAATTTAAACTACTGCTCCTGCTTGCAAAGATAGTTCCTTCTGATCACCAAAAGCTCCATGCAGAAACTTATAAACAATTGAAACAAATTCTTCAACTTTTTCTTCGTGTGGCAAATGACCACAGTTCTTAATTACCTCCAGACAGGAACCAGGTATAGCTTGTGAAAGTCCCTTGGCATTCCAAGATGGAACAATTTTATCATTGTCACCCGTGATGATCAAAACTGCTAGTCCATTATCCATCAACAAAAACACAAGAATCAGCATTTTATTTAACCAGTTAATTACAATAATTAAGGTGGCATAGCAGATGGTATTTTCATGACTCGAAAGATGATGCTAAACCAAGAATTTCTATCTATGTAGAGAAATTCTCATAGAGAAAAGGTCCTTCGTTGAACCATTTATTAAACCTCCATGCCCCCTCCTCATCCCACTCGTCCTAAAAAATTCAGATTGGAGACGGGGTGGGGGCCACATTAGTTTGACTATTACAATTACTATGAACCAAAAAATAGCACCAATCCACCCAAATGCCTTTCATCTCACTGTCTTCATTTCTAAATCTTTACTTCCTAATAGATATTTTTCAAGATAAGCAGTTTTCCCGAGTTAAACAGCTTTGGAAGACTGGATGTAAAGTTAGTGCAAGTACCAGGACATGAGATTTCATTAAGTCTTTTTGACATTGATGGCTTTGATTCAGACTCGGCATTTGTGATTGTTGCTGCAGTGAACTCTGCAAGAGCCTTGTCCCAACCCTTGGCCCTTAAAGGCTGCATTTATAAATAACTTAAAGGTAAGAAGTACGCAGTTAACAAAAAATGAAGAACATCAAATATTTCATTCTAATATTTTCAAAGCTAATAAGACACAAGGACAGAGCTAAGTTACCTTTGTATAGCCATTTAGAACATCTTCAGTCACTTGATTTGGATCATGCCAAGCAATCCTCACTGCTGCTCTACCGAACTTATCGATTATCATCCTTATCTGAGAATCAAGTAGTGAAATCATTGTTATGGCACTTACATATTGCAGATAGAGCTCATTGTTAAACACGCCTCCCTCCCCCCCCCCCCCCCCAAACACACCCCCCCCCCCCCCCCCAAAAAAAAAAAAAAGAAGAACAAAGAGAGAAGAAAAGGGACTTTCTAAAATCTGCATCAATAATATGGGCTATATCATGTACATGAGTTTGCAGCTCAATTAGCACCCATGTTCCTCTTCCCCAAGAGGTCTTGGGTTCGAAAATCTCCTTTGTAAATAAAAAATGTTGGCTATATACTGTTCATAAAAACAAGCATTGGGCATGTGTGAGGAGAACGCTATTTCTAGGGAAATCAATTTTTTTGTTATAATTGCTACACATCTAAAACAATTTACTCTGCTGGTGTCTGCTGAAATTGGTATGATAACACCAGAAACATTTCTGCATGCAAGTAGTCTTTAATATTTTAGTTTTAACAGTTCTCAACAATCAATTGAATCAGCAAGATCTAGAAACATTGCAAAGAAAATATTTAGACCATCCACAAAGAAAAATACCAGCATTACACCAAAGGCAGAGCACAAAATAGCTGACAATGCTTTCTTATATATTGAGTTAAGCATATCTGTCATCCCCTTTGCCATCTGCACTATTGCTTGAGTAATGCCTGTAATAAACTTAAATAAAATCTCAAAAATCTTGATAAATGGCTTTGCTAACATATTTGAATTTGATATGTCCCCTTCAGTCTGGTTTTCTCTTCCAACTTTATCTTGTCCTGCAAGCTTTTGAACTGCACGTGGAGCAAGTATTGCTGGGGCAATGAGAATTAGAGCTGCAATGCATTCGGGAGCCTCGAAATATGAATCAATTGCTACAAGAGAACCAGCTGAGTGCCTAGTATGTAAAATTTTTAAACAAGTTCAGAGAGTCGAAAGATTTCACAAAAGTGACACAGGAGAAGTGAAGGCAATTTGCAGCAAGATATTAATGATGAGGGTAAAAGTATAGACCATTTATAATGATTTATCCAAAACTGAAAACCAAAAACACGAGACTTTCCACAAGAATAGTTTAGTCTATTTTTCTATGGTGCACTTATGCCCCTATTTTCTAGTCCTGGTACCACTTATCCTACCCCATTTACTGGCAAACATTAAACAAACTTCTGGCGAATAGATATACAAAACTAATTAAAAGGATTATCAAAGCCATAAGAATGAACGATATAACTTCTCCTTGAGCACACAAACAGGATTATCGAAGCAATAATTCACATAACAACAGTAGATGCTGGCCACACACACACACACAATTAGTATCATTAATGCTCTCTAATCATCATTTGGCCAAATGTCTCTGATGGATGTGTTATTCATGAGACCAGAAGATCGCTATCCTCTCCCATCCTCACAAGCCCAGAAATTAAATGTGACAACAAAATCTTTGAATCATGAAAAAGCCTGCAGTGAACACACCAATATAACATGAGAAATGAGCATACCCCACAAGAACTATCTTCTCAGCTGCCAGGAAATCAATGAAGTACAAGGTAGCAAGCACTGAAAATGACAAGGAGTATGGATTCAATGGTTTTGCATCGTTGGTACCAGTTGATAAATGCGTGGAAGCATCCACCCTGGATGTCAATCCAAAAGCTGGTCTGTCAAAGGCAAGAACTTTGGAGCCAGTGAGCTCAGCCAAAGGCTTCATAGCTCGACTCCATGAGTAAACAGAAGCTCCAAAACCATGTAACAAGATCATAGGAAGACCAAGCTTCCAAGAATTATTACGAGAAACTTGAGAAAGAGTGTGGCTTTGAGATGAATTATTTGCCTGTGATTCTGCATCATATACCTTATGGTGTATCTGTACCCCTCTAAACTCACAAAAACAACTATCTGGATCAGCTAAAAGTGAAGGGTCTAATAATTCATCTTGATCTATACCAGCAATTTTCTCTCTTTTCTGCTTTGTTCTAGCATCCAGCCACTGCTCTGGAGATCGAAAACCAAAAACAATAAAAATTAATAAAACCCTCACAAGTCACAAACTAGCAGAACAAGATCTCAAAAACAAGCGTGAAGTGATGATGTCTACAAAAGTAAGAAACAGAAATTACATGGTGTTAGAACTGGTTACCAGAATATTGGGCACCACCAGAGCCACTGACTGTAGCATGTGGAGATAACTTGACAAATTTTGGACAAGAAGCGGCATATCCATGTTGCCAATTAGGAAAGTTCACTCTTTGCCCCTTAATTCTTGGAACTGAACAGCATTTCCCATCCTTGTAATGATGGGAAAGAAACACCAGCTGGTGCTGGTGAAACACTATCCCACTCATGACTAACCCTTCACCACAGACTAAAGACTTAAACTTCATTGTATCGATAAAAAAGTAGTCATTTAATATAATTGTTTTTTTAAAAAAAATTTATGAGGAATGCAGAATGGTTTAATATATTTTTTTATATAAAAAAAATTCAAATATAAATTAAAAAATAAAAATAAAGACACTTATGAATTTAATTGTATTTATTAAATTTATTTATTTAAATAAATAAAAGATAAATTTACATTTTAAAAAACTTATGATGAAAATGATTGAATAAACATAATATTACGTAAGGCTAAACACATCAATAATATAATTTAAAAATAAATATTTTTTATTTTAAAAAATAAAATTTATTTATGTGTGTAGATGAATTAAAATAATATCTTGAAAAATAAAATAGAAACAGAACAACTAAAAAAACCTTATATTTAAAAAAGACATTCAAAAATTATAATTTACGTCATGAGACCGGAATAAACTCATAGAAAAAACTTGAAGATAATTAAAAAATCAATATTAAAAAAAATTAAAGAACAATAAAAACGTGTGAAATTGAATTCCCAACAAATTAAATATTGAAAGATGAAACTAGAAAAAACATTAATTACACGAAAGAATCCAAAAAATAAGGGTGAGAAAAAACATTAATTAGAGGGATGAAAAATTTCAATTAGAGGGTTTAATTCAATTGAAAAATAACTTTAATAAAAGAAAAAAATTTAAAAGAATGAGGGTTAAATTGAAAAAAATAAAACAATAAATTTTTTTTATTGAATTGTGAAATTGAAAGAAAAAACTTCTATAAATGAAAAAGGAACAAAATAAAAAAAGTAATAGAATGGGGACTGAAATTGAAAAGTAAGAAAAAAAGAGAAAAAAAAATTCTAACGACAAATGGCGACAATCCGACCACCGTTAGCTGCCACATGCCACTTTAAATGGAAAAGGATACATCGACACATCTAGAGAGACAATGAAATGCCAGTTACATTAACCAGGTGATGTCACATGCATCGCCTGAATAACATGAACGCTATCCATACACTAGGGTGTGTTGAGCACACTCTAGCATCTTTAAGCATTAAAAAGATTCAGTTAAAATATGAAAATACCAAAACGCCCCCTCGACTACGGCACTTACACAAAATATTCACATGAAAGTATAAAAATATTCTTAAATACTAAGCTTATGTTTTGTCTCTTACAATATTAAAAATGTAATTGCATTATACATTATCTAATAGCACAATAATCTTTTGATTATAGAGAAAATACATATTTTTATTATTAAGAAGCTCATACAAAGTCAAGAAAGCTATTGATGAACAATTCTATATTTTGTTGACTTTGGGGGCGGAAAAAGCATGTATAATGTGTAAAAACAATTGAAAAAGATATCAACACCCCTACCAAACAGGCTTAATTTTTTTAAACCCAAGGGCACAAAGATAATTTTACTATAGTCCAACACATTTTATGGTGAATTGGGTTACAATAAAACACTCATGCTTTTTAATTTTTTAGATAACTAGTTATTTGACTTGCAAATACAAAAAATAATTTTTCCAGGAAATATAATAGCTTTGTATTTGTAATTTTAGTAAATGAAAATGAATTTGTAGGTTTATGTTTTAGCGAACACAAAAAAATTAATGGGTAAAATTGAAAATAAAAAATTTCATTTTAAAAAAAAATAAAAAATGAGTCTTAAATTAATCAGGGTTAACCAATCAAATTAGTAATTTGGTCTTGAATTCCATTTTATATAACAATTGTTTTTATATAAAAAATCATTTTTCATCTAAACACATGACAACTAGATGCGTGAAAATTTTTGTATACCAAATAACAATTTACTTATTTGAAAAATAAAATAGGGATGATTCACGGTCCTCAAACAAAACAAAAGTTTTAATTTTTTTGAAAGTATCATAAAAAAAAGAGAGAGGATTTTTTACCCAATTAAAAAAAGACCTTTAAAAAACAAAAAATACGATGACATAATTAATTGATTTTTTAATTTTTAAAAGGATGAAAAAGCATCAAAATAAGAAAATAAAAAAAATATGCTATACACTAAATTAAATAATATTCTAAAATAGAAACACTATAAACGAAGCTAATAAAAATATTCAATAAAAATATCGAATGATGGAATTGAAAAGAAAAAATAGAAAGGATAAAAAAAATCAAAGGATCAAAAAAAGGAGGCATAATTACGTTGGCTTGGCCAATTTAAGTCAGTATGGTAAACTCGTAACTCAAACTGTGAAGTTGGGCTATATTCATAAAAAGCAAATTGAAAAAAAAAAACTCAATCTTTAATAAAGTTAATATTGTTAAAGGATGGAATAAAAAAAAGGTTTTAAAAAAAAATAAATGATGTCAATTCAAGTTAACATCTCATACCTATGACTTGAGTCATGACACCGGGATCATCGCGCTAAAAAAAATTACAATTCAAACTACAAACTACTGAAATGTTAAAATAAAATTAATTAAAAAAGGATGTAAAGAAAAAAACAATTAAAAGAACGAGGACCGAATTCAACATTAAAGAAATTAAATGATGTGAGATGAAATTGAAAAATAAAAGTCAATAAAAGAATTGATATATAAAAAAATCAATTAAAAGAATAAGGATCAAAATTGATATATAAAATCAAATTAAATTAAGTTTCAAGAGATGAAATTAAAAACAAAAAAATAATAATTAAAAAAATAAGAACAAAATCTGATATAAAAATCAAATCAAGTTAAATTCAAGGAATGAAATTGAAAAGAAAAAAAATAACAATTAAAAGAATGAGGACCAAATAAGATAAAAATCAAATTATATTTAATTTAAAGGGATAAAATTGAAAAGAAAAATAATAAAAAAAATACTTTAACACAATCAAAGATTACTTAAAAGCGTGAGAACTACAACTGAAATAAAAATAAAATGGAGGACACATATCAATTTTTGCTTGTCTAACATGCATTCCAAGTCCATTAGAGAAAAAAGATGGGGGAAACTCAGTCGTTGTCAAACTATCAAGGAAAACAATACATGAGCCACTTTAATACAAGCATCACCATGCGACAGTGCTGATGACATAATGATCATACATTTTTGGATGTCGAAGAAGGGAACACATGCTACTTTAATACGACGACCCTCCCTATATGGAGGTATGTGTTCTTTAGATAATTGTGTGTGTGTGTATTAAAAGGACCAAACTAACCCTCATTCACATTGTATACAATGAAAAAACAAGGGTAAAAGGTTCAAAAAGCCCTTAGATGATAGTTTAAAGTTTTTTGGTTATAAGGGTATGGAAGTAATCACATTTTGCAATGAAGAATGAAATGACAAAAAGACCTTTCTATGAAAGGATTTTTTTTCTTGTAAGGATATTATAGTATTTTCACTGTTAGTATTTTGTGTGAAAAGACTAATTTGACCCACTCAAATCAACAACGATCAATATATCCCTCTAAAAAGATGACTTTATCCCAAACCAAGGCTAATGGTTTTTTATTGTAGGGATAAATTGTTAATTTATTACAACAATCCACAATAATACAGGGCCATCACAACCCAAATTGTTTTGTGAATAATTACCAAAAAAATAAAAGGCATCATTAAAACCTTAAACACATCTTGTTGTTCATTAGAGAAATGAAATTATGATTTTATCCTTGGCAAAAAAATTGATGAAGCTTACAATTAGAGGTAATTGTCTTTTACACAGGATATATTGATCATTGCAAAAATTATTGGGGACAAAATAATCGGGACACCTTTTTTATTATAGTAAAAGACTATTTTACTCTTAAAAGCAAAAACATTTTAAGCTTTCGGTGAGGGGTTTTTACTCTTATAAAAAACAATGAACAAGGGCTTCTTCAACTTTTATATTTTTTAACAGCTAAGTGATGAAATTACCATTAGAATTTGAAAAAAATAAGGTTGATTTCAAGAGTGTTTTAGTCCTTTTGTTCTATTTTTTTTGTTATTTTTAGATTTGGTTAAGGGTTGTTTGATATTTTTCAGTAATTAAATATAATTAAAACAATGCTCATGCATGACGACCCTTCTACCATTTTGGTGGCACGTGCTGGGCTATCTGGTTCCCAAAATAATCCATCTATGATGGCACTGGAAGTGGCAAGTAGTCCTTTTTTCGATGGACGTTTGGTTAGGTTGTGGTGGAGTTTTTTCTTTGCACTTTCTTTTCTTTCTCATTCCCTTGAAATTCATGCCAACCCTTCCAAAAAACAATTGTATCCTCCGGTTTTTATTTTTATTTTGATGTTTTTTGAAGTTTAGCTTTTTTTTTTCAATTTCATCCCTGCGCATTTTATTCCATTTGATATTTTTATTCAATTTGATCTCTCTTCTTTTGATTGCTCTATTTTTATGTTTTATACTTTTCTTAAATATTATAGTTTTGCAATTTTATCCCTTGCCGTTTTATTGCATTTATTTTTTAATTCAATTTTGATCATCATTCTTTTGATTATTGTATTCTTATCTTTTTTTTTTTTACTTTTTCCCTCAACATTTAAGTTCATTTGATTTTTTATTTAATTTTGGTCCTCATTCTTTCGATAACTTTTTTTTCCTTTTTGTAGTTTTGTTTTCAATTTAACCCCTAATTATTTTCTTTCATTTTGTTTCTATACCACATGTACATGTAGTTTGCATTGTTTGGATTTTGAATTGTTTTACGGTTGAATATTTTACCTTGTTATTTTTGTTATAATTGCCTTCCAATAGGGCAATCCTAGCCTCATGACCGAGCCTGATTTAAGTTCATCCTTTTTTTAGGGTCCTTTATTGAAAATTGATTTTTTTTTTCAAAGTCATCATTTGATATTCAGTTATTAGGATATTAGCTTTATCGTTTGTTCCATTTTTTTTCTTGAGTTATCCCGATTTTATATTCTAGGTAATAAATTAGTTAAGTTAACCATGGTTGACTAGAATTTTATTTTCTCAATGTTTTTTTTTATGAAATTCAATTTTTTACAATTTCATCATTTGGCGTTAAATTATTTGTCATTGAGGTATTTGATTTTTTCAGTTTTATTTCTGTTAGGTTATCCTGAGTGTGGGTTAGTCAAGTTAACTAGAGTTATCTTGCATTTTCTTTCTCAATATTTTTTTTATTAGATCTTTTTTATAGTAGGCCTTAAGGTAAGCCATCTCTTTGTTTTCCATCCATTTACGAAGCTAGTATTGTAGACTTTAACAAAGGATCTATATTTTGAATACCCGCCAAGCACATTCCATAATTCAAAAATATAAATGCATATGGATGTATGATCATGCATGATGATGTATGTTGGATATGATTAGCTATACTCCGGGTTGATATATTGTCATCATTCCTTTATAAACGAGCAGGGTTCCAATCCTTTCATAGTTGTTGAGAGAATTTAATCTGAGCCAATAGTTAATAAGAATACATTCATCATAAAGAGATATTATTCAAAAGGTTGGGTCTAAGCCCTTTTCATTAATACTTGATGAAATCTTTTATATTTGAAAGCTATTTTGCTCATCATCATCATTTACAAGGAGAAAGGCAAAACTTTTATTTTCTATGTTTTTAAGAAAAACATTAGTCTTAGCCATATTGTGTTGAAGTCGGTAGACATCCTTTCTATTTTGCTAAGAATTATGGTGGATTCTTTGGACATAAACAAAGGCTCGGTCAATGTTCATCCATTTTTATTATCTTCTCTAAGAGGAACATGTTGTTCCTATTTAGTTAATTGTTGTTGGTGTTAATCATCTGGTCTTGGCGCTTGAGCAGTTTGTTTTTTTTTTCTTCCAAATGCTTTGCCTTGGCATTTTCTTTGTCGAGCTTCTCCTCAAACAGGTTGATTACATCTCTCATTTTATCTAAATCAGTTTTGAAGACCCCAGCAACCTTTCCTTTGGCTTTTGCTTCAACCAGCTCACTTTCCAGCATCATATACTTCTTGTATAGCCTTTCATACTATTGATCTGGCTTTCTAATTATACTTGGGTCTTTGAAGACATATCAACCCTTTCTGGACAATTGTTGAAATTGGTTATCAAAGCCTCTTGCTCAGTACTGGTTTGCATCCAATGTGTTCCAAATTATTCTCGCTCCTCCTCAGCTATGTTTTTAATTTCCTTTTCTTCTTCTAGTTACTTTTCTGAAGACATGATTTTCTCGTCCTTTTTCTTCAATTATTGCTCTATAAACTTTCTCAATTTCTTTTCATTGAGGAGTTGCTCTTTGAGGAATATTTTAGGGGCTTTATGTCTACCTCCATTTGGAGCTTTTCTAGTTGTTCTCTCAACTCTTCCTCGTTGCTAATCCTCTTTGTTTTAGTCGGTTCAGCATCTTGTGAAGTCTTGACTTTAAATCCAAGAGTCATGGGGATGGTGACTAGTGATAAATTTCTTAACCTTAGATACTTTTCACTAGTAATTAGATCTATTAAACCATTTGATTCCTTCTTGACCAATACTAAAAGCTTTCAGTCTTGTTTGATGTTCTCCATAACTTTCAAAGTAGATTGATCCTTGAATACCTAAAGAATTGGGGTATCCCGGGCATCCTTGGCACACACTATACCTCCAAGTTTCCTCACAACCAAAGTGGGTGCATAATTGACATATCTGGTTACTCCCATCAAAGGCACCCATCGTTTTTGCCCATAACTTATCAAGAAATATGTTACTCTTATCTATGAGGCTTTTCACTTCACTTCTTTTTGCGAGATTCCTTGTAATTTTACTTTCTATTTTTCCTCGCTCAAGTCCTTCCATTCATCTTTTTTAACCATCTCCAATGATCTTTAACTAAACCACCATAAGTTGTTAAATACCGACTTCTTGATTTCTATATGGCTAATCAGCCATATGTACAACAATTGTTCAGAACATCTTATTGATCCATTTCTAACCTTTCTATAATGGTTAAGTGTTAAGATAGTTTTTGCTAGTAATACCATAGTGATATTTATTGAGTGTTTTCATATGAAACAAAAGCTATTGCCGCCTAAAGCAAGTATTCTATCATTTTCTTTAAAATCTAGAGTCATTCTTTCTCTTTTCAAATACCTCTTCAATCATGTTCCACTTTAGGCCAATAACACTTTTCTTCAATATCTAATGGAGATCTGAAACTTTGATTAATTAAGCCAATTCAGTTAGTATTTTGTCGCATCTTTAGTGGAAGTAGACTTTATATAAATTTCAAGGGAATTCGGTTAGTAAGTCATATTCTTTCAAAGTAGGACACATGTTTACAGCTCTAAAAATAAAGCACTGGTACTCGACGTCTCAAAAATGCATCAAGGCTTTAATTGCTAAATATTACATGAACACCTCCATGGTTCCCACGATCCTCCTATATTTCTTTAAAAACCCATCCTCACATATTTGAACTTCCGGTGAATATTTGATTAATTGTTCTTAGTGCTCTCCTGATGAACTTTCTGTGAATATTTCTGTAATAATAGCGATGTTGGCAGCAATTACATAAATCAAAACTGTCAAGTCTGGATCTTAGAATGCAGGTTTTTGAAGCTTGATGATTGTGAAGTAAAGATACATGCCATGAAAAGAATCCAGTTACACATGAATGCTTCTATTGTAATTCTTTTTTGAAGAATGAAGAAAGAGCCTTCTCCTACAAAACTTCAAAGACACAAAAAGAAAATTTTGCCAAAACTCAGGGGGTTATCAACTGAAAGAAGTTCAAAGTGATGAAAAAAAATAAAAAGTTCCTGTAAATCAATCTATCATCATCTTGTTAGGGAAGCAAGACTTTCGCAATAACTGGTAAGATTTTCTGCAGAGTGCTGTAGCATCTTCTTTCTAAATGTTTTCTTTCTCACATCATAGTAGAGCTGATGATTACTAGCTGAGTTGAATATGATTTCTCCATCCTTGATGCACTGGACTTCTCCAACAAAATTCGGATGAATTCTGCTTGTGTCGATCATGCATATTTTTACCCACATGCTATTCTTGTGATCCGCCAGTTTTGCATACTGCCACATGAGAGGATGCTAATGTCTGTATCATGCACAAAGTCCCTCGTAGTTCCACCAGTTGTGTTGAATTTCGAATTGATGATCTCCAGTCAAGATTAGAAGTAGGAATCCAGTCTGCAGGATGAGTAATGGTCATAAACTTCTCGCTTCTAATATTGAACGATACAATGAAATCGTTATGCCTGTTGAGGGCTTGCTGACGGTCGATTTTCCAGTAAATTGTTTCGTTTGCAAAAGCTGGAAGACTGAACTGATCCACCAAATACGGGCACTGATCATTCAGCACCCTCCATGAAAATCCTTCTTCCCCTGGAGCAAGAGTGAAAACTGAGCACTCTAAATGAAGGCTTGATGGTCGTCGAGGAATTAACCGCACGATCTTGTGTCTTCTTATTGAGCTCAGATACCCGACCCCAAATCCTGCTATTTTACTTTTATAATCCGGCAGTGCTAGAATTCGACGAGTGCTAGGGTTACACACATGAATGCGTGTGTCTGTAGAAAAGACAAGCAAACCAAAGCAACCTGGCAATATGAGTTTAACAGGTTCATGCACCTTAATTTGCATCAGACAGATGTTTTTCCCCTCAGTATCTGTCGAAACAAAGTTATAAGCATATCGGTGTCCGAGGTGTTCAAGAGGGTTAAAATCAAAGTCAGACAATCGAAAAAGGAGCCGAGGATTCCTCCACGACCGACTGTGGTGCAAGGCTTGGAAACCAGGATCTGAATTAATCATGCAGTACCATAACTTGCATACACAGTTGAACCTTGAGAGAGTCTTCACAGGAAGTCTTGATAAAATGTCTGCTATGATAACATGGTTATTTGTGACGTGAGAAGCCATCCCCTTTTGTACTCTCACTTGATTTTGAGCCCTTACAATATTTGGGAAATCCATCTTCTATAATTCTTTTCTGATAGTAGGGACGTAGTACTAGAAAAATAGGAGTTCAAGAAAGCAACCCCTTATAAAACAAAAGAAAGATCTTAGAGCTCCACGGCTGATAAAACTGTAATGAAATCCAACCACCGCCCATAGTTTTATAATTTTGGAAAGTTGTTGGTTCCCATTCTTAGTTTCACTGTGTTATTGTCACCTGTCGGATGTGTGGATTGAATTCCATCCCCCAGCTTTCTTTATTGACAAAAAATTCCGTCCCCTCTACTTTACTAGTATTCTATGATTTATGTGATTCGCTTGTGAGATCTTCTCATTCAATGCGTAATACTTTTTTTGGTAATTAAAAACTTGGAAAGAAAGTTTGGTGAAAGACTTTCATTACTATCAAGATTTTCATACCTAACAATTAATCGAATCTTATATAATTAAATGCTTTTGGTAAATATGTTAGATTCCTAAAAGACCATTATTCTCTGAATTATACATTTCCTATTTAGCAGCAAAGACTTTTCCTGGATTAATTTTTCCTGCCTAATTCTGAGGAGAATTTAATTAGGTTTACATAGATACATTGTACTTGCTTCTGTCATTTCTTTCTCTTAAACGTTAAGATTTACTCAAGGCTACCTGTTTATTTCTTTTCTTCTTTCCTTCTAAGATAAACTTGAGGTCCCCTTTTGCTCCGTAAGATCTTTGGGGTCTCGTGATCTGTTTAGTTTTGCTATGTTACATATTTATGCACATGCATCATCTTTTTCATATTCTTGATTATGGGATGCTGATTTCAATCAAAGAAAATATGTAAATGGGCTAGATGTTGTGTTCTTACAAGTGTTTTTCTCTGTTTGAATTTAGGTTTGAGTCTGTTTCTTGATCTTCATATTGTTCCTGGATTTGGCAGTTGACACATTTTGGATCCACTTTGTCATTTGTCTGAATCTCTTACCAGTGATTCTGATATGAGCATTCATTTGTTTCGTGCATGAACAATGGACTTCCATTGTTATTATTGTTGATACTCGTGATGTTACAATATTTTCATGCTACCTTGGTGTTCCATCTCTCCTTTCCATCTTTGAAATGTGAACAACAGGCAGTGCTCAAAGATGTGCTTGAACTCTGGTTTTTTCATTCTGTGAAACCTGTGAAACTCAATTGCCATTGAGGTTGCCCTTTTCCATCCCTTGTGAAGTTGGGTAAACAACACATGACAGGTTCGCATTTGGGGCCCGAATGCACCAGGAGATCAGTAACATAATATGTTCTGTTCCCTTTGCGCAAGCTGCCGAGCTTTCAAGTTCAAAAGATCCTTGTGCAGTATATTAGTCTATTAGGATTTCTTATTGAAAAAGGAAAACAGGGGTAATGTGTCGATGGAAAAGAATGGTTTTGGGAGATTGCTGATATAAACTGAAGAAGATGTGAAAAGATGAAGAAGGAGAGAATTTGCATGAAGAACGAAATCTTCATTGTGTATATAAAAAATAATTCACTATCTTACTACCCCTTTACATAAAGCACTGCTGTATTTATATACAACTTAGTATAACAACTTCTTAACACACTATATCGTTCTATATTCATAACAGAATGGGAGAAGAATAGGATTTATTCTGTTGTATTTACAAATCTTGTTTAGCTACCAGAGTGGCAGGCAGTTGGTGTGCAAATCATGTTGTAACGTTCTGTATGTCCTGCGTGGTGTTGGCTACAACGTCCTGCATGACATGCTTGGTGTTGGCTGAGTGACATGCATTTGGTGTGTCGTCTAATACCCCCCCACAAGATGGAGAATAGAGATTAACTATTCCCATATTGGATAAGTGTGTCTGAAAAATAGAAGAAGGAATAGCTTTGGTAAAGATGTTTGCGAGTTGACACCGAGAGGTAACATGAGTAGTTGTAATGCTGCCATCTTGTATCTTGTCATGAATGGCATGACAATCCAATTCAATATGTTTTGTTTGTTCATGAAAAACCGGATTGGCAGCAATGTGCAAGGCAACCTGATTGTCACAGTAAAGCTGGGCTGCTTGAGGATGAGATACACGAAGGTCTTGAAGGAGATAATGAAGCCAAGTTAGTTCTGAACAGGTGGACGCCATAGACAGGTATTCTGCCTCAGCTGATGAGCGGGATATGATGGATTGTTTCTTGGATTTCCAAGAAATAAGGGAGTTGCCAAGGAAGATGCAGTAACTTGTGACTGACCGCCTAGTATCAGGACATGAGGCCCAATCAGAGTAATAAAAAGCTCTGAGTTGAATCTGTGAAGAAGAAGACAATAGAATGCCCTGGCCAGGTGCAGACTTGATGTAACGAAGTATTCAGTGAGCTGTGGCGAGATGTGTTGTCGTGGGAGTGTCCATATATTGACTGAGAATTTGAACATGATAACAAATATCTGGTCTGGTGATGGTGAGATATAAAAGACAACCAATGAGGCAGTGATAGGTGTTGGGATCTGGTAATGGAACCCTAAAAGTCTTGTTGAGCTTGAAGTTCTGTTCAAGGGGCAATTTGAGAGGTTTGCTGGCCAAGGTACCTAAATCAGCCAAGATGTCGAGAGCATACTTTCTTTGACAGAGATGAATACCTGTCGGGGATCTAGCAACTTCAAGTTCGAGAAAATATAGTAAGCAGCCAAGGTCTTTAATTTGGAATTGTTTATGCAGGAAGGTTTTACGTGATGCAATGGAAGAGGAACAATTACCAGTAACTGTCATAACCCAATTCTGGGTTATTCCCCAAAAATCAATTTATTTTTTCAAAATAAAAATCAAAAAATAAAATAAAGGTTGGCAATGAGGAGAGAGCAAACCGAGCAATCAAGATGCAATTTTCGGAGGAATTTCAAGGCCTAATTGTACCCCATTATGCCCAAGAATAGAAAAAAAATGCAAATTCGAAGGTCAAATTAAATTATTATTGGACGACTTTGCATAAAAATTAAGTCCAATGACATAATTAAATTTTTAATGGGCCAATTTGATTTAATCATGGGCCAAATTAAATTTTAATTATGTTTAAGAATTAATTTAGGTCTAATTGAAGGATTTAATTAAGTGCAAGGACTTAATTATACTTTAAGTGGGTCAAATTAATTTTATTTGGGGCTTAATTGGTGAAAACTTAAGTTTGGGAGCCTAATTTAGGCTTAATTAAGAAGATTGGAATTTTAAGAGACCAAATTTAATTTTTACCAAGTGAATTGATTGAAATTTGGGGCCAAAATTGCATTAAATCAAAGGTTTAGGATTAATTAGGGGTTCCATTGAACTAATTTGAAAGAACATGGACTAAATTGAAAAAAAAAAAAACACGGGTTACTGTTCATCATCTTCCCCGTGAAGCTGCCCGAGTGGCAGACTTCCAGGCTCATTTTCTACCTCGTTTGTTCCCCAAATCCGACAAAGCATGCACCAACATGTCCACCTGAAACCCCTTTATCTTGTAGAGTGGTCCGGTCGGGTCAGAAAACTTGGAAACAGCTCCGTTTGTTGGCCCAAAGAGGCACCCTCGGGCAGTCTGCAACCTTGGATTGCCAAATTTGGCAGCTCGAGGTGCACACTTTGAGCCAACGGTTGAGATGCTTCCCAACTGAATCAAGGGCTGAAATTTTTCCCCAATGTAGACAAGATTGCCCTCTTCCACTGCCTATAAATAGAGTCGGAATTGATGGCCTGAGGGAGGAGAAAATCGGGTCCAAAGTAAGCCAAAAAACCAGCCTTCCTCCCTTTTCCTGCTGCAGATTTTCTTCTTTTCTTCTTCTTCCAGCTGCAGCCGCTCTAGCCAACTCCACCGTGGTTTCCACCACCAGCTTCAGGTCCTCCTCCTCCAGCCAGCCATCGCCACCACGCCAGGTGGTCCGCTCACCTTCCTCTTCTTCTTCGCCGTCACTGTTCACGCATGAACAGTAGACGTGAATGATAATTCATGTCTACTGTTCATGCCGTCACTGTTCACTCTTCATGCCTTTGAGTTTTTTTTTCCTTTTTCTGTTTTTTTTTAAATAACAATTTCAAAAATATTAAAAAAAAATCATTTAAAAAATTTTGTGGTTTTCTCAAATATTTTTCCACAAAGTTCGCTTAATATTGGGTTGTATACTTACATTGTAAGATACAAGTCCGGTATTAAAATACCCGGTTTTTTCAAAATATTTTATTTTAAAAAAATAAATAAATATTTTATCGCATACGGCCAAGTCCTAAAAAATTTCCAAGCATGTTTTTTTTCAAAAAAAATTGCATCTTTCTCACATTTTGAAAATCCAAAAAGAAATGGATATCATAACTAGTTTATGATCATCCATTAGGGTTTGGCCAAAATATCAAAAACCTTTTTCCAATATTTTTTTTCTAGGATCCAGATGTAGACTTTAATATTTGAAAGGTGTAAAATTACATGATAAAGTACACCCTCAAGTATTAAAGATACAAGGTGTATATAAATGTTATTCAGACTTTAGAACGGTTAGGATTTAACCCAATAAGGTAGAGACTCTCTCATGTAGAGAGATCTGCCTTGAACCTTAGAAAAGACCAGCGAGTAGAAACTCGACCTAGAAAAGCAATCAAACAACATTGCAGCTTACCTTAGGTAGGGTGCACTGGGGGTGATGCGTCTTCCCCTTGCACAACCAGTCCCTTACTCAGACTCTCGCAGACCATAGGTTCCTAGTGACCATAATACTAGGTGGCGACTCCAACGAACCAAGCAAAACACAAATAATAATAAAAAGATCGCCAGCGGACGCCGCGTGGATTTTGACGTGCGACAGAATGACGACTCCGCTGGGGAGAGCCATGTCTGGTCGGACTAAGCATTGATTGTTTGATTGTTTTCCTTTTGTTGGTCTTTAATTTTAGCTCACATTTTTACTGCTTTAGCATGCATTTTAATTTTGCGAATAAACCTAATTCTAGGTTAGGTGAGGAGTAGCGGTCTGCCTCATGACTTTCAGTCGGGGTTCAGATTCGTGAAACATCCAACTATGAGCTGAGTGTTTACTTGGTAATGGCGGTCACACTGTGCCCCAACCATTCCTTGTAAACCCCTACACTGCCTTCACGTGAGGTGGTCACTGGGCAGTTCATAGACCTTTTCAAGACCAGGTAGAAAGCCTACCTATCATGTAATGACCTAGAACCTTCCTTTAGAGCATGAACTCTCTTGTTATTCATTTTGCATGGGTTTTTTCCATTCATACCTAATGTGCATACATTTGCATCCACACACATACATCAATCCATTGTAAATAACATATCATACACACTTGCATCAGGTTGAAATATAGGTCCCTAAAGAGCCTACCACCCGACTCCAAGCAAGAAACATGGAAGACAAAGAGTGTGCTCACCGCAACATCCAATTCCAAGAAGAGTTAGAGTCTCTGAAAGCAAGCGTGACTCACCTTTCTAGCTTACTTGAGCATACACTGAGAAATGCCTCTAGGGAAGGTCCTTCCAATTGACCTATCACTTTTGTTCAAGCCCCAACATAGACTCAACTTGAAGAAATTGAGGCCCACATGATCAAGAGCCTCAACACAATTTGAAGGGGAATTGCATCATCGTTGCAGAATGGAGCCTGTTCTTGCTTTGCCAAAATAGCTACCTCAGTTGATCATGCCTCCAAAAACTTGATTTTTTATTTCAACCTATTCCAGTTTTTGTTGGTAATTTGGCTCAAAATTCCGCAAGACTTTCCCTGTCCATTGAGCCTGTCTTGTTAATAAGATCATGTGTTTTGCTGTGTTCATCACATGCCTTCTTTTTTGTTGTTTCATGTAAATAACACATTGAGCATAACCTTTAAGCATGAAACCACCACGCCCAAAATCTTGTGGTGCGTTCCCTTTTCTTCCCAAAACAAAACATGACCCCATGTTTTCATAAAGTTTTTTTTTGGGAATTCAAAGTTTAGTACAAAAACAGAAATCATGTTGATGTTTGTCCGAAACAAACGAGTTCTGGAAATTCAGGTGATTCCTTAGAGAGGTAACCATACACCTAGAAAACCCAATAAAAAAAACACCATGAAGTGACTCCAAAAGCTGGGTTTTATTTGCATGAATAATGAGAAATCACTCTGCATACTCGCATGAAAGCAAGACTTACCGATCCTAAATGCATGCATTTGAGATGAAGAAAGGCCATCTTTGATAATCCTTTCACAAGGCTGAAATATATCATTTGCAGTTCCCTTTTGAGCCTAATAAATTTTTCTTGAAAAATAACCTTGGCTAGGATCACACCCTACACTGGGGGGCAAGTGCAAAAAATCTATAATGATTGAAAGTGCCCAAATAACTCTTGGGGGCATGAAAATTCTTCAACGATGAAAGTGCCCAAACAATATTGGGGGGCATAAAAGAAAATTCTCAATCATCAAATGTGCCCAATCAAAGCTAGGGGGCATGAAAAAAAAATCCGAATGATCCAAAATTCTGAGCATAAAAAAAAAGAAGCTAATGCAATGATGCTCAAAATCAAATGAAGAAAACAAAGAGAAAGAGCCCGAGCCTAACACTGGGGGGCACCGTGGACCATTTTACAAATCAATTCCAAGGTCCAGAAATGTATGAACAAAATAGTTTGGGATATAAGCACTAGTGATCCTTAGTTTTAAAGTCCCTTAAACACCTTTTGAGCCTACATATATCATTTTCTTCATAGCCAAAAGCCCAAGCCTACATTACGTGCCTAATTAAGCCCTTTATGATCAAAGGCAAGCAATATGGATCGGTAGGCAATGCTTTCTCATGCGAAAGAAAATCATTATTCATGCAAATAAAATGAAAGCTTTGAAAACGGTTCTCAATAACCCTCAAATTAAAATTTAAACCTTTTGCAAACGGTTCTCAATAACCCTCAAATTGAAATTTAAACCTTTTGCCAATGGTTCTCAATAACCCACAAATTGAAATTTAAACCTTTTGTGACCAACCAGATGTCACTTCGTATTCATCACATTTTCACCAACGGTTCTCAATAACCCACAAATTGAAAATTTAAACCTTTTGTGACAAACCAGATGTCACTTTGAAATTCAAACCTTTTGTGACAAACCAGATGTCACTTTGAAATTTAAGCCTGTTGTGACCAACTAGATGTCACTTCGTATTTTCACCAAAAATCAAAACAAAAAGTTTTCATCACTTCTGAAAACCTCTCCATAGGAATCATTTGAATTTCTTTAGCATGAGTTTGCTTTGAATTGATGTCAAAATGATTTTTGTGTTTGGAATAGCTTTGAAATTCCAAAAATTCTGCATGAAAACAACTCTTTGTCAAACCTTCCTTCACATAACCTCATCCCCAAACCCGAATTGAATACTTGGGGGCATGATCAAGCTAGGGGGCAATCAAAAACATCTGGTAGAGTTGGCTCCATGATTCCCTTTCTGAGAAACTATTGGGCAAAATGGGCAACCCTTGAGATAAAAGGGGCGGAGAACAAAGAAGTGATGACATCAAGCCTTTCCTAGAGGCCAAGATCGTAAGATATTTCTCGAGTAAGCAAGGGGGATAAAAGTCATCAAAGCTTACTATCAGAGACTCAAACTTTTGAGAAAAGGAGAACTCCATGAAGAAAAGGGGACCTATATTTCTCAAGTAAGTATACATGCATATTGATCATGATGCATTTCTTTCATCTTCGACAGATTGGTGTCTCACCATTGCCTTCCTTTTTAGTGCGCCTTCGAGCCTTAACCCTCTTAGGTAGTGCGTTTTCCAACCCTGCCTCTTTTTTAGCACGCCTTCGAGCTAACAACACTTTTAGGTAGTGTGTTTTCTAACCCTACCTCTCCCTTTTAAATGCGCCTTAGGGCCATTAACCCCTTAGGTAGTGCGTTTTCCAACCCTATCCCTTCTTGAGTGCGCCTCAGAGCCTTCGACCATCTTAGGTAGTGTGTTTTCCAACCCTGCCTCTTTTTGAGAGCTCCTTTGAACCCTCACCCCTTGGGTAATGTGTTTTCTAGCCATACCTCATTTTGAGTGCGCCTTCGAGCCATCAACCACTTTAGGTAGTGTGTTTTTCTGACCCTACCTCCCCTTTTGAGTGCGCCTTAGAGCCTTCGATCACCTTAGGTAGTGCGTTTTCTAACCATACCTCCTTTTGAGTGCGCTTTAGAGCCATCAACCATCTTAGGTAGTGCGTTTTCCAACCCTATCTCCTTTATAGTGCGCCTTAGAGCCATCAACCACCTTAGGTAGTGCGTTTTCCAACCCTATCTCCTTTATAGTGCGCCTTAGAGCCATCAACCACCTTAGGTAGTGCGTTTTCTAACCATACCTCCTTTTGAGTGCGTTTTAGAGCCTTTGACCACTTTAGGTAGTGGGTTTTCTAACCCTACCTCCTTTTGATTGCTCCTTTGAGCCCTCACCACTTTAGGTAGGGCGTTTTCCAACCTTACCTCCTTTCGAGTGCACCTTTGAACCCTCACCACTTTAGGTAGTGCGTTTTCAAACCTTACCTCCTTTCGAGTGCATCTGCAAGACCTCACCTCTCGGGTAGTGTGTTTTTCAACCCTACCCCCTTTAGAGTGCTCCTTCAAGCCCTAAACTCTTAGGTAGTGTGTTTTCCAAACCCTGCCTCTCTTTTTGAGAGCTCCTTCGAGCCCTCACCTCTTGTGTAGTGTGCTTTCTAGCCCTATTTACCTCCTTTAGAGTGCGCCTTGGAGCACTCACCTCTTAGGTAGTGTGTTTTTCTAACCCTACCTCTTTTCGAGTGCGCTCTTCAGCCCTCGTTTCCCATCGAGTCCTATCATGTCGTCCCTTTCGGACATTTTGCCTTTTCGCCCGGGTAGGTCACCCATTATAATCAGACCTCTTTCAAAACTCTTTTCATTTTCCATTTTGGGCCGGTTGCCCATAACAATGAAACCATTTTGAGAAGTCCTTGCATTTCTCCCTACCTTCAAAATTCTTCCATTTGGGCCGGTTGCCCATAACAATAAAACCATTTTGAGAAATCCTTGCATTTCTCCCCACTTTCAAAACTTTTCCATTTTGGGCCGGTTGCCCATAACAATGAAACCATTTTGAGAAATCTTTGCATTTCTCACCATCTCCAAAATTTTTCACCATCTTGAGAAATCTTCGCATTTCTCTACCACTTTGAAAAATCTTTGCATTTTTCATCACTTTCCACCTGGGCAGGTCGCCCATTACAACAAGACCACTTTAAAAAAAAATCTTTGCATCTTTCACCACCTTGAGAAATCTTCGCATTTCTCATCACTTTGAATAATCTCTGCATTTTTCACCACTTTGAAAAATCTCTGCATTTTTCACCTCTTTGAAAAAATCTTTGTATTTTTCAAAACTTTCCACCTGGGCAGGTCGCCCATTACAACAAGACCACCTCCAAAAACCTTTTTTTTTCCATTTTCTTTGGGTAGGTCACCCATGACAATTCGACCACTTCAAAATCTCTGAATTTTCTTCCAGTTTTACTCTGAGTGTGCTTTCTAGCCCTCAAAAGGAGTCGTCTTCTTTACAACGCTTACTCTAAAGTCTCTTACGAGACTTTCTATCGTAAGCATTGTAAAGAGGGGGGCAACTGTCATAACCCAATTCTGGGTTATTCCCCAAAAATCAATTTATTTTTTCAAAATAAAAATCAAAAAATAAAATAAAGGTTGGCAATGTGGAGAGAGCAAACCGAGCAATCAAGCTGCAATTTTCGGAGGAATTTCAAGGCCTAATTGTACCCCATTATGCCCAAGAATAGAAAAAAAATGCAAATTCGAAGGTCAAATTAAATTATTATTGGACGACTTTGCATAAAAATTAAGTCCAATGACATAATTAAATTTTTAATGGGCCAATTTGATTTAATCATGGGCCAAATTAAATTTTAATTATGTTTAAGAATTAATTTAGGTCTAATTGAAGGATTTAATTAAGTGCAAGGACTTAATTATACTTTAAGTGGGTCAAATTAATTTTATTTGGGGCTTAATTGGTGAAAACTTAAGTTTGGGAGCCTAATTTAGGCTTAATTAAGAAGATTGGAATTTTAAGAGACCAAATTTAATTTTTACCAAGTGAATTGATTGAAATTTGGGGCCAAAATTGCATTAAATCAAAGGTTTAGGATTAATTAGGGGTTCCATCGAACTAATTCGAAAGAACATGGACTAAATTGAAAAAAAGAAAAAAAAAAAAAAAAACACGGGTTACTGTTCATCATCTTCCCCGTGAAGCTGCCCGAGTGGCAGACTTCCAGGCTCATTTTCTACCTCGTTTGTTCCCCAAATCCGACAAAGCATGCACCAACATGTCCACCTGAAACCCCTTTATCTTGTAGAGTGGTCCGGTCGGGTCAGAAAACTTGGAAACAGCTCCGTTTGTTGGCCCAAAGAGGCACCCTCGGGCAGTCTGCAACCTTGGATTGCCAAATTTGGCAGCTCGAGGTGCACACTTTGAGCCAACGGTTGAGATGCTTCCCAACTGAATCAAGGGCTGAAATTTTTCCCCAATGTAGACAAGATTGCCCTCTTCCACTGCCTATAAATAGAGTCGGAATTGATGGCCTGAGGGAGGAGCAAATCGGGTCCAAAGTAAGCCAAAAAACCAGCCTTCCTCCCTTTTCCTGCTGCAGATTTTCTTCTTTTCTTCTTCTTCCAGCTGCAGCCGCTCTAGCCAACTCCACCGTGGTTTCCACCACCAGCTTCAGGTCCTACTCCTCCAGCCAGCCATCGCCACCACGCCAGGTGGTCCGCTCACCTTCCTCTTCTTCTTCGCCGTCACTGTTCACGCATGAACAGTAGACGTGAATGATAATTCATGTCTACTGTTCATGCCGTCACTGTTCACTCTTCATGCCTTTGAGTTTTTTTTTCCTTTTTCTGTTTTTTTTTAAATAACAATTTCAAAAATATTAAAAAAAAATCATTTAAAAAATTTTGTGGTTTTCTCAAATATTTTTCCACAAAGTTCGCTTAATATTGGGTTGTATACTTACATTGTAAGATACAAGTCCGGTATTAAAATACCCGGTTTTTTCAAAATATTTTATTTTAAAAAAATAAATAAATATTTTATCGCATACGGCCAAGTCCTAAAAAATTTCCAAGCATGTTTTTTTTCAAAAAAAATTGCATCTTTCTCACATTTTGAAAATCCAAAAAGAAATGGATATCATAACTAGTTTATGATCATCCATTAGGGTTTGGCCAAAATATCAAAAACCTTTTTCCAATATTTTTTTTCTAGGATCCAGATGTAGACTTTAATATTTGAAAGGTGTAAAATTACATGATAAAGTACACCCTCAAGTATTAAAGATACAAGGTGTATATAAATGTTATTCAGACTTTAGAACGGTTAGGATTTAACCCAATAAGGTAGAGACTCTCTCATGTAGAGAGATCTGCCTTGAACCTTAGAAAAGACCAGCGAGTAGAAACTCGACCTAGAAAAGCAATCAAACAACATTGCAGCTTACCTTAGGTAGGGTGCACTGGGGGTGATGCGTCTTCCCCTTGCACAACCAGTCCCTTACTCAGACTCTCGCAGACCATAGGTTCCTAGTGACCATAATACTAGGTGGCGACTCCAACGAACCAAGCAAAACACAAATAATAATAAAAAGATCGCCAGCGGACGCCGCGTGGATTTTGACGTGCGACAGAATGACGACTCCGCTGGGGAGAGCCATGTCTGGTCGGACTAAGCATTGATTGTTTGATTGTTTTCCTTTTGTTGGTCTTTAATTTTAGCTCACATTTTTACTGCTTTAGCATGCATTTTAATTTTGCGAATAAACCTAATTCTAGGTTAGGTGGGGAGTAGCGGTCTGCCTCATGACTTTCAGTCGGGGTTCAGATTCGTGAAACATCCAACTATGAGCTGAGTGTTTACTTGGTAATGGCGGTCACACTGTGCCCCAACCATTCCTTGTAAACCCCTACACTGCCTTCACGTGAGGTGGTCACTGGGCAGTTCATAGACCTTTTCAAGACCAGGTAGAAAGCCTACCTATCATGTAATGACCTAGAACCTTCCTTTAGAGCATGAACTCTCTTGTTATTCATTTTGCATGGGTTTTTTCCATTCATACCTAATGTGCATACATTTGCATCCACACACATACATCAATCCATTGTAAATAACATATCATACACACTTGCATCAGGTTGAAATATAGGTCCCTAAAGAGCCTACCACCCGACTCCAAGCAAGAAACATGGAAGACAAAGAGTGTGCTCACCGCAACATCCAATTCCAAGAAGAGTTAGAGTCTCTGAAAGCAAGCGTGACTCACCTTTCTAGCTTACTTGAGCATACACTGAGAAATGCCTCTAGGGAAGGTCCTTCCAATTGACCTATCACTTTTGTTCAAGCCCCAACATAGACTCAACTTGAAGAAATTGAGGCCCACATGATCAAGAGCCTCAACACAATTTGAAGGGGAATTGCATCATCGTTGCAGAATGGAGCCTGTTCTTGCTTTGCCAAAATAGCTACCTCAGTTGATCATGCCTCCAAAAACTTGATTTTTTATTTCAACCTATTCCAGTTTTTGTTGGTAATTTGGCTCAAAATTCCGCAAGACTTTCCCTGTCCATTGAGCCTGTCTTGTTAATAAGATCATGTGTTTTGCTGTGTTCATCACATGCCTTCTTTTTTGTTGTTTCATGTAAATAACACATTGAGCATAACCTTTAAGCATGAAACCACCACGCCCAAAATCTTGTGGTGCGTTCCCTTTTCTTCCCAAAACAAAACATGACCCCATGTTTTCATAAAGTTTTTTTTTGGGAATTCAAAGTTTAGTACAAAAACAGAAATCATGTTGATGTTTGTCCGAAACAAACGAGTTCTGGAAATTCAGGTGATTCCTTAGAGAGGTAACCATACACCTAGAAAACCCAATAAAAAAAACACCATGAAGTGACTCCAAAAGCTGGGTTTTATTTGCATGAATAATGAGAAATCACTCTGCATACTCGCATGAAAGCAAGACTTACCGATCCTAAATGCATGCATTTGAGATGAAGAAAGGCCATCTTTGATAATCCTTTCACAAGGCTGAAATATATCATTTGCAGTTCCCTTTTGAGCCTAATAAATTTTTCTTGAAAAATAACCTTGGCTAGGATCACACCCTACACTGGGGGGCAAGTGCAAAAAATCTATAATGATTGAAAGTGCCCAAATAACTCTTGGGGGCATGAAAATTCTTCAACGATGAAAGTGCCCAAACAATATTGGGGGGCATAAAAGAAAATTCTCAATCATCAAATGTGCCCAATCAAAGCTAGGGGGCATGAAAAAAAAACACGGGTTACTGTTCATCATCTTCCCCGTGAAGCTGCCCGAGTGGCAGACTTCCATGCTCATTTTCTACCTCGTTTGTTCCCCAAATCCGACAAAGCATGCACCAACATGTCCACCTGAAACCCCTTTATCTTGTAGAGTGGTCCGGTCGGGTCAGAAAACTTGGAAACAGCTCCGTTTGTTGGCCCAAAGAGGCACCCTCGGGCAGTCTGCAACCTTGGATTGCCAAATTTGGCAGCTCGAGGTGCACACTTTGAGCCAACGGTTGAGATGCTTCCCAACTGAATCAAGGGCTGAAATTTTTCCCCAATGTAGACAAGATTGCCCTCTTCCACTGCCTATAAATAGAGTCGGAATTGATGGCCTGAGGGAGGAGAAAATCGGGTCCAAAGTAAGCCAAAAAACCAGCCTTCCTCCCTTTTCCTGCTGCAGATTTTCTTCTTTTCTTCTTCTTCCAGCTGCAGCCGCTCTAGCCAACTCCACCGTGGTTTCCACCACCAGCTTCAGGTCCTCCTCCTCCAGCCAGCCATCGCCACCACGCCAGGTGGTCCGCTCACCTTCCTCTTCTTCTTCGCCGTCACTGTTCACGCATGAACAGTAGACGTGAATGATAATTCATGTCTACTGTTCATGCCGTCACTGTTCACTCTTCATGCCTTTGAGTTTTTTTTTCCTTTTTCTGTTTTTTTTTAAATAACAATTTCAAAAATATTAAAAAAAAAATCATTTAAAAATTTTTGTGGTTTTCTCAAATATTTTTCCACAAAGTTCGCTTAATATTGGGTTGTATACTTACATTGTAAGATACAAGTCTGGTATTAAAATACCCGGTTTTTTCAAAATATTTTTTTTTTAAAAAAATAAATAAATATTTTATCGCATACGGCCAAGTCCTAAAAAATTTCCAAGCATGTTTTTTTTCAAAAAAAATTGCATCTTTCTCACGTTTTGAAAATCCAAAAAGAAATGGATATCATAACTAGTTTATGATCATCCATTAGGGTTTGGCCAAAATATCAAAAACCTTTTTCCAATATTTTTTTTCTAGGATCCAGATGTAGACTTTAATATTTGAAAGGTGTAAAATTACATGATAAAGTACACCCTCAAGTATTAAAGATACAAGGTGTAAATAAATGTTATTCAGACTTTAGAACGGTTAGGATTTAACCCAATAAGGTAGAGACTCTCTCATGTAAAGAGATCTGCCTTGAACCTTAGAAAAGACCAGCGAGTAGAAACTCGACCTAGAAAAGCAATCAAACAACATTGCAGCTTACCTTAGGTAGGGTGCACTGGGGGTGATGCGTCTTCCCCTTGCACAACCAGTCCCTTACTCAGACTCTCGCAGACCATAGGTTCCTAGTGACCATAATACTAGGTGGCGACTCCAACAAACCAAGCAAAACACAAATAATAATAAAAAGATCGCCAGCGGACGCCGCGTGGATTTTGACGTGCGACAGTAACGATAATGTCGTCAATATAAACCAATAAAGCAAGAAATGAGGTGCCAGCCACTTTAGTAAATAGGCTGTAGTCAGCTTTGGATTGTGTAAAACCAAAAGCAATGAGAGAAAGGGAGAGTTTGGAATACCATTGGCGGGAAGCTTGCTTGAGTCCATATAGACTCTTAAGAAGCCAGCAGACTTGATTAGGGCCATCGACAGAGTAGCCAGGAGGTTTGTACATGTAGATGTCTTTCTCTAGATCACCGTGAAGGAATGCATTATTAACATCAAATTATAAAAGGGACCATCCCTTTATTGCTGCAACAGAGAGAAGAACTCTAACGGTGATAAGCTTTGCAACAGGGGAGAAAGTTTCTGTATAGTTAATTCCAGCTTGCTGCGAAAAACCTTTGGCGACAATCCGAGCTTTTAGTCCCTCAACACTGCCATCAACATGAAACTTAGTCTTGTAAACATATTTACAAGCAATGGCAACCTTGCTATGAGGGAGATCAATAATAGTCCAGGTTTGATTATATTCCAAGGCACTCAATTCATCATTCATGGCTTTGCACCTACCTGGATGTTTCACGGTTTATAGGTAGTAGGATCAGTGTGCATTGAGACAGAAGTGGAAAAAGTAGCAAATGATGAAGAAAACCTTTTATAAGCAAGAAAGTTATGCAAAGAGTAAGGATTACCAGTGATGGAAGGGGAACACTTGGATAGTGATTGAGAAGGCATAGCGAGGGAGGCCTGGTGGTTATGAAAGTCTTGCAAATACTATGGTGTTTATCTAACCCTAGTAGATCTGCGAAGAGTAGAGTAAAAAAGAGGTATGAGGGCAGGTGTGGTGTTTGACATGGAGATGACAGAATCATCAGTTGCTGACTGAGTGATAACGGTGAAAGGAGATGGAGCAGAAACATTAGGACTGGGAGTAGCAATAGAAAAGTCAAGAGTGTTGGGTAAAGGTTTAGTGAACACAAAGGTTGTGTTGTCAGATGGAAGTGTGAAAGAATGAAAGGGAAAAATGGATTCATGAAAGAAACATCTCTAGATATAAATGTAGTATGAGACTACAGATCAAGTAATTTATACCCTTTAATGCCAAAAGGATATCCAAGAAATATGCACATGTGACTACGAGGGTCAAATTTCTTGCGTTGTCGTGAAAGGGTGGAGGCAAAACAAAGAGACCCAAAAATCTTTAAATGTGCATAAGTGGGAGGTTGATTGAAAAAAGTTCAAAAGGTGTCTTGTGTTTAAGTAAGAGGCTGTTAAAACCTAATCACTCCAGTATTGAAGTGAAAGGTTGGCCTGAAATCTTAGTGCGTAGGCAACATTGAGAAGATGTTGGTGTTTGCGTTCTACAATCCCGTTTTGTTGGGGTGTTTCAACATAGTTGGTTTGGTGAATGATGCCTTTGGTATGAAAAAAATCTTTCATGTGAAATTCTCTCCATTATCACTTCGTAAGATTTTGATTTTACAATTAAACTGAGTGTCAACTAAATTGGCAAAAGATTCTATGTTACGTTTAATGTCTGTTTTAATGGGAAGAAGATATAGCCATGTACTGTAGATGAAACAATCAACTAAAGTGAGAAAATATTTGAAACCATCATAGGAGGGAATGGAGCAGGGTCCCCATAAGTCACAATGCACAATTTCAAAAGGTTGCGATGCATGGTGAGAGCTATAAGAAAAAGGTAAACGATGAAGTTTTGCTAAGGGACAAATGTAGCAAGGTTTTTCATTGATAACAGAGATGTTGTTTTTTACTACAGGATTTGTGATTAAAGACAAAACAGGAAAAGATGGATGGCCTAGACGACAATGCCACAAATCAAAATTAATTTGTTTAGACAAAGCAGAAGCTGCAACAGAACATTGTGAAATGGAAAATTGGGATAATGTATGAGCCATGAGGGATGAAGAGACGGGAGAGTTGACAAAATGATAGAGGCCATTCTTCACTTCACCCTTCCCAATCATTGTCCAAGATAGAGGTCCTGAATAAAGCAAAAATCAGAGAGAAACATAACACAACAGGTAAGATGGGTGGATAATTTTTTTATTGAAAGTAAATTAAAATTAAAAGAAGAAATACAGAGAACTTGTGTGAGGTAAATTAAAGGCGTGAGTTGGACTGTGCCAATATGTATGGCAAAAATGTGTATGCCATTTGGTAATGCAACTGGTTGAGAAATAACAGAGGTAATGGTAGTGAAAAAGAAGGTGCAATAGACCATATGGTATGTGGCTCCTGTATCGATGATCCAAGGTGTATGGGAAAGAGAAAGATTGGTGTGTACATAAGCATTCAAACAAAAATTAATACCAGATATGGGAGGAGAGAAAAAGGTATCAGGTGGAGTCGAGGGCTGAGCAGGGGAAGAAGTTCCTGAGGGAAGCAGAGCCATAAGTTGGTGATATTGTGCCTGAGTCAAACCTATCCGAACATTGCTGGAATTATCAACAATAGCTGCAAGAGCTAGAGTTGATTGTGCTGCAAGAACATGTGTACCTCTAGGCTTAGTGAAAAGTTTGTGGCTTGGAGAATAGCCATGTAGTTTATAACACTTTTCCATTGTGTGACTAGTGAGATTGCAATGAGAACAAATAGGAGCTGCAGCATTGCCAACCTTGAAACAAGTGTCGAGCATGTGCCCAGTAATCTTGTAGTGAGTACAATAGGTGCATTCTTTTTTGAACTTAGAGTGTAACGGGTATTTGGCAGGAAATGAAGACTGTCTTCTGACTGCAAAAGCCATAGCATCATGTTGTGTGGAAGGAGAAGCAAGTTGATGTTGGCGTTTTTATTGTTGAATGATGGAAAAAAAACGAGCAATGGTGGGAATGGGATCAAGCAACATGATTTGGTCCTATATGGCAGAATAAGAGTCATTCAATCCCATTAAAAATTGGAAGACATAATCTCGTTGATAATGATCAAAGATAATCTTCATGGCACCACAGCTGCAAGATGGAGTAGGATCATAGATTAATGTTTCATCCCAAATGGTTTTCAGCTTACCATAGTAAATACTAACGGTATCATTTTCTTGTGATAGATTGGCTAAGGTTTTCTTCAACTGATAAATGCGTGGGCTATTTTGATGTGAAAAACGATCTTGCAGATCAAGCCAGATATCTCGAGCACTGTCAACAAATGCCACGCTAGATCTGATAGAAGTGCTAATAGAGTTTTGAAGCCATGAAACCACCATGTCATTACATCATTCAAATAAATCAAAAAGAGGGTCTGCTTGGTCAGTTGGTTGGTTGATGGTTCCTGTCATAAATATCAGTTTATTCTTGGCCTGAAGAGCTCTTTGCATTGCACGAGACCAAGTTGTATAGTTGTCGCCATTAAGTAGCTCTGTTATTAGGATTATGCTTGGGTTGTCTCCGGTGTGTAGTTGAAAGGGGTTGCTGTGATTGTTAAGATTCAAATACTGCTGAGTGGTTGCTGCATAGGTAATGTTTGGGTTAATATGTATATTTGGTGAAGATTGATGTTCTGAGAAATCCTCCATGGATATTATTCTCTACAGCTTTGATACTATGATATAAACTGAAGAAGATGTGAAAAGATGAAAAAAGAGTGAATTTGCATGAAGGACGAAATCTTCACTTGTATATAAAAAATAATTCACTGTCTTACTACCCCTTTACATAAAGCACTGTTGTATTTATATGCAGCTTAGTATAACAACTTCTTAACACACTATATCATTCTATATTCATAATAGAATGGGAGAAGAACAAGATTTATTCTGTTGTATTTACAAATCTTGTTACAGCTGCTAGAGTGGCAGGTGGCTGGTGTGCAAATCATGTTGTAACTTCCTGCATGTCCTGCGTGGTGTTGGCTACAACGTCCTGCATGGCATGCTCGGTGTTGGCTGAGTGGCATGCATTTGGTGTGTCGTCTAATAATTGTTGGGTCAAGAAAACCTTTCTGAAGTTTACTATGGGAGAAACCTCAAAACTGGGCAGACAAATTCTGAAAGAATGGATGATGGATCAGATCGATTGATAGATATCTGTCATCGAACTGGTTAACATTCAAATATGCTGCATCTATATAGGGTTATGGCTGCCAAAGAAAAATTTTTCAAGGTAGCGAAATGAAGTATTTTTCAAGAATTAATTCATGCAGTTAATTTTTTTTTGTAGTAGAGGTGTTTATTACCGATATCTGAAACTAGAAAACTTTTGGATGAGAATGCTTGGAGATTTGAAAGTTTTAAAGATTGGTTTGAATGTTGCTGCCGAGTCTAAGCCTAGAGATTGTATGCTCCAAACAACTTGTGGAACTCCTTCTCATGTAGCTCCTGAAGCTATTCCCAGAAAAGGCTACGCCTGGGCATTAGTGCCAAAGCTGACATCTTGCCTTATCGGGTGATCTTGTTTGTTTTGTTGGCATTTTATCTACCATTTTACCTATAAGATGGTGATCTTATAATTAAGATAGTTTTTTAAGTCATTCTAAGATAGTGATAATTTTTAAATAATTACAGCCACTTGGAAGGATTCACTTAAAATTATTCCTTCAACATGAATATCATGCAAGATGAGCTAAAACTCTTGAGCTTAGCTTACCACGATCTTTGAATTGAATATCTTGAAATCTAAAATTTTTTACAATGATTTTTTCATACTAACATCTTCAACCTTGTATCTTGAGGTGTCTAAACTTTGAGTTGTGAAATTTGAGCAAACATTATGAAGGAATAATTAGTGCATGTTGGGTGATAAGAATACAAAATTTTTTCATCTCTTTGCTTCTCTTTCTAATGGGAAGAACTTAATTGACCCAATTATTATTTATGAGAATGTTATTTCTAGTGCTTCAGAGATTAAATCTTGGGCTTTAAATTTCTTATCTAATTTGTTTAGTAATGGTATTGTTATTTGGCTAAACTAGTATTGTTATTAGGTTGTATATGAGGGACATGTTTTAATTTTTTAAGTTTTAGTTCTTTAGTTGCTAAGCTATAAATGAGAGGTACATGTTTTAATAAGTTTTAATTGTTTAGTTTTGTTAGAGAGAGAGGTCATCTTGGAAGAGGTCAATCAGGAAGTGTGGAGTTGTGAAAGGTCTACAACTCCCAAGACCTCATGGTTTTAATTTTGATTTCATTAAAAAAGCATAGCCACTTATTGAAAAGAAGATGTTTTTGTTGATTTCATATTTTTCTATACCATCAGAATGCTAAAAAGGATTAATAATGCTTATGTTACATTAATTATAAGATTAAATAGGATAAAAAATTCATGAAATTTAGACCTATCAATCTTTTGAATAAGACATATAAGATCATTTCCAAAATCATGTCCTTGAGGATTAAACAAATTATTGATAAGATGATAAGTGAACCTCAATCTGCTTTCATTTTATGAGGGGAGATCCTTGATTATTTTTTATTAGCCATTGAGATTGTAGATAGTATATGAAGGCAACACATTCAAGGTTTTCTCTTTAAAGTGTATTTCCAAAAGGCTTTTGATTTGGTATCTTGAGATTTTATTTGTGAGGTCATGGCTATATGATTTTTGGAGATAGAGGGATCTCCTGAATTTGAGAATGTATCCTGATGACTTATCTTTTTGTACTTATAAATGACTTGCCATCTAATGAGTTTCACATGAACAAAGGTTCTTTGTCACCCTTTTTATTTAAAGTTGTTATAGAAGGGTTAATAATTTTTTTTGTTAAAGCAAGAAAGAATAGGTTATTAAATATTTAACCAATAATGATTTTGTTTGACACATCTCTCTATCAACAACCCTGCTTCAATATGCTGCTTCTATAATGATATTTTATATAATGACATGGAAGCTCTTAAGAATATTAAAATCATTCTTTATTGGTTTTAGCTATACTTAGATTTAAAGTTAACTTTCACAAAAGTCTTTTAATTATCATCAATGTTGATTTGAAATTTACTAAAGGAGTGATTGACTCTATAAGATGTAAATCAAGTTGTTTATATGTTAAATAATTAGGGCTTCCTCCAAGAGCAAATCTGAGTGTATGTTCCACTTGGAAACAGTTCTGGAAAAGATTGAGTCTAGTCTTAAAACTTGAAAATTCAGGTATCTTTCGGTATATGGAAGAATTTGTTTATTAAATTTAGTGTTGTTTAATCTTTCTCTTTGTTATATGTCTTTGTTTAAAATTCCATTTAGTATAGCTAAAAATATTTTCTACATGCAAATATGATTCTTATGGAGTGAGATATGAATGAACAGACTATCTCTAAGGTGGCTTTGAATTTCCTAGTTAGGCCGAAAGCTAGAGAGGGATTAAGAGTGGGGTCTATTATGGAAAAAAATAAAGCAATGTCATTTAAATGGTTATGAAAGTACAATAATGATATTTCATTAGCCTAGAGGAATTTTTGGATTTGAAATATCAGCCTGACAATAATAAGGTGGTTCTAAAATTTTTAGAAACTCTTTCACTTAATTGAAATGGTACTTATGATACTTTTAATGGCATGGAAGACTATTATATAGCTTACAAAATGCAATTTCCATGGTTGAGGGAATGAGACTCATACTTTATTTTGGATTTTAAAATGGTTAAGAGATTCCATTCTCAAAAGCAGATTTTCTAGTCATGTTGTGTGTGAAAATTTGAATGCTTTGATCTCAGAGATTGGAACCTGGAATGGCATTATTTAGGATTGGTCTTTATTATTAAGGAAAAGATAATAGGATTGGAAAAAGAAAACGAAAAGGGAATTTTTGCAATTACTATCTAGAATTTCTTTAACTCGAGATGTTGTGGACATAAAGATTTGGAGACTAGATCCACAAGATATATTTTAGGTGAAAAGTTATTCCTCTTTTCTTAAGACAATTCTTTTAGTAGAAGATAAACTACTTATAGTCCTTTTCTGCTCCTTCTAAGGTTAAGTTTAATCTTTGGCTTGCCATCTTGAATAAAACTACTTACAAAAACTTTTGTCCACTAATGAGGTTTATTATAAGAGTTTGATTTCAATTGCCTTTTCTGTTAAAAAAAAAAAACAAAGAAGAAGAAAGATTGAAATTATAAGCCATGTTTTTCTTTATTATAAGATGGTATGAAAGTTATGGTCACAATTGGTGGCATGGTTAGGGCAAAATGAATCTTACCAAAGCCTTTAAATGAATTTTTTTTATAACGACATTGAATGATCTTAGAAACTATACAAAGAAATGTGTGTTGTTTGTTTTTTATTGAAGTTTTGTGGTCCATTTGGAATGCTTGTAACAATTCGATCTTTAATGAAGTAGAAACAAACTAGGATGATATATTATTAACTTTTTTTTTATAGAGTTGTAACATGGACAAAATATTTTGTTGTGATAGGTGTTTTTGCTATACTAGGATATATTTACTAAGATCACAAAATGATATTCTTATGTGGACCACTAAGAAAATAGCGTGTAGTGAATCATCATGGATTCCTCCTCTTCAAGGTATGCTTAAGTAAAGTGTAAATGCATATGCAAATGGCAAGCCAAAACCTAGGATTGGGGGTATATTACGAGATTATGAAGAAAAGTTTCTTTGTATCTTTTCTTGTTCTATAGGTATTAAGGAATTCAATGAAGCTGAGGTTTTGACAGTTCAAAAGGCTTACATTTTGAGTACTAATTATTATTATGTTTCTTTCAAGGACTAGATTGTGAAGTTTTATTCTCATAATGCAATTACTTAGATAAAACGAAACAGTGTGATGAGGTCGTGGCAATTAAAAGATGATTTCAATGATATGTCTAATGCATGTCTTATGTTTTTTTATGTGAATTTAACACCTATTCATATAGAAAGGAATTATGTGGAGAATCATTTGTTCTAATATTGTTTGTTATGAACACTTAGATATATTTTTTGAACTAGAAAGGATGACATAAATGATTAGTACCTAAGAGTGTATTTTTATCAAGGTTTTATATCATCATTTTGCACTTGAAGTACCAATAACTCCTTAACTAGAACATGTTTTATAATAACAATTCTGATAATATAAGATATATTTAATTTATGATAAATGTTCATTTTAAATGCAGGCCTATCACATAAATCAAATGATTGATTGATGAGTTTAACAGTTGAAATTGAGAAGACAAATAGAGAGCTAAGCTTAGAAAAAGATATGTTGATTCAATTCAAACTAGAACATTGTTCAGTCATTGGGCCATATCTGGAGCTATAGATCTTGGATTTCAGTTTGGTTTATATGGCTACAAAGCTAAAACATAGACCTAAAACATTCATGGGAGTCCAAGACTCATTTCTGCCGTTTGGAAGTCCAAATCTTAGCATCAAAAGAGAAGTTTGAATCTGTCCTGCAGCCCAGACATTGTTCAGTGTTTAGCCCATATCTCAAGTTCTAGAAGTCCAAATGATCTCATTTTTGTTTTGTTGGAAAGCTGAGATAATTTTCCAAAACTTTCATATACTATCTGTTTAAATTATGATGTTAGCAATGATGTTTTCTACAGACAAGAAGATAAGGATTGTTACCAAGTCAAGAGGTGGCCACCTACTCAACAAATAGTCATCAAATCAATAGTTCTGAATTTTGGCCTATAAAAGGAGGCATTTACCATGCATTTAGGTATCTTGGTTTTCATATCAAGATAATTTCCTTACTTGCTTTCTTTCTTTGTAGTTTTAATGTTCTAGTTTTAATTCATGTTATAGTTTCATTAATATTTTGTTTATGCATTTCATTTCCTTTACTATACTTATATAATCATGTTCTCATCTTGTTTATATATGTTTCTCTTCTTTATAATGTTTAGCTAAGTTTATTATGTCAAGGTGAAAAGGTTTCACTAATGGTGTTAAAATAGGTATAATATAAATTCAACATGGACTTCAATGTTTATACCCAAGAAAGTTTGTTATTAACATGTCTTATCTTTTATCTTATTAATTCTTAATACCTTGCTTGTTAAATGGTTAATCTAGATTTGTGTTGTATAACACTTGGTACAACAAATGTTTGATATTTTTATAGCCAACCGTATGGTATAACCTACACCCGTGCTATGAAAGGAACTTGATCTGTTGTTAACATCATGAATTTCTGACAATATTTAAAAGTATGGTGTTACTAAAATAAGATAATTAATATGATCATGTTAAAAATTTATAATGAACTATTAAGGATAAATCATCCGATTAGAACCTCGTTTGTGTGTGGTTTCTAGTTGATTAATAAAAAGAGTTTATACTATACTTATTTTTAATACTATTAGTGGATCCTCTAACCTTGACAATTTCTTTTATCTTTGATTAATACTCACATCAATATCACATCTCTAAAGTTGTCTTCAACTTCTTTTTATTTGTTGTTTATAATTTTATATAGTTCACCTCCTCGTGGTTCGACCCCGGTCTTGCCAGGTTATTTATTACTTCGACACTTCTGCACTTGAAATAAGACATCAATTTTTTAGTCATGTCAATAAACTTATAAACATGGATACTTTTTTTTCATTTGATTCCCAACATAGGAAGAGTGCCTGTAAGGGTGATTAAATCACATATGAATTGTCAAGGTCTAGTTAAAATTATGGGGCCAAGTGGTCTAAAGAAACTCTTGCTCCAGCTCCCCTCATTTTAAAAAAGTATTATGGAGGGTTGTTGGAACAAGTTGTATCTCTGAAGAATCTTCAAAAGTATTATAATTACGAGATAGTGTTTGAGAGTGTGATAAATATTGTTTTTTAAAGTGTTTTTTGTTTGAAAATATATTAAAATAACGTTTTTTTTAATTTATTTTTAACATCAGCACATTAAAACAATTTAAAAACACTTAAAAAAATTAAATTTCGATGAAAAGCTGATTACACCACCAGCCAAAAGGGATCTAAGTATTGAGGAAAAAAAAAAAAAAACAAGATCACATGTTGCTGTTTTTTATTGAATGATTTCATTGGCTGTCGATATATATCAAGTCCATCTCCAATATTGCACAATCCTCCAAAGCAACATATGGACCCCTGCAATGAATTGGATAGCTATCTCTTTGCATATCGGATCCTTGCAATGACAATTACTAGAATCTTGAAATATCTGCCTTGTTACTGTTAGTTGAGCCAATTTTCTTTCCTTTGTCCTTTATCATCATTTCGATGCCTGAATTGTCGGCTTGGATTTCAATCCTCAGCATCATTTATAGCCATGCTTCTTTTTATTTTTCTTTTCTTCTATCCCTTAAAAAAGGGCTGGTTATATATATAAAGATCGAGGCCCTATGTTTTTGGCATCACTATCCTCAAATAGTTGTCAAATGTTCCCATGCAGATGAAACCTCGATGGTTGGATTTGGATCCTAAGGCTGGTTAGATTGTGTTTGGTTGTCAACAAAAAAGTTGATGCGACCTTTTACACCTTATCTCAAGCCATAGTGTCTTGATATATATATGTATATATAAGATTTACTGCAGTCACTGATGGAGGAAAAACAGTGGGACAAATGAGCTAAAAGACCCAATAACGTTCAAATATGGATTTCAGTCACCACCAACGTGATAAAACATGCACACTACATATTCTGATGACTTTACTTTGCATCACAACTGTGCAATCTATGACTTTCTGTGCGAATCGGGGGGATAGGGAATCCTGCACGGTGAAACATTTTAAACTACTGCCATGGCGATGGCAATAAGACTTGAAAGGATGGCATCGCCACCAATCCGTTTAGTGGGACTGACTGGTCTGCACAAAGGCACTCTCTAAGATGCGGAATTAAAAGCCATTTGAATTCTGTGGCTTTTCTCAGACTCAGAGTTTCTGAGATACAAAATAATGTCCATGTTACGACTGTAATGCACTCACTCTGTTCATTTTATCAGTCCTTGTGTACATTTGGCCCCCCAAAAGGCTGCATCTTTGTATCCATTTCTAATTTTTGGTTTCCCAACCATGATGCAATGGTGCAGCAATACATTGGTGGCCTGCGGACAGCTGATTTTTTTTGTAGTGTCAAAAAAGATACTCAACCACTGTCAGTGTATTTTAAATAATAATAAAAATTCACGATTTGATATTATAGAAAAAAAATAATGGTTGTCAATCTTTAAAATTCAAAACATAAAAAGATAAAATTGAAAAAAAATAATAATAAAAAAGTCTCAAAAAACAAAGTACCAATAAAATTAACTAGGTAAAGCCATCAAAACTCTTTAATAGGGTCATGCGAACAAGATAACCTAATAAAAGGTAAAATAGCGAGAGAGAAAAAAAAAGTTAGATTTTAAAAAGAATCGAATTTTCAAGGACAATAAAAAAAGGATAAAAAAAGTGACCTAAAAAAACCTAGGCCACCTGGTCAAACCTCCTACTTAGATCATGAGTTAGGGATAACCTGATTGAAAGAAAATTGAAGAAAATAACAAAGTTTATTTTTTCAAAACAAACAACTTTGAATGATGTAATCGGTAAAAAAAATCATGTCAATCTATATTAACTTTTCAAACTCCTAACCCTAGCTAGTGACTAAATCGAAACTACTGCATCTGAAAAGCCACTATTTTAAAACTTGGCTAGACCTGACGGGTTGACCTGTGACCTAAGTGACCTAGGACCAAGACCAGGTCTAGTTTCAAAAGAAATTAGGGGAAAATTGATCCAGTGTAAAACAATAAAAAACCAGAGGCTATTTTTCTTAATTTTTTTTCAAAATAATATATTTATAAAATAAAGAGATTTGGTTGAATTGAGTTAACTCGGGTCAACTTGCTTGACCTGTGACCTGATACTTGTCTTGGATTGACTCCCAAGTTGGGCCTATAAAGAATGGAAAAAACAAAAAAAGATCAAATGTCAATAAATCAAATGTCGAAATATGAAATAAAAAATATTCAAGGATAAAAAGATAGAAATTAAGAGAATAAGGACCTCATTTGGAAAAAAATGAGTGAATAACCTAAAATTTTGAATTGAAGGGAAATTGTTTTTAAAAATGATCAAATTAACAAATGAGTCCAAAATAAAAAGTAAAAAATCAAGAGAATGAGGATGAAATAAAAAAATTTAAGATTATAGATCTAAGGATAAAATTAAAAACAAATAAAAATTTGATAAAATAGCTAAGAATCAAAATTATAAAACAAAACATTGAGGGTTGAACCTGAAATATCATTAAATTTTGAATTGAATGGCAAAATTAAAAAGAAAAATGAAAATCACAAAAGAATCAAAATCAAAAATCAAAATAAAAATACGGAGCTAATATGAAAAAAATAAAAAAATTAAGATCATGGATTAAAGGATGAAATTGAAAACAAATTAAAATTTGATAAAAGGGATAAGAATCATAACATTGAGGACCAAACCTGAAATATCATAAAATAAAAGGACAAATTTGATATAAAACAAAATGCTAAAGGATGAAATTGAAAAACAAATATATTAAATTTGATACAATTAAAAAATAAGAAACAAATATGATAAAACTCATAAAAAACACACTTTTCTAATTTTTTGCAAGGGTAGCATGTTTTTCAAGGTTTTAGAGAGATAAAACAAGGGGAAAGAAAAATCATTGTCGGAGCTTCACCATGTATAATGCACACGCCTCACCACCATGAAGGGGGTGGCGAGATGTATCGAACACATCGATAAAATCTGGTATCCAGCCCTCGGGAGGCGCCGCCTTAAAGGCACTGGTACCTCCTATACACTAGCATGCGTGATGTACACACCAATAACTTTTTTTTTTTAATTAATTTATTTAAATACTTAAGTGCCCTTAACCCCACACATTACTAATATATATATATAACAAAAAAACCAAAAAACCCCCTCAACTTTTCTTAGCTATAGATTATTTGACTCAAATGGTATTTTAATAATTACAATGTGTCAAGAGGGAGAAAAAACTGAATACACCCCTACCTTAATAGTTAAAGAAATTTAATTTTTTAGGGTGTTCCAGACATTACGTTGTGCAAATAAAAAGTTAAAAGACTTTTCTGCCCCATTCAATCTTGTAATAGCAAATATATCTCATGAAAAAATACCTTATTGCCTTTGAAAACATGCTATAAGGTTTAAATGTTAAAAACAAAATGATAATTTAATTATGAAAATCCACAGTAAAATATGAGTATATGCATAGTGAAAGACTGAGTTCTTTTAACTTTTGTTTTAATAAGAGTATATGGTCATGTATGAAAATGCAAGTTTTTTCTTAAAAAAAAAAAGAAATTTAAAGTAGAATTATTTTTTTGAAAATAACACAATTTAAAATTTATTTGAGAACATAATGTAATTTTAAGAGTTGTGTGTCTTGTTTATGTTTTAGAGTTTCATATGTAACTTGTGACTTAAAAAAAAAATATGCACAATTTTATTAAAAAAAATTAAAAAGTATTTTAAGTTTGAAAAATGAATAAATATTATCTTGATCATAGTATTTTAAATTTTAAACTATAATATACACACATGAGATCCTTTTTTATTTTTTACAATAATTTTATTAATTAGATTAAAAAATTCATAATTATTCTTTTTACCATTGCTACTAATACTAAAAGAAGATTGCTTTAAATAACATTTCATAAAATTTATATGCATGCCTATATTTTTAATTTCTTTTTATTTAGAATGTAATTAAAATCCAAATATAAGAAATTTACATTAAAATCCAATAAATTATTAAATTGAACCTTTGTTAATTTTTTATAGAAACCTTTGATCATTTTTTATGTTATATTTGACTTCTTAAGAGAAAAGGATTTATACCTTTTGACATGCTCTACAAATACTAAAATGGACTTCTTGGTCAGAAGATAGAATAAGATTTCTATTGGTGTCTATATACTTAATAGAATAATATTAAAATGGATTTTTTTTTTATGTTTTAAAGGTTGTCTTCCACTTATCTCCCATTTTGATTCTTATATGGTTATAACCACTTTAGAGATCAATCTTCAAAAACAACTTGGAACCTACCAATTAATAGAACATGTTATCTAGCTATGATATCAGGAAACTATACTTCCTTAGGACTATAAACAATATCATCCTCTTCCCAAACTATTCTACCACCATTAACTAGGGCATGCACTACCTGTTCGCCTTTTATCTCCTTAATAAACTATGATAAAGACAACAACTCTTTCTCTATTTAGTTTTCATCTCCACCTTCTTCTTTATAAGTGCCAACACTATGCATTTTCCTCTAATACTTAGAGTAAATGTAGTTTTTTCTAACATTATGCACTACGTGTCTATCTATCATGGCCTCCACAACAAAACATGGCATGCATCCATAGACATTACATCACACCAAGTACTATCAAAATATTTATGTCTCTTGAAAGAGGAAACGAGACATCTTTTGTCAATAATTACCTTAGTATCTCTATCCAACCATGTTAGTTTATAAGGCTTAGAATGATTTTTATTTGTCAGTTGGAACTTCTTTGCCACCTTCGTAGATACTGCGTTCTCATAGCTACCACTATCTATAATCAAGTTGTAGACCTTATCTTTAACAATACATATAGAATAAAAGATATTATTGTGTCGTCAATCCTCTTTTGAATCACTTTTAGGTGTCAACAAACTTTTTCTGATAATAAGGATATTACCACCATCACTATGTGGGATTTCATCGTCATTGCTCGAGTCATCATGATACTTAGAAATAGTCACATCCATAAGCTTCTTTATTAGAAGATTCTTTCTTAGATGACTCTTTGCTTCGCTTCAGTCGTTAGACTAGTGCCCTAGTTTACCATATACAATGTAATAACTTCTATTCTGCCCATAAATTTTTCTAACAGCCTTAGCAGCCTGCTACTACTTTATTGTCAAAACTCTCTAATATGCCTAAAACATTATCCATAGATACTAGAAACACAGTACATTTTGGATAGACTACCATAGACCACTCATATGCCTTACCACCAACTGCTCTTTCATTTATGCCAAATCATTCTAAGCTGCTAATTGATAGAATTAATCAGTGTATTCATCGGCAGGTTCAGTTGTTTCTTTAACATGTGAAAACTCTAGTATAGGATTTAAAAATAGCTAAAAAAAAGGAAATGCTCCCTCATCTTTTTTAATGGAAAAATATTTTTTGATGTTTTCATATTCTACAAGGAAACTAAAGGGCAAGAGCTATTTCAAAGATTTCCATACTTATTTATGAGAGTTAAAGTCAATTTTCGACTGATTTTTTTTTTTCTTCTATTGCATAGTTTTATGTAAACAAACATGATTTTCAATCTAATTATTGGGTCAAGTTGAAATTTACTAGGAGTTTATAAATATATTGTTCATATTAGATTAAAACTGTAGATCCATCGAACATTGGGAAGGCCTTAAGATAAAGTCTAAAATGTACTATGCGAGATTTGTATTAGTTTCCAAATAGGTTTACTTAGGTTGTACTTAAAATTTTATTTTGGGGCCATGAATTATTGAATAAAATTGGTGTTTTGCTTGGAGTAACATAATTTTCTCTTTATTTAAAAAACAAACAATTGAGTTTATCAAAGTATAATTGACTTTGTGGTGTTCTTCCTTGTACATCTTGTTCACATTTCGCTAATCATTGGGTAGGGATTCATTTTAATAGTATTAGTGTCTTAATTCAGGTAAATATTATGTTAAACTTCTTATCAAACTTGATTTTTGGATTTTTAAAATTATATTTTATAAAATTTTATATTTACAAGGTTCACATCACAAAATGTGATAAGGCCACTAATCCTATGAGGGTGTGTTGGATGGACATTATTTTGAGTGACCTTACTTCTTGTTTTTTTTTAGCCTTGTCAAAACAAATGATGCAAGAATTCATCAATTTATTTTATTGAAAAAAAGAAGAAGAAAAACTTTTGAATTCTTTTAACTATAAACCATGCTAACTAAATATGACATTTATCAAAAACAAATCAAATGATAAATTTAGGGTTTTTGTTAAAGGGAAGGGATCCATTTTCAGTTAAAACATGTCAAATTTAGTATCATATTTACATGAATTTTTTAAAATTTATAATGTTTTGAATATTGAAAAAAGTAAGTCTTAGAATAGAATGCATCTCTAGGTTCACAGTTTAATCACTCAATCTAAAGCAAATGTTCTCTAGCTAGCTAATCACTCATTACTTTACAATTAAAGCACAAATCCAATGAAGGTAAAATACATGAAATATATAATAACAATTTAAATATTACTCTAAAGCATGAACGTATCGTAATAAGTTACCTACATACCATTGACAAATGAGAGATCAATACCCTTAGCATAGTTCTCTTGAATAGATAGTGTGATGTTCTAGCATTTAACCTACCTATTTTCTACATATTTTAAACATCTCGATTTCACAGAATTTTATAAAAATCGTTATGGTTTTTTCATTAAAACCCTAATATTGATTCTCATGTTTTGTTTTCACATCAAAACCCATTAATCAATTTTCTAATAAATATCATCATATATTTCATTCCATTAAAATTAATCCAAATGATTAAAAAATATTCCCATTAATAAACCAGATTTTCCTTTAACGAGAATTAAATCTCAATTCTTAAAAAAAGAAATCTCGTTTTTGGTAGACAGCTTGCTAAAGGTGTGTGGAGAAGGTGAAAGAAAGAAAAAATTTCATATATAAAGAAAGAGAAAAAAAAATACAGTTGTCGATGGAGAAGTGGGAGGAGGGCCAACATATGAGGGTCAAAGTAAGAAACTGTTTCCCTTCCAAAAATATTTACAGTCACTGTTGTTATACCTTGTGTGAAAAGAACACTAGTAGCTCTTTCACTTTGGTTAAGTGCCTGACACTCTTATGTCTGCTACAGAATCCCCTGCTGGCAGTAAAGAAAATCCTCTCTCACTGTAGCTCTCTCTTTCTTTCTTTCGTTAGATTTATTAAGATCTGGAGTCAATTTCCTGCTTGACTCTCGTAACGAAAATGACCCTTCATTTTTCCTGTGAATAAAAAGCAACTTCTCTCTTTTTTTTTTTTTTGTAGTGTGCGACTCTCCATTTTCTTCCCTTTTTTCCTCCTTCAAATACACTGCAACTTCTCTCAAGTTCTCTCACGCTTACTGTTCTTTCTTTTGCACAGTGAACTGAGATTTAGAGTGGTTATATATGTATATATATATAGACACAATTAGAGAGAAATGAGTTTTTGCTAAAGCATCAGATTTAGGGTTTCGATTCTTTATGAAGTACAGTACCGAGTGAAGTCACTTTTTCAGAATATATATATATACATGTACGCTCTCCATGATAATTAGATCACATATTTATCATCTCTTAACTTTTTCTGCCGAACATAAGCTATTCAGTGATTGTTTTTCCATGATTCCATGGTAAGTTCCTGGTTTCTTTACTTTGTCTTGATGTCAATAATATATTATAACGGATAGTATTCGATCTATTCTCTTCTATATATTTAGTTTATTTCTTGCTAAATGTTTAATGTTTCTAAAATGATGAACAAAGTAGATTTACTTCTGTATGGTGATTCATTTGTCTATTTTAAGAACCAAAATGTTGGATTTTCTTTTTTTCTTCCTTTTTCAGAATAGATTTACTCTTCTACTACAATTTCTATGTGGTTAATATGTTTTTTTTTTCTATTTCGGTTCTTTTATGTAATGATGGGATGATTTGAGACCAGGGTTGTGTTCTTAAAATAGATTTTCTTGGGACCTTCCATTTTATGGTAGATTTCAGATGCTTGAAATCTCTTAGTATGAATTCACTTCTTAAACAAAAATGGGAAAACAAGAAAGAAGGCTGTGAGGGTGTTTTTTTTTTTCGTTCTTTACATTCGTTGGTAAGATGTGGGGTTTGGAATGCAGCCAGATGGGGGGAATGTCCATAGCTACTCTCTACTTTTAGCTTTGTTAAGTTGATGCTTTCCATTTTAGCTTCGCACTGCTGTTGACAATGATTTGGGCCCTAATCCAGGTATATAAAACCATTAATTCTTGCTATGTATTCATTATGAAGGGTTTTTTTCTCTCATGTTAATAGGTCACATTCTTTGATAAGACTGATTTAATGGCTAACTTGTCTTGACCTTGATATCAAATTTGCAAGTAGTTAAACTTCTTCTTGCCTTCTTCATTAACAAGTCACCTGCCACGCCCAGCCAAATATACACAGCCCATATATATATCTCGATCATCAACCGCGTTCACTTCCTAAAAGCACAAACTGTACCATATATATATATATATATATAATGAGTGTAGTTGAAGTGGGGTGTGTGTGTTCTAGGTAGAAATCCATACTGCTGTGCATATTTACTTTGGTTATGAGAGAGAATTAATTAATGGTGGGAGAGAGCTTCCTTCAGCCCACTCATGGATGGGAGAAAGGGGTTGAATTAGCTGCCGACTCATTCATTCAAGCACTAGTAGAAAAAAGGGGAATGGATATTCTTTTTCTACTGTGATTGTGTGAATGATGCGGGAGATAGTTTTACATCCCCTCTTTTTCTGTGCTTGGACTGAAGGGAGCTCCTTCCTTCTATTGCTTTCATTTACTGAAGAAAGAATTTGGTTAATTAATACAGGTTATACACTTCTTGTTAATGTTCTACTTTCTTACCTTAACACCATCTACGACTCCTCATACTTGTCTCGTGTTTTGTCATAACATGATCAACTAATTAGTATCCTTAATTTTGTTGTAATAATTAATCTCCTCCATAATGACAGTCATTGTGCCAATATGTAGAGAATTGTATATTTCTTACACTTTGGTATTTAATGCCGGTTACCCACCGGCAGCATACCTGTTTTTCTTTGCAGGGAAACAACAGACATGTTGAAGGTGACCATTCAACATTATACCAAACTCCTCCTCAGTAGTACTGCTATACTATTCAGTTTCTCGTCGTGGAGAAAATATTCTTTTACATGTAAATACTATTTACAGCATGCTTACCTCTCTCAGTAGCATCTGTTCCTCCTCTTTTGGGCAGACAAAGAGAGATTTCTGATCTGATTTGTGTCTTCTTACGGATTTTTTCTTGTAACGTCAATTGAGACTTGATTTCTTTGGATAATTTAAACCATGGCTGGCTAGCTATCCAAACTTGAAACTGTTAATACTCTCTGAATTAATTCTCATGTGTGCTAGCTCCCTCGTTCATTTCTTGCTTACAAAGTATTGTTTACTTCGTGACTCTGTGTCTGTCCAAATCTCTTCTTTCTCAAAGGGATTCTGGTTATAATTAGAAGTAAAAAAAAATGGCCTGAAGCTCATCCCTTTTGCTTAATAAGTTAAAGGTACTGGGTGGTTTTTTTTTTTTTTTTTTTCAGATCTCGTTCCTCAAGCTTTTCAAAGGGCACCATTAGGGCAGAAGCTCATCCCTTTTGCTTAATAATGTAGGACTAGCTAGTGGGTGGGTTAAGGACAGATATTCATCATATGTATGGAGGAAATTAAAAGATGCCTTGAATATTTTATTTTGTTGTTCTTCGAGGGAGGGAACTAACACTTGCTTCCATTCATCTTTTTCATTTGAAACTGTGCAATTAGGTCCATCTGCCATTATTGAAACATTATCTTCCACTTTATAGTGCATATTTTAGTATGCCTTTTTATTTTTCTTTATTAATTATTGCTTAGATATTACTAGTATTTCTTTCTTGGAAATAGACATGTTGGGTATTCACAATTTACTAATATTTTATGTTGGTGGCTGGTTTCCAATGTTGGAGAAATTGGGCGGTGAGGATTGAAACTGTGGCATATCTTGCCAAATATGGACGAGGCTACCTCCCTAGCCTTCTTCCTCTTTTGGAAATTGAACTTGTTCTTCTGGTACACAGAGTTATGCCATTGACGTTGCATGCAATGTGGTCCTCATCCCTCTGCATATATATCATCGTCAGAGGACATTTGGTATCAAATTCAAGCACGCTGTATAGGATAACATAGAGACAGATACAATATTATGCACATAAATTTTAGATATTATTTAGTTATTATCCCGAAACAGGAAAAAAAAAACTATATATATATATATATATACATATATATATATATATAATTGAGGAAATAAAACAAAATATAAAAATAAATATTTTTTATGATGATTTTGAAGTGGTTTTCTATAATTTCAAAACAAGATGCATAAAAAAGATATTTTTTATTCCTAAAATATTATTCTAAAAAACTTTCAATTCTAAAATTATTTAACTAAGACATGTAAAAATAAAATTATTTATTATTATAGTTTTAAAACTCAATCAAGAATATGAGTCGAGAGAATCAACTCAAGTTGATCTTGATCAACTAAGGTTAGCCTAAAAAAAAATCATTATAAGAGATCAAAAGGACATCGTTTTGACCATATCTTTTTCTTTAAAAAAAAAACAATCAATAGGTTTTTTATCAGGTCAAATTGGGTCAATCCCTATTTTATTTTTTTAAGTCCGGATTGGTTTAGGTCTTAGGATGGCGCGTTAGGTTGTTCGGGTTTTATAACTAGGGTTATTATACCACTATTAATTGTAACACTCAATATAAACTATATTTAAAAATATAATCTAAGATAAAATAGATTTTTTTCATATTTTATCAAGTCTTGTTCATCATCAACAAAATATAAAAACTTGAACACCATTATTAATCACAATTATATATTCGTCTCATGTTTTATTTTCTCTATCTCTACTATCTTTGTATCTTATATCTTGAAACAATAATTAAATGCTCAATAATATACACACACACAATTTTTGGATAAATTGAAATGAAAAATGGAACATAGGATTTAAAGATTTTACTTTTAGTTTCTTTTTGGGAATTACTTTAATTTACATGTGCTTTTTTAGATAAGTTATTTATAAAAAAATTTCTTCGTACTATATTCTCATAGAAAATGATGTGTCAATAAAAGGTAAAATATGTGTACTATGAATTATAAATGACTAAACTCTTATAAAAATAATTAGTAACTGTCATTTTGCCACGTCTCAAATTAAATTTTGTTTCTGTGGCATTACTCTCTTTGTAAACCATTTTGATTCATGATATGCTTTGCTAAAATGTTCCTATTATTTCATGTTCTCAATTGCATACACGCTGCTGCTTCTTCTTTTTCTTCTTTTATTAAAATAGGTGTTCGGGCCAGCTTATGTACACCTCGATTAATTCTATAGGCTTTGAAGTTAACGATTATATAACCTTTCAGTGACCCAGATGTTTGTGGGACTCGAATTGGTAATCTCTAGAAAACAAACCTAAAACTTGACCAATTGAGCTACATTCATCTAGGAGCATACACCATTCGTTTTGGTTTTACTATTGCTTCTCTTTATATAAATACAAAAATATTAATTAATTGCAATTTGTTTTACAAGCAATTAAGTTAATTTAAAAAATATTTATTTGATTAAAAATCACAATTAATTCTCCATTACTCGGAATTTGGGGTGTCTTGTGTCAAGCCATGCCAGCTACACATGGAACCCGGACATATTATTATTATTAACATAACCTAATTGATGAAATTCAATTTTATAAAGCACTGGTTATTTGAAAAGAGTTTTTTATTTTTTTTCTTGAATTTTTTTTTTTAATTTTATCCTTTAATATTGAGTTTATTTATCCTAGTCTTAAGACTTGGATCGTGGATTATTAAAGTTAACTCGATTTTTTATTTTCTTTTTTAGTTGATTTTTGTTTTGTTTAATTTCATCATTTAATATTTGATTGATTTGGAATTAGACTTTATATTTTTCTTTTATTTGTTTTCTATAATATTATCTCTCACTCATTACCAGGGTTGCGGTTTTGGGAGGTTAACTTAGGTTAACTTGAGTTGTTTGTTTTTTGGTTATTTTTTAATTGATTTTTTTTTCAATTTCATTCTTCAACATTGGATTAATTGAAAATTTGATTTTATAATTTCTTTTGATTTGTTTTATATGAGTTATCTTGGTATTATTATCCAGATCACAGATTTGATAAGTTAACCTTGATTGATTTAAGTCAATGTAATATTTTTTGTCTCAATATTTTTTAAAAAAAGATCTAGATTTTTTTGAACCCATCAAGTTGAACGGGTTATATCGGGTCCACCTTCACATGGTTAATTTTTTTTTTTTTTACTATGAAACACATTAGCAACAACAAAATATTTGTTTACGTTAAAAAAAATAATCAGACTCGTAGAGTAGCGAGAGAGAATCTTCAAGTCATTATATAAAGTCATGCCAGCCTTTTAATTAATGAAGACCCAAAGTTATTCAAGAATTTGAATCCAAGATCTCCCTTTGTTCAAGTTTAAACAAGTGAAATTTGCATGCATTTGATAAAGAGCAATTGTTAAATTATAAATTAATACAAAAATAGATACAAATATTTGGCTAATGTTTGCATGATTTAGGATTCAATTTGAGACTGAGAAGTATAATTATTTCAGCCATTGTTTGAAATACCCTAAGGCATCTATAGCATAGAGATATCTATGAAACTTGTGTAATCTTTAAGGGTTTTATGGTACTTAGTAAATTTTGACAATTTCAGAATTTTCATAGAGATGTATGAAGTTTGCTTATTGAAATATTTTATTGATGTTCGAGAGAGATTAGTGATTAAATTAGTAAAACCTGATTATCAACAATAAGAATAAATAATTCAATTAAGAAAATTCACATAGTAATAGTTACGGAAAGTCAGAAATTCTAGGATCCATTAAAATTGAATTCAACACTACTTAATTAATTGATTGTTTGTTTTTAAATTTTTTCTTGGTTTAATAAACTATCTTGTTCAATTTTTCAAATATATCACAATTTAAGAGATTTTGGTAGTTATTAGTAATTTTTACAAATCCCCGAGTGACAATACTCTACTTATCACTTTATTACTTGTTACTATTCATGCATTTACGATTTTGTCCATCAAAAACCCTTTGGTATATGATGAGAACTAAATTAAAATTTTCTAATGCCTACCACCCCCAAACTGATGGCCAAACTGAGATGGTTAACATGAGTTTAGGCAACCTTTTGAGGTGTATAGTGAGTGATCATAATAGGAATTGAGATTCGGTTCTTCCTATGGCCCAATTTGCCTATAATAGCTTTGTCAATAGGATAATAGGCATGAGTCCCTTTGAATTCGTATATAGTTACAAGCCTAGGAAATATTTAGAACTTCTTTCCATGTCTCTTCATACTAGGGTGTCTGAGTCACCCGAGTCTTTTGCATGTAGAATTCAGGATTTGTATGTTGAGATCACTAAGCACATTCAAGCAAGTAATGCGCAACATAAACTTCGAGCTGATTTATATAGACGGCATAATGAATTTAATGTAGGAGACTATGTTATGATATGGATTAAATCTGAGCGGTTTTCTATGGGAACTAATCGAAAATTGCATCCACTTAGTGCGGGGCTATTCAAAGTGATGCAGTGGGTTAGTCTAAATGCTTGTATTCTGGATTTACCATGTGATTTTGGCATTAGCTCTACATTTAACATTGAGGTTCTGGTTGCATACTAGAAACCACATCCTATTTCAAATGATCCCTTTAAGATGCCACATAATTCCCCTCTTAATGATCCTATTGAATCTTGTACCCTTTTCACCTTAACCTCAGCACAAAAGAATAATATTGATGTTTTTCTAGATCAACAAATTGTTTTTACCAGGAATGATGACGTTCAACGGTTTCTAATTTCTTGGGCGGGCCAACTTGATTCAGATTGCACTTGGATAACTAAAGATTCTTTGCACTAGATTGATCCAGATCTTTGGGAATACTATTAGAGTTGTTCGGAGCTACACTTGACGGGGTCGAGTTTTCTCAAGCCACGGAGAGTTGGTGGGGACACCAAACCCAAACCACAGATTACACGAGTATATGAACAAAGACGATATAGTATGCCCCAGACTGCCACTCTTTGATTGTGAGATTGAGCCTATTTGAGCCTATTCCATTATTTTATTTTACTTATTTAAGTTATTTATGTTAAACAACTTTAATTGATGAGTTGAGCCCAATAGTTAAATATTTTAGGGTTATGCTATTTATATGTTCTCTTTTTAGTTTCAATTTGTGAAACGGTTTTTAATGATTAAATAAAAAATAACAGATTTTTCACTTCCTTAATTCTCTTTTCTTCCTATCCTTTTCCTTTCTTTACTTTTACTTCTTGGCTTCTTTCTTTTCTACTTTAATGTGCCATCTCCAATCAGTATAAGTAAAGGGTCTACAATCTGCAGGATGAGTAATGATTTCAAACTTCTCGGTTCTAATACTAATCGAGACAATAAAATCGTTTTGCCCGCGGAGTACTCGACAGCGCCCTCGGTCGATCTTCCAGTGAATAGTTTCGTTTGCAAAAACCTGAAGACTAAACTGTTCCACCAAATATGGAGAATCTCGTTCAATACTGTCCATGCATGTCCTCCTCCTCTCTTGTTGGTGGAAGAGTGAAAATCGAGCATTTCAGATTTCTTTCCACTATTCTCCGGGGAACTATCTGCACAATCTTGTGTTCACTTCCCGAATCCTGCTATCGTACTTCCATATGCTGGCAATGCAAGACGCTTATGTGTGCTAGGATTACACACATGAATTTATGTTTCTGTAGCTAAGCAAAGCAAATCGAAGCATCGCCGCAACATGAGTCTTAATAGGGTCAAGCATCTTAAGACTAGCTCCCCTGTGTATCTAGTGATACAAATTTTTAAACATATGATCTGTCTCTCTGGGATTTAAGTGGAACTGAAAATCGAAGTCATTAATTCGAACAATGAACCGAGGCTTTCTACCCCATCTAGTCTGGTGCAAGGCTTGGAAAACAGGGCTGGAAACCACTCAGTACCGTAACCTGCATACTGCCTTGAACCTCCTCGACACTTGGTCTTTGATAGAATGTCTGCTATGATATTATTTTGGAAGGCAGAAGCCATCCCTTGTTGTATCCCTGTTCGATTTTGAGCCCGTCCCAGGTGAAGAAGACACGAGATAGGATGCTTGCTACAAAATATAACAGCAAGAAGAAACTGGAACTAAATGGAAACAAGGATCAACGAGAGTCGACACCGAAGCATAGGTTTTATATAAAAAAAAACAATATAAAGAGTGTTATGGGAGCATAATTATATACGACCTCTAAAAGATGTGTGAGTATCATGAATCAACCCTACTAGGATCTCCTTCAAGGCTGAGGAAATTGTAATTCAAATCAAATATATAAGTGAAAGTTACATAAATCTAAAATAAATCTAAATTCAACACTTGATAGATTTTACAAACATTTCACTAGGGAAATTGATCTTAAATAGTTGTAATATCATCTAATTCTCGAACATATCAAGATTTCCGCATCTAATAATTGTCATCACAAGCAAAGAATGATACTTAATTGTATTTATTAAAATGCATTAGTAAATTTGCTAGATTCCTAAAGTAACAAAACTTTAGTTGTATCGGTAGTAATTACTTCAATTTTGAGTTAATTAGGTTTTATGGTCATTGCATTCTTTATTGTGTTTATCAAACAAAAAACCATCACTTTTTTAATAATTATAATTCCTGATAGTAACTATTAACCGGTGATCACATGGTTTTCATGGAACAGCATGAATTTATATCCTCTAAACTTTTCTAAAAGTATTCAATTATTTTTATAAAATTCAAGAAATAATTAGATAATTAACCCATGCAATGGTGCGAGAGTCTGGTCAATTTTTTGTTTAACTTTAAAAAATTATGTCTAAACATTACTAACATATTTTCAAATAACAAAACAAATCTTAATCATTAACTCAAAATTTGATGATATGAAAAACTTTTTAGAAATGTTATTAAATCCGGATCAATTGGTCATCTTTAAACCTTCACATGTATGAATAATTGCCTAGCTTGGATTTTAAATTACACCATGTGAGGATTAATTTTATGCAACATGAAAAATTGGAAAAAACATGCCTAGACTTAAAAAATTTGATGATATTTTTTTAATTTTAAAGCGACGAGACATATTTGTTTAATCTATGTTAACTACTAAACCTACAATTCAGGTCATAGACCCGATTAGGTTCAATAAATTTATTTTTATGAAAATATTTTTTATTTAGTTATATAATAACAAAAATCAGTGACTATGATGAATTGTGTTAAAGGAATATTTTTTTTAGGATAAAGTAAAAATTAAATTAAATTTAATAAAAATAATATTTAAAAAAACATTCTAATTAATCTAAGAATTTTAGAAAATACCACAAGCTTGTGTTGCCTAGTTGTGCACTATGCCTTTAAAAATAAGCCAAGTGCATAGGCTTGCAAGTCTAGACCCAAGTTCCTAGGTCATTAATTTTTTTTTTCTTTTCCAAATAAACAAATGACACATCATCAATCTTATTGTTTGAAAAACAAATAGTAGGCCAAGCTTTGAACGCTGCCTATAATCCACCCACCATAAAGGTGACATGAAAATAGGGTTATGCAATTTTTTTTATCCAAAACAAAATTTTTAATATATTTTCATCTAAAAACACTTTTATAATTTCAAGAAACTAATTTTTTTATATATAAAAAAAAACACAATCAAATATGAAAAACAAAACCTCTCTATTTATTTTTTATACAATATGCAAGCCTAAAATACCTCAATAGCACTCTAATAAAGAGGAACATTTTCACACCAAATTTGATATTTTTTATGCATAAAATTGACACAACCAATTATTTATCTCTTCTTTACCCTAATATGATAACTTTCTCTCTCCTTTTCTCAAACATAGGGATTAAAATATAAATAGCGCCAAATCATATAATTTTCAAACTTTAAAAACAAAATTTTGTAAAGTAACATATTTAAGTTTTTTTGTATTTTTATATAGATATTTTAATTATAATCAAATTGAATAAAGGACAACTTGGTTTTTTAATAAATATAAAATATTATTTAAAAAATTAAAGTGACTGTCATGTACAATACATATGCTAGCATGTGGGACATGCACATGCTTTTCATGCGGCATATGGCATATGACGGGGTGACAACCAAACAATGGTTTTGAGATATTATTTAAATTGTCATGATTACCCCTCCATTCCTAGACAATGCGGTGGCCATTGGATCTCTAGTTTTGCATTGATGATCTCTTTTTCTATTCTTCTCTTTTTTCTTATTGATTTTCTCGACTAACCCTTTAAATTTTCAAAGCAGCCTTTCAATTTGTTTTTTTCTTTAGATTTGGTCCATTTTCTTTTGATTATTATTTGTTTTATCTGAATTAAATTATAAAATTGGATTTTTTTTCAATTTCATCCTCCTTTAATTTTATTTTTTTATTTGTTAGATTTGGTGCCCATTCTTTTTTTTATTATTTGAGATAATTTCTTAAATTGTTTTTTTTTAATAATTTCATCATTTTTTTTATTTAATCTCTCAAACTCACCAACTTGTTAAATCTTAGAATCAAACTCAATTTAATAATTTTTTTCCTATTAAATTTAATCGGCATTCTTTTGATTGCTATGTTTTTTACTTTGATAAATTTTTTAAATTGATATTTTTTTATTTCATATTTCATTATTAAATTAATTGGGAATTGAGCTTCTTGATTGAGTTTGATTCTAAGATTTAACAAGTTGGTGAGTTTGAGAGATTAACTCAAGTTTAGGAGATTTGCATGAGATTGATATGTAAATTTTAAAATTGAAATTTTTTCTAATTTTATTCTTTAATAATAAATTGTTTGGAAATTAAACTTCTTGATTGAGCTTAGGTCTAAGATTTCATGGGTTGCGATGTTTAGAAAATTAATCCATGTTTAGAATATGTGCTCAGGTTAATTTGCTTCTTCTTTTTTTGGCTTTTTTAAGTTCATGATTTTTTAATTTTATCATTCAAAATTTATTTAATTAGAGATTAGGCTATAATTTTATTTTTTTGGATTTTTCACTAATTTTAAAATAATTTAGGTTATCTCGAGTCTTTTTATTTATCGTTTATTGTTAAATTTAACCTTTTAGAAAAAAAGAAATTTTATTTTTGAATTAAATTAAATTAAATTAACTGATTAAATATAAGCATGAGATATTCACATCATGATATTTTTTTTAGTTTACTTTTCAAGTTATTGCTCTAACGAAATGTGCAACCTCTTTTTATGTCATCGTGCAACTTTTCGTTGTGATGTTAGAATTGTCACAATGAACTCTTTTTGGTAGTGGGGCAATGTCCACAATGAAGCAACAATGAGTTTTCAATAGGCTTTTTTGTTAGTATGATATTAGTAGTTTAACTTTTTATAGTAAATTATTGTCAATTTCTTTGTTTTCTTTATTTACGTTCAATTTCTTTTAATTATATTATTAAATTAATTGAGTTTATTGAATTCATTCAAATCAATGAACCGTGTCTTAAATTTTTTTACTTATTTAAAAACACTATTATTGCATGGATTTTTTTTTTTTTTGCTATGAAAAATTTAGTTCAACATGATGAGTTATGCACACTAATTATAATATATCACATATGTAACACCCTCGATACAACAATTTAAGCTTATTATTATTATTCTACCCATTCAACAAAGTCTCCTCTATAAATTGACCTTTTAAAGTGTCGACATCAACCAAAAACACAATTTATCTTGTATATTTATGATTCAACCATCCTAGACCTTCTTCAACATAATCTGATATCTAATCACTTCATCCACTTCGACATATACCTTCTCCATTTTCCATTCTAATAATAATATCATATATCTTTTCTTTTCATACATGATGTCATTAAAACAAAGCATAATGTAAAGTTATTTACATGTATACTAAAATTCTTTAATGCCTACACAAAAGAGATTTAATTATCTAAATAGTGGTATATGACTTAACATTAATTGCAAGCTTAAAAGATAACTTCAAATCCTAGTTAACTAGAATATTACATAAACTAAATACGGAAATATACCTAGTAAATAACTACTCACAAAAGAAGAAAATCAAGGTTGTCATACAATATGAGAAGCACCTACAACCAAGGTTGTCAATTTCGTTCTGTTCCGTCTGGAATGGCCGCAACATTCCATACCAAGCTCTTTTTCATTACTATTTTCAATAGTAATGATATTAATAATAATATTGAAAATTATTATTACTATTTTCATTAACAAAGATATTAATTTTTTAAAATTATATTTATCACTAATATATATGGTTTATATTCATGTTGTTTTTTTTTTTATATTTATACTTTTTAGGAATTTGAGCAAAACAATAGATGCTTTAGATTCCATTAGCCACTTGATAACATTGACCTAACTTTATATTTAAAATATTTTTGTTAAAACATTTTATTTTTATAATATTTTGATATTTTGTTTAAGTTGAATTACTTTAAGTTAAAGATCTATTTAATCTTGACTATTTTGAAATATTTTAAATTTTGAAATTATATTTGTTTGGCATTGTGTTTGTATTGCATAATTTATAATTAATTTATCTTGAATTTGAATTATGTTTGTTGAATATATATATATATATATATATATATATGAATAGTATAACCCCGAAACGGCACGCCGAAACACTCCGAATCTGAAACATTCCATTCCAATTGAAAAAACGAAATACCTACCGAAACGAAATTGACAACCTTGCCTACAACAATGCAATGTAATTTATTTAGTAATACCAATTTAATTTATTTACACATTTATATAATTAACACATTTTATTTTTATTTTTTAAACACTATAATCTCTAATAAATTTTCTCTAGACACATTATACAACTTTAGTTACTTTTAGATGACTTTTGTATTACCAAGCTTCATAGTTTGCTTGTAAAGTTTATTCCTCTTACCACCTTGGTCTCGATCTTAATGGAAACCAAGTAATCAAATAAATAATTCAGGTCTTCGTCAATTTCTGATCAAATTCATTACCATCTTAGCCATTTCATATATAGATGACTAGGTTCTATAACCAGACCTTCGTTTTTGTTCTTACGGATGACTAAGTCATTTGTCCATACCACCTTAGTCACGCCTCTATGGATGACTAAGTCAAATACTATTCACCTTAGCTTTCCACCGCTATGGAAACTAAGTCAAAATCAAATATTTATATCTCTTTAGTTTCTGACCATTTAAACAACTAAATCATATACATTATCTTTTATATTAATTAATTTTATTCATCGAATAATATTCTTCACCATATGTTCTCATAATTCTCTTACATCCATGACACAATTTGGTTCTAATAATTATCAAGCATACATAACAAAGACAACCCAATCACATATAAAAAAACAAAAGAACAACTACAATAACTTTTCATAGTTAAAGAGTGAAACACCTATATGCACCTCCAGGTGTTCAAGCTCATTCCGCTAAAGTTCCAGCCACGAATGCTCCTCCTACAATTGATTTGTTGTTTTACACCTTTTAGATCCTTGATTCTACATAATTTTTACTCTTTCTCTCAAGTTAATTTTTTGTTTTAAGTGTTTTTCCCTCCTTCTTTAATCTCCCTTTTTTATTTCTATGTTACCTCTGTTTTTAGCGTCAAAAGAAGGGAGAATAAATTGTTGGACTTGAAATTGCTCCACCTAAAATGTTTGGTTTTTTTTTAAAGCAACGTAGATAATAAAAAAAAAATTATACTATTTCTCCACCTAGAATGTTTGTTTTAAGCAACTTTATAAAAAGTTACACAACAATAAAATAACTCAATAATATCATTATATTATGAACAAATAACAACACATCCACACTTAGAGTAAGAAACATAACAAAAAAAATTAAATAAGCAAAAAGAAAACTAAAAATGTCAATATATGCTTTCCCAACATTATACGGCAACCAGTGTATATATATAAACATCGTAATCAAGTTGAAGAATAATAGATCCTAAAGATGCAAAGAAAAAGTCTTTGAAAAGTCTAACTAATTGAGGGAACTTTAATGTACAACAACTTGAAACAACTATATGATAAAAGCATTAAAAAACAATTGGTGGCTCTACCCACAGTGATCAACAATGTAAACCTGACACTTTGTTTTCACAACCCAATCAAAAGTGCTCACATGTTTTTTTTTCTGCTCTTAATATGTAGCCCAAACAAAGATAGAACCTAAATGATAATAACCCTTTATTCACATCAAAAAATCCTCAGCGCTAGTAATTCAACAAACCATCTAAAGATTGTTTTTCTTATTGAAGTGAATTCAACATGCCTACAATCATCATCAGTCTCAAATCAACAACATGCAATTATGGCAACAATATTCACCCTAAAAAAACATTAAAAACTCTCAGACCCCCATCTTGGTTAAGGATACGCTGAACAAATCAACTACCAACTTGCATTCTTGTTTCTTAAATTCCAAGTTCCTAATGCAACGATCCTTCTCTTCATTATGTTTTCCAACCACCAAACCGCAATTCAAATAGCACTTGTTTGGCCAATAAAGTATTTTTCAATAGAACCTACAATATCTATTTACCTGGGTGAGCTTGCAACCATTGTTTTTTCTTTTTTCCAAAAAGGAACAAACCAAAGCTTATCAGACTTAGCTAAAAAATAAAACAAACAAAAAATTTGAATTTCTTACTTATAGGCATACGGTAGCAAATACCAAGTTAATTAATCTACCAACTTAAAAAGGTTGGGCTAAAATGCTCATTGACTTTTAAATTGTTTTTTTATAAGAGGAAATGTGTGTAGTTAAACATCAATTCAAATGAAACTTATATGGCCAATAAAGTACTTTTTAACCGAACCTAGAATATTTACTTCCCTTGGTGGACCTGTAGCAATTTTATTTTTTTTGAAAGGGAAGCAAAACAAAGTTTATCAGACTTAGTTAAGAAATAATAAAAAATGAAATAGTTACCTAAGTCATCACTTTCATTAAATATTGACGATGGCAAAAACCAAGTTAATTAATTTGCCAGCTTAAAAAGGCTGCCTTAATATGCTCATTGACTTTTAAATCATTTATTATAAGAGAAAACGTGTGCAGGTAAGCATCCAAGTGACGGTAACAATAAACGCTAAAAGGATTGGTCGAGGTGAAAAGATTTTAAGGTACCTAAAATGCAATCTTAGTGAGCAAGGGTATAACAAAATGTTTAACTTGACCAATGATTAGTACTTAAAAGTGCATTTTTATCAAGGTTTTATATTATTATTTTGCACTTGAAGCATCAGTAACTCCTTAACTAAAACATGTATAATAACATATATAATAATATAAGATACCTTTAATTTATGGTAAATGTTCATCTTAAATGCAGGCCTATCACATAAATGAAAGGATTGATTGATGAGTTTAAGTACTGAAATTGAAAGGACAAAGAGAGGGCCAAACTAGAAAAGAGATGCTGGTTCAGTCCAAACTGGAATACTATTCGGTAATTTGGTCATATCTGGAGCCGTAGATCTTGGATTTAGGTCTGCTTTATATGGATGGAAAGATAAGACATAGGCCTAACACTTTCATGTGGAGTCCAAGATTTAAAAAGGTTATTTTCAAGTCCAAATTATAGCAACAACAGAGAAGTCTGAATCTGTCCTCTAGCCCAGACACTGTTCAGTGTTCAGCCCATATCTCGAGTTCTAAAAGTCCAAATGACCTTAATTTTTTTTTTCTAGAAAGATGAGACACTTTCCTAGAACTTTTATGAGTAGAGGTGGTTCAAATTCGAACGTTATCAATGATGTTTTGTTCAAACAAGAAGATAAGGATTGTCACCAAATCAAGATATGGCCACCCATTAAACAATTAGTCATCAAATCAATAATTTCAAATTTTGGCCTATAAAAGGAGACATTTACCATGCATTTAGGCATCCTGGTTGTTCAGATCAAGAACTTGCTCTTGCTCTCTTTCTTTATATTTTTTGTTATTCTTAAGTTTTGCTTTCATTAATATCTTGTTTATGCTTTTCATTTCCTTTCCTTTACTTAGTTAACGTGTATCTTATTTATGTTCTTATTTTGTTTATTTATGTTTCTCTTCTTCATTATGTTTAATATCAATGGTGTAAGAATAAGTATAGTGTAAACTCAACATGGACCTCAATGTTTAATATTAACATATCTTATCTTTTTATCTTACTAATTTTTAATACCTTGTTTGGTAAATGGTTAATCTAGATTTGTATTTTATAACACTTGGTACAACAAATGTTTGACACTCTCATAGCCCAATCGTATTGTATTACCTACACTTGTGCTATGAAAGGAACTTGATTTGTTGTTAATATAAGTTAGCATCATAAATTCCTAACAATATTTAAAAGTTTGGTGTTACTTAAATAAGATAATTAATATGATCATGTTAACAATTTTTAATGAGCTATTAATGACAAATCATCCGATTGGAACCTCCTTTGTGTGTGGTTTTCGATTGAATAATAAGAGTTTATACTATACTTGTTTGAATTACCATTAGTAGATCCTCTAACCTTAACATTTGTTTTTATCATTGTTTAATCCTTACATTAATCTTCCATCTCAAAGTTCTCTTCAGCTTCTTCTTCTTCTTCTTCATCATCATCATCATTATTATTTATAATTTATACAATTAACTTTCTTGTAGTTCGACCCCGGTCTTGTTGGGTTATTTATTACTTCGACACTTTTACACTTGGAAGAAGACATCAATCTTTTGGTCATGTCAACCAACCAATTATTCAAAACAATGCACCAAACTTAAAAAACATTTCATGCTGCACTAAATGAATGACTGGAATAAAAAAGGGTCAACCACAAAAAAAGAACAAACATAAATTGCAACATAAATTGGCCAAATAAATAAAGATGGGAATTTAAAGCATAAATTTGACAGCCATCAAAGGGGAAGAAAACAAAGGACAAACATTTTTCAAAACAAAACTCTTAGCAAGCAATGCCTTTACTGGTTGGTTAAAAAGCATATGGAAAGATAGAGAAGCTGGTAACAGAGTCCAATAAAGTAAGAAAGAGACAACCATTAATCTTCCGGACCATAAATACTTACACATACTAGCAAAGTAAGGCAAACAAGTCTTAATCTCAACAAAACAACAACCCAACAAAAAAAAAAGGCTAGAAAAGCTCAACAAATCTATTAATAACAGATGCACCACACAAATTAATTGTGATGAAAATACAATGCAAATGGGAAAAAATAACAAACCAAAGCAAAAGAAGCAACATATACAGTTACAAGTACAATGAAACACAAGGAAAGGCAAAAATATTGGTGTAGTTTATAAATGAATAAAGAAAGAAAAGATGTTTATCCCACATTGGAAAGAAACACTCCCTCTTAATCTCAAAAGTATGGGTTTCCATTATATAGTAAATTAAACCATGGTGGACAAACTCTTCTATTTGGCTTTCTAATGCTATTATATGGATATTTATAATATCAAAAGATAACATTTAGAACTTGGAACTTAATATGAGCAGTCATATTATTTGATGAACAGTCATAGTATTTCATCAACAGTCATATTGTTTGATGAACAATCATAGTGTTTCATCAACAGTCATATTATTTGATGAACAGTCACAGTGTTTCATCAACAGTCATACTACTTCATTGCTATGTTTCAAAGTTTATAAAAGCATGTTACTACACAAAAAAGAAAAAAAAACATATATTCTTTTCTTAGTCTTATCTTCTCATTCTTTTAGAGGTTTAGAGGGCTTAGTTGCATCATAGAAGTGTTGTCTCTGTTTGGGACAAATAAACACCATAAAGATAATGTTTTCACGCCTCTAAGCCAACTCTATATTTGTTTCCATACTAATATTTCTAACAATATTGTCTAACAATATTTGGATATTAAGTCAAGTTATGACTTTTAGGGATGTTGCTTTTTGGAAAGAAGTGGTAAATAATGAAATGGATTCAATATTGTCTAACAATATTTGAGTCCTAGTAGATTTACCTCCAGGCTCTAAGCCAATAGGATGTAAGTGGGTGTTTAAAAAAAAAACAATACCGATAGTTCTATATAAACCTTCAAGACAAGATTAGTTGCCAAAGGTTTTACTCAAAAAAAGGGTGTTGCTTATTTTGACACTTATTCCTCAATTGCAAGAATTACATCAATTAGAATTTTATTTGCATTAGCATCAATTTATAAATTCTATGTTCATCAAATGGATGTAAAGACGACTTTCCTAAATGGAGATTTAAAGAAGGAAGTATATGAGGAGCAACCCTATGTATTCCAAATTTACAAAAGATTTTGGTGTGATTATTTGTCTCTATGTAGATGACATGTTAATATTTAGCACCAATATGATTGGAATAGTTGAAACCAAAAGGTATCTCACTTTTATATTTAAAATGAAAGATCTTTGTGAAGTAGATACCATTTTAGGTATCAAAGTTAAGAAACATGGTAGTGACTATGCACTTAATCAATCACATTATATTAAAAAAAATATTTTATAAGTTTAAGCATCGAAATATAAAGGAGGCTAATACCCCATTTGACTCTAGTATTAAGTTAAATGATTATTGTGATAAAACTGTAGCACAACTAGATATGCTAGTGACATTGGAAGTCATATGTATGCTATGCATTATACAAGATCGAATATAGCTTTTTATTTATGTAAGTTATCAAGATATACAAGCAAACCGAATATCGATCATTGGAAGATTATTGCAAGAGTCTTTAGTTACCTAAAAAGAATGATTGATTTGAGCTTGTTTTATTCTGATTTTCCAGCTGTAATAGAAAGATATAGTGATGCAAGTTAGATGACTAGTTCAAGTGATAATAAGTCCATATCAGGATGGATTTTCTCACTTGGAAGAGGTACAATACCTTAGGCATCTAAGAAATAAACATGCATCTCTCATTCTACTATGAAATCAGAATTTATTGATATGGCTGTTGTAGGTAAAGAAGCAGAATGGCTAAGAAATATATTGTTTGATATTAAGTTATAGCTACAATCTATGTCAGCTATTTCTTTATATCACGATAGTGAAACAACTATATCTCGAGCTTATAGTAACATTTACAATAGTAAGTCAAGACATATAAGCATTCGACATGGATATATTCAAGAGTTGATTACAAATAGGATAATCACTATTATCCATGTGAAGTTTGTGAAAATTTTAGAGGATCCACTCACAAAGGGATTATCTAAAGACATTTTTATGGAAAACAACTAATGGAATGAGATTAAAACCATTTATTAAAGATAACGGTAATAGGAACCCATTCGGATCAACAATAAGCTTATCTTTAAGTTTAATGGGTAATAACAAGTTACTGTTTAGTATCTATTGGACACTAATAATTAATTTTAGACTCTATTTTGATAGTTTTCAGTGTGTTCTATTATGTAAAGGGGGATGAACATAGTCTCTTAATGGAATTTAAAGTTCGTGTTTAATATAATGGAGACATATATAATTCCACTTATATGAATATAGAAGTGGTGCTGCTTTTAACAAGAGTTAAGGTTCTCTCTTGTAAATATTCATGAAAATAAGATATTAGCACATGGCCATAATAATGTTAAACAGTTGTAAACCTCTTTAAGAGTTTGAATAGTATTGTGTGTGTGGTATCTTTTATTCTATAATAAAAGTTTGGGTTTAATTTGCGAACACCAATAACTTTAGTAGAATTCAGGTTCTAACACTAATTGAAGGTTTAAATTGCAAAATACCTTATTGTAAGTATAATTCTATCAAGCAAAAAAACATTCATTACAAACTAGTGGGGGCTGGTGGTGTAGTTTGTAAATAAATAAATAAAGAAAAGATGTCTATCCCACATTGAAAAGAAACACTCCCTCCTAATCTTAAAAGTGTGGGTTTCTATTATGTAGTAAATTAAATCATTGTGGATAAACTCTCTTATTTAGCTTCCTAATATTATTGTATGGATATTTATAATATCAATATATAACATTTGAAACTTGAAACTTATTATGAACAGTTATATTGTTTGATGAATAGTCATAGTGTTTCATCATAATTCAAATTGTTTGATGAACAGTCATACTGTTTTATCATTATGTTTCAAAGTTTATGAAAGCATGTTACTACACAGAAAAAAAAACAAAAAAAAAACATATATTCTTTTCTTGGTCTTATCTTCTCATTCTTTTAGAGGTTTATAGGGCTTAGTTATATCTCGGAAGTGTTGTCTTTGTGTGGGATAAATAAACACCTTAAAAATAGTGTTTTAATGCCTCTAAGCCAACTCCATATTTGTTTCCATACTAAATATTTATAACAAAAAATAAGGTTGGGCACCATGCAGACAATGAAAGAAACATATGCAAATTCCAATATAAAAATGACTTTAAACCTCTGCTAAATCTTGCAGAAAGAACCAAAATTAATGTAGAAGCCGGGCATGAAAAGCACTATGATAGGAATGTTAAAAACAACCAAGTAAAAGAATGGCATAAACATCAGTTAACCTCAATACTAGAAACAATCTGATAGTAGCGAATAAGCAACAGGTTCAATGCAAAATATGCCACACATGCAACACCTAAAAACCGATAGAATCTAAATGAAATAGCGCCCCTAAAAAATACATTAAAAAACAAACTAAACAAAGATAGCAGGAGAGGCAATGGAGAGAAAAAAAAACTGAACTAATGGTGCAATAACCAGTAGGAGAGGCAATAGAGAAAAAAAAGACTAAACTAATAGTGCAATAACCGGTGGCTAAAAAGTAATGCATAGACTTGAATCTAGGAGAAACAAAAAAAATGAATAGCCTATTGGAAACCTCGGAACCCACCCACAAGAAAACCCCTTATCATAATGACTCTCAAGAACTGACATTTCACCAACTAAAAAAACAATAGAAAGAAAAATATGAAAACACCTTTAATAGAACCTCATCACATGCATTGAGACAGGCAAACCAAAAGAAAAGGATATTTGCTTGTAAACTAAAAAAAATAGGAATTTTCTTTTTTTTGTCAGACAAAAAAATGAGCATAATTTGTTGCATAATAAGATCACATGCAAAGAGTGCAAAACCTTCCCTCAAACAAACATGACACTATTCCTCAAGCAAGCCAGCCTTCTCACTATTGTAGAGAGACCTAGTATAAAAGTAAATAGGTTAAATAGGTGTAATGAATGATGCCACTAATCCACTTATTTAATGCACAAATTAACGGTATATAGCTCTTCATGTATACGAGTGTGTTTGGCAGTGTGGTAGTGGTTGCTTTTCAAATAGCTTTTCGTGCCGAAATACATGCCAATGATTTTTTTTATTTTTTAAAAATTATTTTTGATATCAGCACATCAAAACAATCTAAAAATTATAAAACGCACTCAATTTTAGCCAAAAAAAAATTAAAATTTAATAAAATACAGGTTAAAACACAGAGCCAAACAGACTCGTTTAGCTAGCCTAAGAAAACAGCTGAAAAAAGGCTAGGCAAGCTGAACCTTATGCATGTTAGTAAAAATAACATGGAAGTAAGTAAATCCCCAACAAACTCAGATAAAGTCTGCAATATCCAACCCCACCATGTACCTGAAGAGAAAAAAAAAAAAAACACTTAAAGGGTATTCGGACTCAAGGGACTACTCCAATCAACAGTCTCATAAGTTTGAATAAACAGTAATTTTTGTTAATTGTTAATTATAATATATCACGTAAGTTCAAATAAAGAAACTCGTTAAGGAAAAAGAAAAGTACATGTATGAAAAACTTATCTAGGAGGAGGCGAATTTTGCAGCTATTGTTAAAATAAATAAAAACACCGTTTTTTATTTTTATATAAGCAATTTGTTTTTCCGCAAGTTGCAACAATTAACGGGAAAAAAAAAATCCTAAGCAAACTACACTCTTTTAATCTAATTACGTAGTAGTTTTTGTGTTTTAAAATATTTTTTTAAAATTTTTTATATATATATTTTTAAAATTTTTTAAAAATAAAATTTTAAATTATTTTAATATATTAATATTAAAAATAAATTTTAAAAAATAAAAAATATTATTTTAAAATATTATTAAAAAATACCACAAGGAAAATCAAACGGATTTTTTGAGGTTTTTTTTTAGATGTTTAGTAAGATAATAGTAGTTATTTTAAAAAATATTTTTTATTAAAATAAATAAATTAAAATAATAAATTTTTAATTTTAAAAATTAATTTTGATATTATTAAAATGAGTTAAAAATATTAAAAAATTTTAATTTAAAGAATTTTTTTTTAATTATTTTTAATAAACAGAAACAAACCATCATTCCGATATAATCCGCAAAACGGTAAGAACAAAAAGCACGCGAACACCCTACCGCCACATAGTTCCAAACCCACAGCCACCAGCCAGCCGCAACCCAGTGATCATCATCAGCAGCGGCGGCGGCGGCGTCGTCTCCACTCTGCAGCAATGGCAGAAGTGCCTCCACTTGGTTTGCCTTCTCTTTTCGAACTTTATCTTACTTTCGTTTGATGAAATTGTTGGATTACTTTTGAATTAGTTTGTTTATGTGTTTGAGATGAAAATCTGAAGATTCTTTGCATGTAAAATTTACGGGGCATTCTTGAGATGTGAGATTTGATTTTTATTTGTTGGATTTGGTAATACGGTGTGGATAATTCGCTGAAATGGATGGATTCTGGGATTTGCTTCTCTCTCGAGAGAACCCATGTGCTGGTTCCTTTCAATTCAAGAGATGATTTGTTAAGCGGGCACGGTATACCCGTTTATAACTCTTTTATCCTTTAACATGATACCCATGGGGATGTCGGGTTGGGCTGGGGTATGGTCAGGTATGGTTTATGGAGTATTTTTAAACAGCTTTGGGATGTGTATATGCGTCTATTAATCAGGTTCCTCTACCCATTTCCATGATGAGGACAATAAAGATATAATTCTTGGTGATATTTTTGTTTTTGGTTATGCTTTTAAGTGTTGAATTAGCAATCAAGTGGAGCTTTTACATCCTAGATTGCAATCAATTTTGAGAATTTCGATGCTTACTTTGTTTACACATGTTTTTCAATGATAGATATTGCGGAGGAGATTCGTTCGTTACAGCTTGACTCAGCAGGTTGTGTTAGCATTTTATTATTTAAATGAAGTATTAGTTTTACCTTTTATTTAGTTATTTAATGTCCGGGATAGAAATTGAATTATTTAATTTAATCTTAGCATCAGAGGTAAATGGGGTGATTAATCCAGAAGATGCAAAGCCAGAAGAAGTTGAGGAGGTGGATAAAATGGAGGAAGGTTGGTGGTACAATGAAATTCTTGCCTAGAACTTTCTTTTTGTAATTTTTTTTTTGTGAAAATAAGTGTACCTTATTGTCCAAAAGGTCTGACATAGTTCTGGCATGATTCTGGCTAAATTAGAAATGGGGTGTCTTCAGTAATGCTTATTTAACTATTCTGTATATTGCAGATAGCTAACTATCAAATATATGGAAATTGAATCAAGGTGCTAAACAAAATTAAAGCCCTGACTAGTTGTGGAATCAATTAGCTTCCTTTTCTACATTTGAACTTGTCATGGATTAGATGAATGTCTTCTACAATTGACCCATTTCAATTGTGATACTTAATGTTATGATTTTGCATATAGGAGTTGATGGATTGGTATAGATCTAGCATCCTCTGTATTTGGGTTCTAAACTTACTATTGACAGTGGTCTATTGGATACCATGAAACATGAAACACTTAGTGATGAAATAAATGGAAGGAAAGTATGGTCTATTGGATACCATCAAACATGAACGCTTAGTGACGAAATAAATGGAAGGAAAGTAAATGCTTGTCCCATTTGGTTATTGACCCCTCATCATGTTGGTCCCTGTGTTCTTTCCTTCTTAGTCGTTGTGGCTTAAATTTGCAGTTTGTTTTACTGATGAATGAACATTTCACTTTTTCCTTATAGTTTAGTAGAGCACCATTAGGTGATAGTTCCTATTAGATTAGACAATATTGTCAAGAGGCGCCTAGGCGCCCCAGGCGAGGCAAGGCCCCAATGCCTTTATTAGTCTCATGCATTGGATTTCAATGAGGCGCTGCCTAGGTGAGCGCCTTGTGAGTGGGTGCAAGGTGCTAAGGCTAGCGCTTGCTTAAAGTTCTTCCTTTTTTGTTGATTTTTTCTTATTTTTTAAATGATTTATGAATTGACCTATTTGTCCATTTTTTAAATTTACCTCAAGAAACAACTTAGGGGTATTTTTGTGAAAAACTAAGATTAGGGTAAAAGAATTAAAAAAATCATTAAAGTAGGAGACAAACAGACAATGAAGGAGACTTGGAAGAGACACCAATCACACTTTCTTTTTTCATTGGTGGGAGTCAAAGAACAATACATTTGTATAGTTAATACTTTAATTTTTTCTAAACAAGTGCAATATAGTTTGAGAGATGAGGATTTCAATTATAATCATGAAATGGAGGATATGGAGGATTCAAGTGAAGGAGAGGAAAGCATGGATGGAGATGTTTTTGAAGATTAATGTATAATGATGATGATATTTAATTTTTCTTTTTAATCTATTTGACTACTTTAAATTATTCTCTTTTGATTTTCTAATGATCTGATCTTAATTGGAAAGATATATGTTTTAGATTAATATAATATAATATATATATTTTTAATTTATAGCATATTGCCTTGGTTCATTCGGGTGCGCACCTAACGCCTCGGGCATTTTACAGGCTTAGTGCCTTTTTCCTTTTACAACATTGAGATTACATACCTTGAAATATCTCGTGATAAAAGAAATGAAAGGAAAAGAAAATTCCCTTAGCAATAATGGTGGATTGATCACTCGATGTGGTGCTTGTGTTTGTTTCTTTTTTGCCAATGTGGCTTCATTTTATATTTTTGTTGGTTGTTTCATTGCTCCATGTTTTTCTTCTCGTGTCTTCATCCCCTTCACCTACATGCACCCACCTGCACACCAACTTATGTGCATAAAAAAAATAATACAAACAACATATGCTTAGTGCTTGTTTGCCTTGAAAAAACATCAAATTGATGCTTTTTTTAGTGTTTTCCGATGATTTTGATGTGCTGATGTCAAAAATAAAAAAAAATATGAAAACAAATTACTTTGATGCATTTCCAAGTGAAAAACACTTTTGAAAAGCTCCTTGCACCACAATACCAAACTCACACTTAATGCAAATGTATACATGTTTGTATATCTTAACAAAAGAACATACAAATAGCACCGTACTCCTGTTTTTTCCTTGCAAAGAAATTGATATCTATGCATCTTCTGTTTCATTGCGAGTAGGTATTTCTTTTTTACTGCTAATCTGATATACTGCTGATGGGCTCCCACTTTTCTTGTTCATATATTAAGATCTGTGGATAAGTTTGATATCAAACCATTGGCTGACAGGTTTTGCTTTGGATGTTTTCAGATTCAAATGATAATGTCACCATAAGCACTCTGGAAATGCAGGCTGAGACATCCAAAGGTATTTTGGGAGTATCCTTCTATTTCTCATTATACATTGATATTTATGCATGCATTATGATTTTTGATGTGTTCACATGATGTTTTGTTAGTTATACACGCGCTTGTTACCATTCCCTTACTTGTCCTATGTTTTGTAGTGAAAGATAAGGAAGTACCTGTATCAGAAGATGTGGGAGCTCCGGTTGAGATGGAAGAAGACAATAAGAAGCGACACTTAAATGTTGTTTTTATCGGTCATGTTGGTAGGTTAATATGCTTCACAATTTTGACAAATTAAATGCTGGCCCTGTGATTACTTATTTGTTTTGTCCTTTTGCTATTTACCCAATGGTTACTGCACTACTGCCACCATGCACTGGGTTGTTGAGTGGTTATTGTTACTATCATCTGATTGGTGCATTGTTGAAGTAAAAATTATTGTCATGCTGCAAGTAGTTGTCTTGATTGGTGCATTTTTTTATTAAGAATGTTGTTTTCAATTTCATTATCTAACTCTGCAATGGCGTTCTGTATCTGGTTTACTCAGTTTCCCTGCCTCTTCTAAAAAATTAGTTCTTATCTTCCATTAGTGTAGTAGTTAATGTTCTGTCTGGCTGCAGATGCTGGCAAGTCCACCACTGGGGGCCAGATACTCTTTCTTAGTGGACAGGTGGATGATCGCACAATCCAGAAATATGAGAAAGAAGCTAAGGACAAAAGTAGAGAAAGTTGGTAGGTCCTTTTTTTTTTAATAATTTGGATTTATCTGAATGGTATTTTCAGTTCCCCTTTTTGCAAGGGTATGCAAATTGGCCCTTTTATTTGGTATAGCTTTATGACTGGTCTGCATTATCTTATTTTTTATTTCATTGTGACTTCCATTATTTTTAGATTGCTCGATTGGCAGTTGTTATTGCCTAGAATACATGTAATGTTGTTGAAATTTCTAGTCTTTCATTTGGCAGCTGGATTGGAAAAAACATGTAATGGGAGAAACTTGTTACAGTTGTTTGTAATGTTATTTTAGTTTTCTCTTTTGTTTGTGGTACTAACTTGTAGTGATGCAAGGAAAGACAAATTGATACAACATGATTCAAGATTATCATGCTTGAACTCTATGCTTGTGTCCATTGTTTTGCAATGTTTCTGATTGATGCATGTGAATGATAAACTCCTTTTTGAGCAAAATCAGGAAACTATTTAATTAAATTCCTAGGAAGACCAGTCTTGTAGTGGTATGGAAGTCACAGATTCCTTGAATGTCCTGCATCCCCTTTTGGTAATATGGAAAGAAACTGTCGACCAGAACCACATTCTGTTTGCGCGTGTTTGTAGCTAAGCACCTGACTCTATTAGTCTTAGTTTGCTCTGTTGCGGCTGGTACATGTTTGTGTGCGCTTGAAACCACCCAACATACAAGGAGAGAGGCTGCCTCTATGAGCTTCTTAGAATGATTTGAGATGAGCTACAAACCATACATATTACATATTAAATAATATATGTACATGCTACATATTAAATCATGCATGTCTGAACCTACCAGGTGCAATAGTTTTAAGCTTACTGAAATTTTACTCTGCAATGGGCTCCTCTGATATAGAACTTGTATGATTTGTAGATGTTATCTTACCACCTCTATAGAAAATTATTCTGTTAGAGTTTGTGTCAACAGTAAGGGTTAATTTATGAGCTAATCAAGGGGAATAGTCGTTGTCTTAATTAATCTTTAGATAACAAGTCACATAACAGGGTTAGAATGGTTTTGTTCCAGAAAAGAACTTATCAAATGAGATTACGCAATTCGTTTACTCAAAAAAAATTCCAAGTATGCATATTATTTGCTTATGTTCAGGATTATGTTTTTTTAATAATCCTGCATTATTCTTTCTTCTCAATCTCATTGATGCTTTGAGTTTTTTCTGCATTTTTATCAAATGATCCCTCATTCTTAGTCTTTCAAACTGTTTCTGTTTTTCCCAAGTTCTGAACAGAATATTCCTTATATAATTTTTACTTCCATAGATTTACTTAATATGTTTTTATGACCATGATTATTTTCCATTTGCTAGGTATATGGCTTATATTATGGACACCAATGAGGAGGAGAGGGTTAAGGTACGGTTCTGTGACAATTGGGTATCCGTGAGCCAGATTTTTTTTAATTCAATTTTTGTTAATACTGCTTCAATTTCCATTATTTTAATGTTCATTTGTATGCAAAACTGATTTTAATCCCACTTTAAACATTTTATTTGTATAATGTTTATTGCAGGGCAAAACAGTTGAAGTTGGAAGAGCACACTTTGAAACAGAGACATCAAGATTTACAATTTTAGATGCACCAGTGAGAAATTACATCTTCAAAATATTGTTTCCACTTTCTTCACTCCAGTTATTTCTATCCATTATTTCAATGATAAATGAGTTTTGCTAGATGAGATATTTATAGTGAAAATGAAGCTAGCTATGCATAACATACTTCTCCTGAGGAGTGGGTCCTGAAAAAATATGTTATTGGCGCATGTTTTTGGCCAGCAAGGAAATATGGTCAATTCAAGTGTCGAGGGGGAGAAATGGACCATACATGACATATGTTGAAATGAAAAAGAATAATCTAGCATTTTGACATCTTACGAGAGATTTTACTCCATAACCTAGTTTTGTAATGATACTTAGTTGAGTGGAGTGTGTGGTTTTTTCTTGGTTACTTGCCTTTTTTTCTTTCTTCATCTCACTCATTTCCATCCCTCCTTGTTTTCTATCCATACTGCAATGTGTTCTGCAACATTTACCCTTGATATAGACCACTTGATGTAATGTAAATACTGTAAATAAAAACTTCCTGACAATATTACTCAATAATAAAAGTACAAATAACTTGAAAAATTGTCCTTGCATGTGTCAGCCTTTATCACTAAGATTAGTTGTGCTTTATAGTGGGAAAGATGAGAAAAAGCCTTCACAAGAAACTAGTCTTCCATCCTGTTACGGTGCAGTAATCGGGTTTGAAACTAATGGTTGTCCTTTGTTGTTGAGAGACTTTGTCTTACCAATTAAAAAAGGATAATTCTGATTTTTCATGGATTTGATCACTGATTTTGAGCGCAATAACTAGAGCAGATGACCAAGTGGTTAGATTCTGTGATCATCCTTTGCTCCTTAAGATCTGTGGATGATGACATATAGTCCTCCATGCACGTTGTGATTCTTTCTATAGTGCCATGTATTCATTTGGGGAGAGCTTGCAAAAGCTTGTAGCAGCATTTGTTCTTGTTAGTTTTCATCTTTCTCAAGTTCTTGTTGCAGTTGTTTGTGTTTGACTGGTTGATATATTTAAATTGAAGGCTTGTTTGATTCGAGGATGCTTGAAAACATCAAAAATATTCTCACCCAGCAACTAGGAGTAGCTAGATTCAAGGAAGCATTCTAGCAAAATATAATAGTATAGAAAGAGGATATATTGAAAGACATGCCAGAGTTGTTCTACCAAGCTCAAATACACTAAAAATAGAGTGTGCATTTGGTTCCAACCAAAATAATTCGCTAAACTGATGGATTGTCTTTGGTTGTGTTTTTTCCTTCCTGAAACAAAAGAGACCAAAACTTGAAAATAACAGGACTAATCATTCTTTGAATTATCCAAGTTATTTGGAAACAAGATATCATTCTTTGTTTCAAAAGAGGATTTCTTGATTCCTCTGCTTTCTTCAAAACCATGTATCCTAGTACCCTTTTTCTGCCACTATATGTGCATATGCATGTCTATTGACTTACGCATCTATAGAAAGAGAAGGTGCAATGATGAGATCACTATCTCGTTAATCTGATATTAACATGGGGAAAAATCTTGTCCATTCATAAATGGACTGAGCATCTTGTCTTTGATTTTTCCTTATTCTATTATTTTCAAATCTTTTCCTGCACAATCATGTGTAACTGCCATTTCATGGAATTCCTTCTGTAGTTATTGGAAGTGGAGTTCTCATTGGTGCTTTTGAAATCTCTTGCAACTCTCTTTTCCTTTCTCTTAAGCTCTTTCTTTGAATTTATTCAAATTGAGAAAATCAAAATTGAACATTTTAGCTATTCCAGTGGCTGACATTAGATTCTTAAATAGTTTTAACAGCTCTCATGCTGCAACATGTTCGTTATAGAACACTTCTAAGTTTGAGATGTATTAGTCTCTCGATGGACATGCTCCAAAAGGTACAGAAGGGAACATGCTTGGTTTTGTCAGTGTGATTGAGGTGATATGCAATTTCTTTAAACATGGAATGGTCTGGGGAAAGAATTAGAATGGATAGCACTGTCAAACCATGCTAAAAGAAACTTTTGTTTCATTTCTTTTGAGGCAACTTTGACAAAACTAATAGTTTTGGCTCCATTAGAAATTCTTCATGATTGTCTGATCACGTACTACTCTGAAATTATGAGCTGTGGCAATTCTTTTGTTTTTCTGTGCTGATTTATTTTTAATTTCATGCAATAGGAAAGAAACCCTTCCTTGCATCTTTAGGTTGTTCTGTGCTGATTTATTTCGATTTTGGTTTTCATTTCTAATTTAATATCCTCACTTTTTGTTGGGAAGTACCTATAATTTTGCTGTTCTTGAATCTTCAGGGCCACAAGAGTTATGTTCCAAATATGATTAGTGGAGCATCTCAGGCTGATGTTGGTGTGCTAGTAAGTTTGTACCAAACTCTTTGTTCTCCACTTTTACTTTCTCTGTCATGAATTATTGATTTTAAATTTTTTGACAGACCTCTCTCATTATTAGGTTATTTCTGCTCGGAAAGGAGAATTTGAAACTGGCTATGAGAGAGGAGGGCAGACCCGTGAGCATGTTCAACTTGCAAAGACCTTGGGTGTGTCTAAGCTGCTTGTTGTTGTGAATAAAATGGATGATCCAACAGTGAACTGGTCAAAAGAAAGGTGCTTTTCCCTGTTCAGCAGTGTGTGCCTCCCATGGATGTGCATATAATTACATGTCCTTTCTTTGTGGGCATAATATGCATGTGTGGAAGCACCTGCATGCTTCTTCTGGGTCTGTCCTGAGATAGTTTCTTTCTTGCTGGCTGTTTTGATTTATTTTTGTAATTTCTTCTAGGTATGATGAGATCGAATCAAAGATGGTACCTTTTCTCAAGCTTTCTGGCTATAATGTGAAGAAAGGTACCGGGGGATTTTCTTATGTGGTCTAATGCTTTAAACTTTTCCTTTCCTAAAATGTTTAGGCTTTGTTTGGAGCTTTTGTTTTTGTTTTCATTTTATTAACTGTTAAAAGGTCTGAGGTGCTATATAGATTATGGATTCTGAATCTGGACACCTTCGAAGATTGCTTGTTTAGTAATTAAAGTGGCCTGAAACTTTGAATAATATACAGTGGGGAATGAACTAAATTTGGTAAATTCCGTGCAATGCTTTGATTAAGATTCCTTAGGTGTCCTTTTGATAAGAGAGTTGTTTCATATTTAATTCTCCAATGGGATGAAGTAACCTCAAGTCCCATTCTCATCTTTTCTAATTACCATACTTGTAGCATTGCTCTATAAATTCTGCTGGTTATTCGGTCAACATCTTTACTGTTAAAGGTTTGTGTCAATGGTCTAGGTACATTTTGATTGGTGAAATTTGCAAACTAGGACTTTGTTTGGGTAAGGATGGCTTTTGGCCTTTTCCAAGCTTTTTAAGCTTTTATTCTAAAAGCCAATGTAAAAGGTCTATTGTGAACTTTTAAAAGTTGCTTTGAAAAGATTTGGAAGCCAAAAAGAAGAAGCTACCAAATGAGGCTTGTAGGCTTTTGAATCTTGTTTAATATAGAACATGCTACAGCACATATTACCAAACACCCTTACAACCAGTCACAGCTACAACAGCAACAACTTGCAGCCCCAGCCACAAAAAAAAGTCATAGCTATAAAAATTGGAGCCTAAATCTTGTGGATGTTTTCAAGCATGACTGATTGTCAAAAATTTCTCTGATGTTGACATGGTTACTATTTAAATGTCTTGCACATTTGGCATCATCTTAACTATTTGAACATCATGGATAACATGCTGTCATCTGAACCTGTCTGATTGCTTTTTCATGATGATTTTGTCTCTAATATCAGTAAATGGTTTGATTACATGGGATGGTACTTTTTTGTTACAGATGTCCGATTCCTACCAATATCTGGTCTGCTTGGCACCAACATGAAAACAAGAATGGGTAAGGCTATATGTCCATGGTGGAATGGCCCATGCCTTTTTGAGGCCCTTGATGCTATTGAAGTTCCTCCCCGAGATCCAAAGGGTCCATTTAGGTAAAGTTGCATCCTTGCCCCCACTTTTCCTGTCCATCCCTGCATTTAATTTTTCTCTTAGTTGATCTTTTTATCATCTTTTTTTTCCCCTTTTTGGCATGCATGTTTTTCTACATGCTTAAATTGAACGTAATGGTACCAACACTAACAATTCTTCTGAATGAGTTGAAATGTTCTGATATGAGAGAATGCTTCTTGTGAAGTTTTAGCAGCAGTGGTCATGGCTACTATATTGATGATATTTTACAAGAAACATTGATTGATTTAATTCTTTACTGTGTCAAAATAAATCTCTTATTATATGATTTTTAAATTTGCAGGATGCCTATTATTGACAAATTTAAGGACATGGGAACTGTTGTTATGGGCAAAGTAGAGTCTGGTAGTGTGACAGAGGGTGATTCCTTGTTGGTCATGCCAAACAAGGTGTGTATGCTCTGACCTGTGTTTTACTTCTTGCTCTCTCTATTTTATTGTTTATGTTGTGATATAATGCCTCGTGTACACCTATCCACAGACTATGGTGAAAGTTCTTGCTGTATATTGCGATGAAAACAAGGTAAGATGTGCAGGACCAGGAGAAAATGTACGGGTTAGATTATCTGGAATTGATGATGAGGATATATTGTCTGGTTTTGTACTTTCAAGTGTTGGTAAGTTTTTTTAAGTTTGTTCTTAGAAGTTACAAATAAAGGTTCATTAATCTTTGATGTTGTGAAAAGAACTAATTTGATCTGCAACAAGTTGATGTTAAGCATGTGGTTGTGTGTGAGCTTTGTCATATTTTCCTCTGGCTCCTCTGTTGTTGACCTGACTTTTTTAATTTGTACTTCCTTATGTAGCAAGGCCAATAACTGCAGTTACAGAGTTTGATGCACAGTTGCAAATCCTTGAACTACTGGATAATGTATGCCTTTGAGTTTTAATTTTGTTTTTCATTTTCCTTTATTTTCTTATCTCTTTAGTAGCTTGTCATATCTAGGACTTTATCTTAGATCTGCCTTGATGTATACTGTAGCAACTAAAACAGAAAATTGTTGTTGCTATTCTAGGCAATTTTTACAGCTGGCTACAAGGCTGTCTTGCACATACATGCTGTTGTTGAGGAGTGTGAGATTGTTCAGCTGCTGCAGCAAATTGATCCAAAGACAAGGAAACCTATGAAAAAGCAAGTCCTCTTTGTGAAGAATGGTGCCATAGTTGTCTGCCGTGTTCAGGTATTAGGATATGACTTGCATGGCATTTTTCTCTAGAAATTTGTGCCTGCAACTTTGCTTTACTTTTTAACATTTATATGCCCATAATTGTTTATTGTGCATGCCGGTACATTCAAACATAGATTACTTATTAGTGTATTTCATTGAGACATAATTAATTTGATAGAACTTTTTTAATATTTATTTGATCTTCCCTTGCCATTATCCCTGTTAGGTAAACAACTTGATATGCATTGAGAAGTTTTCAGATTTTGCGCAACTCGGCAGGTTTACTCTTCGTACTGAGGGTAACTTACCACACTTAACATTTAATGATGTGTGATTTGTTCATTTGTTGAGATCCCATCTCAAGTGTCGTGTCGTGTCTTCCAGGGAAAACAGTTGCGGTGGGAAAAGTCATGGAACTTCCTTTGGGTTATAATTCTTAAAACAATTTTGCATTAAAGGTGAGTGTGTTGCATTCTAAACTCATGCATTTTTCTTTATGCGTAATTAAGCTGTTATACCATGCAAGCTAAGTCCAGCTTTGCACTTCTTGTATGCTCTCTTGTATTGGAATGATTGAAGTTCTATTTTGCTGTTTTGGTTTAAGACGTAATATTTGTCTCTGTTTCCCATTAATAATTTGTACGTTTCTTATTTTGGTTTGTTTGCTAAACATTATTTTAGCATTTGTCTGCTGCATCAATCAACTGTCCTTATCGTGTACATGCCTCTGAATTTTGTTTTTTTGATGGGACCTTAAAATATATTACATGCACTTATTCTATGTAAATGGACAAAAATGTTTTGATTGGGAGCTGGCCTTTTTTTCTTCTCTATATGGAGGTGATTTTTATTGAATTATTCTCCAAGCAGCTTGTTTAAAATCATTTCTTTATCTAACTGTAATGCTATAAATTATCCAATGCCATTTATCTACTTGGTTCAATCCAAAGGAAAATCCTGATTGATTGTGTTGTGAGAGAAAAAATTGACTAATAACTATCATTAGACTGAGTTCCTTTGTAAGTAAAAGATTCTTATTTTGCACACAATTGGTCCACCTCTTCAAAGTAACTGATTTTTTATGACAGGCAATCTGACATGAAAAGGACAACTTTTGTGTATTTCGGCAGCACACCTACACGTGTTGATTCGTATATTTGGGGGAAGGAGCTCCTTTAGTAGTTTTTGGATGCTGGGTTATGAGCATGTGTTCCTCAAACCAAATATTATTGAGTTAATTAAATGTTTCGAGTGGGTGTTTTTTTCGTGACATGATCCGCAAGATGAGCATATTTATGGCTTTCATTTTGATGCCCCCTTTGTTGTACACCTTTTCTAATGGCCTACGGTTTTTTTATGGGAAAATATACGCTTAGTTACTTTTTATAATTATATTTTTGCAATGACATGTCGAAGCCTATATGTTTTCCTGGAAGATTAAAATTTGTTTCAAAGGATTTGATTTAGATTTTGAAGTGAAGTGAAGTTTGTTAATTATTCTTATGATTATGATGACATTTTTTTTCCGGAAACCACTGTTAGAATTAAGGGATTATAATTTTGTTTTCTTTTTTTTGAAAATGAACATGTCTATAGTGAATAGTGATAAATTTATTCATTATCAATACTAGTGTTTTAAAAGTGAAGCTTCTCATTTTTATATTTATTTCATCCTTAAATTTTATTTTTTATTTTTATTTTTTTTATGGCTTAATTTCATGAGAGAAAGTTTTAAATTAAGTAGAAAGATAAAATTAAAAGATAAAGAACCACATAATTTCACAAGATAAAGTTTTTAAAAGTTTTTAGAATTTTTATTTTGATCTAAAAAATTATTTTATTCATTTCCAACTTAAAGGTTCAAGAGAGGAAAGAAACTTGCCGAAAATGATGAGTTAGAGAAATTTGTTTGTTGGTCAATGTCACCACTAAAAAATAGGATGGTTTGTGGGGTTTAATGGTGGTGGTTTTTTACCATAAACATGGTGGGAAAATTATATTAGGTTTTGTTTGGTTTATTTTGATTTGGTTGATGTTTTTTGTTGAGTGATGGGGTGTTTTAAAGTTTTTTTTGAGATTTATATGGTTTTTGGAGGTGTTTTTAGATAAAAACAAGTTTAAAATTAAGATTTTATGTCCAAAAACATGTGACTTAAGAGATACATAAAAAAAAGACTACTTGTTGATAATTCTTTTTGTCTCTAAAAAAAAAAAGAAAAAAGGAGAAAAACCTAGGTATAGGCATAGATTTCCAGCCCAAGCATGTTTTTTTTTTTTTTAATTAAGGCTAAGCATGTGGGTCTAGCATATAAGTGCTTGATTTTTTTTACTTGTTTTTATTTAAATATCAATTTTTTATATATATTTTTTTAGTTGCATAATACTTTAAAAATATTAGTTTAATTTGTATCGGATTTTTTTCCTCTTATATTTTATTTGAATTAAGTGTGTTTGTATAGATTTTTTTATAATAACATAAATCATTTATTAATAATAACAATATTTAGCCACTAAAATAAAGTAAATGAAAAAGTTTTTTTTTTCAAAAAAGATAATCGATGTAAAATATTTGTATGTGCAACTGTCTTGTATTTTTACTATGAAGATTAGGCTTTTGTTTTAATATTTAATTAGTGTCAACAATTTGTTTTTGCTTTATCACTTAATAGATTTCCTAGCTTATTTGATAAAGCATAAACATCATTTTATTTATGAATAAAAAAAATTGATGCAAAAAAAATATCCAGAACGCAATTTTTTTTTTTTCATGTGAGAAATTGACTTCAAAATTATATTCGCAATATAAACAACATGTTTTTATATTCAAAATTAATTTAGAATTCTACATGTGATGTAATGCAAGTGATAAAACTAGTTAATATATTTATATATATGTAGTTAGGTTTATTTAAGGGTGAAAATCGAATGGCTTGATGATAATTGTAGCATCCCCATTAAAACTTCAAGTTATGCATAATCTGAAGTTTAGGATAATTAGAATGCAAGAATATTTTTATTTTTATGTGTATAAATCAACACTATTAAAATTTCCATAGAATCTTCTTTATATTTAAAACATCTCAGTTATCCCCGTCATTTAATCACATTTCATCATCAATTCAAATATATAATATTCAATGATCCAATTATGGACCTTTGATCATCCATAAATCCGCAATAAATCCATTAAATTCTCCATATCATTCCTTCATCTAATATTCCATAATTCCAATTCTAATCAATCAAAATATATCAATTCATTGATGTTATAATGCATAATAATAAATGAAATGAAAGACTCAAACTAATAATAAAACTAAATAAACTTGACACATCTAACTATTAATATCATAGAAATATAACATCACACAAATATATTCATTGAGTCCTAACAAATAATTATTTGAACTAACCATCACTTAAACATTCAAACATCTACCTTTAATCATATATCATAAACATTTAAGCATTGTTTACAAAGAATTAATCTAAATTAATTATATAACCCTTACATCATTTCTACACAATTATTTATAACAAAACACATACAAAAGAAAATTTATACATAATCGAGCATCGGTGGAAACTAAAAGGAACTTGAAATTTTAACATTATTATATTCATTACATGGTTGGATTTATTAGAAGTTTATTTACTTTATTTAACACGCGCGCGCATATATATATCACCAAATTAAAAAAACCCAATCAACATGGTATTCTTCTTCATTAATGGGCCAACACGGAATATAAGAAGGTTGTAATAGTTTTCCAAATATGCACATAGCTCTTTTAGTATTGACAAATAAAAAAAATCAATTTTTATCCACTTCTCATTGCATCTCACCTAATCCCTATTTTTCCAGTCCAAATTATGCAAAAGGTATATTGGTAGCTCCCTTCAGGGCTAAATGGTTTGACTCGTTCCCAGATATCACCTATTAATTGCATTCATTGCATGGAGATGCAGAATTGAACCTAGAATATAGCCTTACAAGTTACAAGGAAAATCCATTCTCTCCGTACCATGAAGACCGCTATGTAATCGAACCTAGAATTTTGACACAAACCCCCATCCTCAATGACATGAGTTGGGCACAAGTGGCTTAGTCATGCAATAGACGTTACTTTATCTAAAAACAAGGTTGGCTCATCAACCCAAGGACTAATGTGACCTGGCACAACTAGTCTCAAGCTATGGAGGGCAAGTTGTGGTTCTCCGAAAGGACAAATGGATACCCCTTTGCCAAAAAGAGTGAGAGAGAGTTGTTACTTTATCAAACGAAGACATGACAAAAGCTACAAATGGCTGATACTGAAGGTCAATCCAAATTCTAATGGTGAAATGTTTGCCAATCCAAAGGTCTAATACAAATGGTTGGCATAGTTCCGAGCTCTGGTAACAGACCCTACTAAGCTTAACTACATGATGTCCTTGGATAAAAAAGAATGATGTAATTGCACAGAACTTTTTTTTTTGTTTTTTGGATTTAAGAAACCTCATTTCTTGGAAAGCGTATTTTATGGGCTCAAGTGAGCAAGGAAAATCCCAGCTATTCTAGACTCTTACAAGAAATACACGCTTTAATTCAAACTCAAGATCTGCTATGTAAATTTTAAATTCTTTGCCATTACGCTACGCTCTTGAGGACAAAACCTTCTTACATTCCCCTTGAGGACAATATAATTGCATAGAACGTTCATAATGAAATTTCAAATTGAACAAATATCCCACCATACCTTTTCAAAACTAAGTAAACATGATGCTGCAACCATAGGTCAGTTGAGGGCATCCGATTCGGCATTTCTATTGAACGACCATTATGATTATTATTCATTGCTGATTAAAATCACAAATTATAATGCTGGAACTGTTCTTTCACACAACTACTATGTGAACTTTTCTATCACAATCCCTGCTTCAAGAACCAACCACCCAGACCAAATTCTTCAGTACCAGTTCAGACTTCGAGTCTAGTAGTCAAAGTAACAATGTGGGCATTGACCATTGAGGATTTAATGATTCAGGACAAGACGAGCAAATAAGGGAGGAGGGGAGAGATCAGAGAAGAAAGGTAAAATAAAAGAGGAGAAGAAAGTGACTGCTCTTATGCTATCACCAAATTCTAGTAAACCCTAAAACCATATTAGGAATAAACTTTTGAAAAGGAAAACCAAAGGAAATTGCACCAAATAGGAAACATAAAATATTCCACGTAAAAAAACTACAAGTAAATAGGAAATGCAGCTAAAAAAAATCTAAATTCTCCAATAAAACCATTTAGTTAAACGGCCAAATAATAGATCCAGCAGTCTTCATTCCCTCCCTATCTATTACAATATACTAAAAATGGAAGCAAAAGAAGAAAGACCTTAAAAACTTGGAAGAAGTTCATCTTAGTAAGACCCAAATTTGCTTCTTTCTTCTTTTTTCCTTTGCCTTATTGCTCTGGTTACCTTCCAAATCTTTGAACTTCTAGTTGCTGCTGCTGCTGCTGCTGCCCTCATGCATATAGTACAAACGACTCATCATCTCTATGTTCAAAGTCGCACAAAAATAAACCCTAACCTTTCAGTTCCCTGACTGAAACCTAAGACTTAGCAAGCCCCTCGACCACAAAGTTGTACTACTACTATCCAGAGGTTCCAAAAGGAGGGAAGATTGTGGTGCAGGTGTAAATGGATGGTGAGGATGATTGACAAAATGCTTGATGACGATGCGAGGGAATGGTGAAGAGAAATCGCAGAATGAAAGCAGGGAAAAGAATTGGAGGCCAAGAGAAGAGAAACAGAATTATATTGTTGTATTTTCACGTAACTGTAACTTGTTACAATTGTCCCTTAATATAGGCATTTTATGGAAATGACTAACACGTGTATTCTGTTATTAAAACGGTGCGTAAAACAGAAAAAACGTGTTTAATGCATGTAAGTAAAACGGTGCGAATTGGTTCTAACAGAAATTCCAATTGTTGTAACCGATTTTCCCTCCTTTTATTTTAGTCACACTGGTTCTGCCTGCAACAAATCCCCGCCTTTCAAAACCACCTTGTCCTCAAGGTTGAAGGTTGGGAACCTTATCCGAACTTCATCTATAAACTCCCACGTTGCTTCTGCAGGTGAGAGCCCCTTCCAATGGATTAAAATCTGTGTAGCTGCTTGTGTTCCCCTCTTGATCATCCTTCGGTCTATGATTACTTGGGGCTGTAATATAGGCTCGTTGGGACTGTCAGGCAAACTGTGGTGAACCATTCTATTACCCCTGGTTCTTTTCAAGAGAGATACATGAAAAACGGGGTGGATAGTGGATGAAGATGGGAGGTTAAGTTGGTATGCTACTTCTCCAATCTTTTTAATGACAGTATAGGGACCATAGTATTTGGCGGCTAATTTATGGTGTGGGTGAAGTATGGATTTCTGTTTGTAAGGTTGTAATTTCAAATAGACAGAATCACATATATCTAAGACCCTATCACTCCTCTTTTTGTTAGCCATTTGTTTCATGCGATTCTGTGCCTTAGTGAGGTTGGCCTTCACTGTTTGCAGCAATTGTTCCCTAGTGGTGAGGTAATGATCTACTGCTTCTAAGGGTGAGTCTTTTGGGAAGTATGGGTGGATTAAAACCGTATAATATGTTGTATGGTGTAGTCTTTGTGGCTGTATGAAAGTTTGTATTATACCACCATTCACATAAAGCTAACCATTTGCACCATTGAGAAGGTTGTCGCCGGTCATGCACCTGAGGTAGCCTTCAATGCATCTGTTGACTACTTCAGTCTGGCCATCAGATTGAGGGTGGTAGGCAGTGGAGTAATGAAGATTGACTCCTTGCAAGGCGAATAATTATATCCAAAATTTACTAAGGAAAATGGAATCTCGGTCACTTACTATGGTTGTTGGCATCCCATGTAGTTTGTAGACTGATTCCATGAAGGTTTTGGCTACTATGGTGGCTGAGTATGGGTGTGAAAGTGCTATAAAATAGGCATACTTGCTGAACCGATCCACCACAACAAATATAACCTCCTTGCCTTCTGATTTCGGAAGGTTAGTTATGAAGTCCATACTGATATCTGTGAAAGGTGCAGCTGGTACTGGCAGGGGTTGCAATAATCCAGGGATGGCTATGTTTTCTGTTTTGTAACGTTGACAGGTGGGGCATTCTCTAACGTATTGCCTAACCTGTTTCTGTTGTTTCTTCCATTATAGCAGGCCAGCAATCCTTGTTGTAGTGACTGTAGAACCTGAATGGCCACCTACTGGGGTATCATGATACATGGAGATGAGTTGCTACTGGAGAGTTGTATTGTGTCCCACCACCAGTTTTCCCTTTCTGAAGAGGCAGTTGTTGCTCCATATATAATGAGGGTGTGTGGCTGGATCCCTTATGATATCCTGGATGAGAGCCTGAAGCTTGTGATCTTTTTGCCATAACTGTTTGATGCTTTCCAGTACTGGAGCTTCTAGTGTTGACAATGTGAGAGCATGGAGTTCATTGCTGCTTATTCTGGAAAGAGCATCAGCAGCAATATTCTCCCTTCCACTATGAAATTCGATTTCGTAATCAAATCCCAATAGTTTTGTGAGCCATAAATGCTGAGAAGGGAAAGATAATTTTTGATCTAGTAAATACTTTAAACTAACATGATCAGTTCTGATTTTGAAGGACCTGCCCCACAAATACTGCTTCCATTTGTGCACTGCTATTAGGATAGCTAGCATTTCCCTCTCATAAGTAGATAACGACTGTTGTCTTGGTCCTAATGCCTTGCTGATGAATGCAATTGGATGACCTTCCTGCATAAGTACTGCTCCAATACCAGCCCCTGAAGCGTCAGTTTCCACAATAAAAATCTTGCTTAAATCGGGTAGTGCTAGGACTGGAGGGCTCATCATTTCCTTCTTAAGAGCTTCAAAGGCCACCGTTGCCTCTTGATCCCACCCCACTGCATCTTTCTTTAGCAGTCTAGTCAAGGGGCGACAAATAATACCATAGCCTTTAATAAACTTGCGATAGTACCCCGTGAGTCCCAAGAATCCCCTGAGTTGTTTAATGTTCTAAGGCAATTGCCAGTTCTTGATGGCCTGTAGCTTCTCTGGGTCGGTTGCTACGCCAGCCTTAGAGATAATATGGCCTAGGTACTCCACCCTATCATCACAAAAAACACACTTGCTTTCTTTGGCCACCAATTTGTTCGACCGAAGCAGCTCAAAAACAGTTTGCAGATGAGCTTGATGCTGTTTGTAAGAGTGACTGTAAATCAAAATATCGTCAAAAAAAACAAGAAGAAACTTTCTCAAATAAGTGTGAAACACCTCATTCATTAGGCTTTGAAAGGTGGCCGGTGTGTTAGTAAGACCGAAAGGCATCACCAAGAACTCATAGTGGCCATTGTGTGTTCTGAAAGCTGTTTTGTGGATGTCTCCTGCTTGCATTCGAATTTGATGGTAGCCCGAACGTAGATCAATCTTGGAAAAAACTGATGCTCATGTCAGCTCTTCCAGTAGCTCTTCAATCAAAGGAATGGGAAATTTGTTTTTAATAGTCAGTCTGTTAAGAGCCTTGTAGTCAATACACAATCGCCAGGAGAGATCCTTTTTCTTAACCAATACCACTGGTGAGGCAAATGGGCTGTGACTTGGCTGGATTGTTCCTGCTTCCAACATTTCAGAGATTAGACCTTCCACCGTATCTTTTTGTAAGCTTGAATACCTATAAGGATGAAGGTTGACAAGTTGAGCTCTTTCCTTTAAGGGAATGGTGTGGTCATAAGGCCTGTTGGGAGGTAAACCAGTCATAGGAATGAAAACATCCTGATAGAGTTGAAGTAGTTGTTGTAGTGCTGTTTCTTCCTCTTTGTTGAGATTTTTTGCAGTAGTGGATGTTGCATTGTCAGGTGTGTCTTGGATCATCCTCAAACTGCAAAGATTGAGACCTGCAATGCTAGTCTTGTTGCTCAACAGACCACCCATTTGACCGAATTGAATCGATTGTAGTTTCACTGGTGCCTCACCCCTTAAGGTGGTATTTTGCCCATGCCATTCAAAACTCATCCACGTGTTTTTGTAGTTGCACACAATATCTCCCAAAGTGGCTAACCACTGGACCCCTAAGACCATGTCGCAAGCCTCCAATTCCATGACAAATACGTCTGCCTCACAATGTATCCCTTGCATCTTCCATTTGAACTTTCTGCAAATAAAAGAGCATAACATTTTTCCCCCATTTGCAGCCTTGACAGTTACTGGTTTGATGGGGCTTAGAATACACTGAAGTTTGTTAGCAACCCAAGTATTCATGAAATTATGAGTGCTCCCCGAGTCAATCAATATGAAGATTGGTAGCTTGTCAACCTTACCTGTCACTTTAAGGGTGTAGCATCCTGGGATTCCTTCTAACGCATTCATGGAAATGTGGGGGTCTGTGTTTACCAGCTCTCCTGATTCCTGCCCTGATTCAACCCCATCATCTGTATCACCCTCATCATCACCCACTAGGCATATGGAATAAAGTTTGTGTGTTCTGCATTTATGTCCCGGTGTGAATTTGTCATCGCACCAAAAGCATAAGCCCTTTGCCCTTCTTTCTTCCATTTCAGTGCTCCTAACAGTACGGGTAGGCCTTTTCATTGGTTGGATTCCATTAGGTGTTTGAGGGGTGGGTAGTAACCCTGGTAGATTAGTGTTGTTGAGGGTTTGCTTCACTGAATTTATGAGGTTTGTAGGAAGAATGTTGTTGGTTGGAAACCTGATTGCTGCCAAAAGGTGAAGTTGTTTGTTTGCCTGGCTGTTTGTGTGCACTTTTATAGAGATTTGTGTTTTCTTGTAAACGGGATAGATTATATGCTTGATTAAGGGATTTGGGTTCAAACATTTTAACCAAGTTCTTAATTTCTGTCTCAAGACCACCAAGGAAGAAAATTAATGCATACCTTTCATCAATCTCAGCTCTATTCCACAGGATATTGAAATTCCTGATGTAAGTCTCCAAATCACCATCTTGCTTCAGATCTTTCAGCTCTTCCAAGGGTTCTTTATGGCCACCAAACCTGCCACATAAACCTTGTACATATTCCTTCCATGTTACTAGCTGGCCACCCTTGCTTCTTATGAAATTCTGGTGCCAATATAAGGTCGTACCATCTAAATAGTAGGAGGCCAGTTTCAGCTTCTCTGCTTCAGGAACTTCTTCCATTTCAAAAAATTGATTACACTTGTACAACCATTTGTGTACATCTTCCCCTTCAAAGGATGGAAAATCTCTCCTGGGTTTATGGAACTTGTAAGTTCCACCTTGTTGCCAATCATTCTTGTATAACACGCCCTCCTGGTTGCTGCGATGATACTCCTAGTTGGAGCTGGTTTCTCCTGCAGGTAACTGTAGTTTCTGTAGTAAGGTATTCTGCTGAAGTGAAATACCTGCAATGAGCTCTTCCAATCTTAATAGGCGTGTATCGCTAGACAGCTGCTGCTGTCCTTGATGTTCTAGCAGTCTTGCCATCTTGTCATTCCATATACCTTGCTCCTTGTTAGCTGTTGCTATTGTTCCTTCCAGTTTCTTAATATCTTGAGACCTAGTTTCATGTGTCATGGTGCAGGTCTGAAGATAATGGCTCTGATACCACTTGGTGCAGGTGTAAATGGATGGTGAGGATGATTGACAGAATGTTTGATGATGACGTGAAGGAATGGTGAAGAGAAATCGCAGAATGAAAGCAGGGAAAAGAATTGGAGGCCAAGAGAAGAGAAACAGAATTATATTGTTGTATTTTCACGTAACTGTAACTTGTTACAATTGTCCCTTAATATAGGCATTTTATGGAAATAACTAACACGTGTATTCTGTTATTAAAACGGTATGTAAAACAAAAAAAGCGTGTTTAATGCATGTAAGTAAAACGGTGCGAATTGGTTGTAACAGAAATTCCAATTGTTGTATCCGATTTTCCCTCCTTTTATTTTAGGCACGCTGGTTCTGCCTGCAACAGATTGATGATGACGCGGCAAAATCTTGGGGGGGTTTGCTCCTCAGTTCAAAAGATATCTGGGCCGTTCATCTATATACAGTTAAATTTTTTTATCCATGTATATATGATATATAAACCCCACTAAAAGTAGAACTGCCCAAGCCAAACACGTTTCCCGCCATGTTGACTCTCTCTCCTAAAGCCCCATTTCTCTACAAACCCCAAAACCCTAACCCTAAAACTCAACATTATAAACCACAAATTAACGGGATTTACTGCAAATCCGAGCTCCAAAGCGAAAGGGGTCTCGAATTTGAGACCGGAGAGACCTTCTTTCGCCATGAAAGTGCTAAAGGCAGAGACTTGGCGGTGTTAGCAGCATCCCTGTACAATCAATCCAAAGGGAAATTACGGGTGCTTGACGCAATGTGCGGGTGTGGAATCCGGTCCTTGCGCTACTTAGTGGAAGCGAAAGCGGATTTTGTGCTGGCAAATGATGCTAATGATGAGCACAGGAGGGTTATTTTAGAGAATTTGAAGAGAGTAGACAGAGGTTTTGGGGATGAGAGAAAATGGGTTGTTACACATTTAGATGCTAATAGAGTGTTGAGTGAGTGTTACTTGCAAAAGGATTTTTTTGATTTGATTGATATTGATTCGTTTGGGAGTGATATTTCCTTGTTTTTGAGGTCTGCAATGAACACATTAAGTTTTGATGGATTGCTTTATGTTACTTCTACTGATGGCCACTCTTCAGGCGGTCACCATCCTGACCAGTGAGTATTTGAACTGCGTTTCAAGTAATTTTGTTACTTCTTTATATGACATGAACTACTTGTACAAAGTGACGTCTAGTTCAGTTGATAGACTGAATTGCATTGTTTGTTAAAACTTAAAATTAGTAGTACCATGTCTTCTTGTTTGCTTGTTAAACTTGGACACTGGTATCCTTGAAAGTAGAAGATATGTAGTGAAAATTGCACTAATTGTTGATCTGGTTTCTTTCTGTGAACATTGATTGTCAAAATTTGATGCTCCATTGCTTATGGTTGAATGAGTTTGCAACTTGTTTACTGCCTCAAGTAGAACGGTTATGATTTGTGTACTTTTATGTCTAGTTCTTTAGCTGCCTTTGGAGCATATGTACGTCCTATGCCATATTCGAATGAGGTTGGTTTGCGAATGCTTATAGGTGGGGCTGTGCGGGAAGCTTCGGTGCTTGGCTATTATATCACACCACTTTTTTCTTACTACTCGTATCATGGACCTGTTTTTAGGGTCATGCTCAGAGTAAATCGAGGGAAGCTACTTGAAAACAGGTGGTCTTTCTGTTAATTGCTATGTTACTGCATTTTGAGTTCAATTCTCTACCATGCTATTGGTATTTTTAATTACAAATGACTTTACCTTTAATGACAGGCATTATGGTTTCATCACCTACTGCAACAATTGTGGAAATTCACAAGAATTTTCATGGGCTGAACTTGGTCAGATTAGTTGCTCTTGCAGTGGATCACATGTAAATTTTCACTTACAATTCTCCTCACATCATTATTTGAACTGTTTCCCTCTAACTTCTTACATTTATCTTCCTCTCTTGTGGTACAATCTCTTGCTCTGCAGTTCTCAATATGGTGCATGACATCATAAGTCTCAGAAGAGTATTTTTCCAACTATGTATTGTTATGATACATGCTAAATCTCAGGTTTTCCCCAGGGTTCTAGGTCGCTCGTTATTTCAGGGCCCCTGTGGACAGGACCTCTTCATAGTGCTGCCTACATCAGTAAAATGATAAATTTGGCTGAGGAATGGGGATGGATAGGAAATGGTGCAGTAACTGATCTGGAAAAACTTCTGAAACAGATGTTGGATGAAAGTGATCCCAGATTAAAATCTGGATACATCAAGATGGATGAGGTCTTTTTTGCAAATGTCTTCTTCTACTTCGGCCTCTTTATCTCATTGTGCCAAGATATGTGGCAATATACAAATTGTAATGAAGATTTGTCATCTATTTTATTGTTTCAGGTAGCAAGCCGTGCCAAAATCAATTCTCCTCCACTAAGGACCATGATGAGTGCAATGCAAAAGGTATAATACTTCTCTTCCTTGGGGACACTTTATCGTGATCGACCAAGGGCTAGGAGCCATGATGGGACAATACAGCGTTCATTTAACTTGCTTTATCTCTTTTAGAGATTCTAAACATGGAACAGCTGTTAGGGATAGAAGTCAAAACGATTTAAGCATGTCTTGTCTTGTAATTCTGTAGTTTCCCTGAGTAGGTAAAGCTGCTTTATATTTTTATTCTAATTAGGTGTCCTGGTATGGGGGATTCAACTTCCCTGGGGTTGTGATAGCATTGGATCTCCATTTGACATTAATAATACTCACAGCCTGCAGGGTTTTGGTTGTTTCAGGAGGGATATGCTACAAGCAGGTCGCACATTGCTTCAAATGCAATCAAGACAGATTGTCCCATGTCAGTATGCATCAGGATTTCTAAGGAACTACAGGGTGTTGATCGTTTTTCTGTATAATTTTGGAGCAAACATACATGCTGTTGGAGCTGAACAGCATGTATAAGAAAGGTGGATTCTTATACGGGCTGAACCCTAATCATTCATTATGAGAAGGAAAGGTGGATTCTTATACGGGCTGAACCCTATAACTGCTACAGCCACTGCTAATACATTGTATGCATGAGTGTGAGGAATGAAGAGATCGGTTAGCATTGAAGATTGGGCCTGTTTGGGAGTGTTTTTTAAAAGTGTTTTTGAAAAAAATTGATTTTTTTTATTTTAAATTATTTTTTTTTTTTATGTTTTCAAATTATTTTAATATACTGATTTTAAAAATAATTTTTTAAAAATTAAAAAAAATATTATTAACATGTTTTTCTAAGAAAAAAGCATTTTGAAAAGTAACAATAATCACACTTTCAAAAACCCTCTAGAAAATATTGTGAGAGAGCATTCGAATTACCTCTACAATATGCGAGGTTGTAAATGAATGGAATCAATGGTGACAGGCTCTGAGTTTGACACGATAGTAACTTGTTTACGGGGTGGGTATTACCATGGATGCCAAAACCAATTTGTAGTACTGGTCTCGGAAGATAAGGTACCGGCAAAAAGAAAGAAACGATAGATTTTAAGTTGAAGGAAGGTGAAAATGTATCGCCATGGACAGATTAAACATCCTAAGAATTTCGTGCTCCTTTTGTAAAATCAACCCAGAAAATATTATTGAAGCCTCATCAACTTTAGCCAGTGTATAGTTCAGTAGGATTGCTAAGCAAGGTTGAGTTCAAGCTATGCCTTCATCATCCAAAGGACTAAGAGAGTCTTTCTTTATGCGCTGCGCATCTCTTAAATAAACACACTCTAACAAAATCACTTGGAATCGAATCAAAGTGATTAAAGGGACAGGATCTAGTGAGCGAGAGAGGGACTTTACATTTTATTATCGAAGCCAAAATAAAAAAAAGGTTTTCATATGAGAACAGAAAGGGATGGAACGAAACTCTTTTAGATTTACTTTCAACCATCTCTAAGGATTTAGGCTAGGTTTGTACCAGTTATGAATCCCTACCAGACGGGTTATCGGTTGATCATTTCCACTTTGACTAGTTACTAAAGCCCTGGAAAATAGTTTTTGATTTGTTTTTGAAAAGTGATTTTCATGGAAAATGTTTTCTAAAAATAAATTATTTTTTAAAATTTAATAATATTATAAAAAATGTGTTTTTGGTTATGATATGAAAAATAAACTATAAATTATTTTTTTTTTTTTTCAAGTTTATCTGTAACTTTTAGTCAGGTGAGAAATGGTCACATGAGAGTTGCATTTGGCACCCAAGGTTCCTGGCTTGAAAAGAGACTTTTGGAAGTATAAGCGCCTCTGATCAACATGAAGTCTTGCATTGACGTTGTCTAAAGCATTGACAACAGCAATTAAGTTCTCCTATAAAGGTAGAGTAGATGTAGTTGTGGAGGAGGTTGAGCCAGACAATTACGAGGGTGAGTTTATGCCAAATAAAGGCGTAGCGGAAGTTGTGGAAAAGAAAAGGGAGGTGAAGCCAAACAAGATTGGGGATGAAGTTGTTCCAGAGAGGGATGAGCTTGTACCTGTTCCAAACAGAGGCGAAGGAGCGAATGATGATGTAGTTGTGCCAAACAGGCAGGAACTATCATGTTTGATGTAGAAGAAGAGCCAAGAGTGGAATTGCTAGAACAAAAAACTGTATTCCCAGTCAAAGTAAAAAGAGTGGATGCAGGTGAACAAGATTACATCGGCATGGTCCATGTTGCAATTCCCAAAGCAATTCCAGTAGCGAGATCCTGAGCACTTCCAGCATTATTCAAGCATTTGGGAGAATTTTGAGAGTTCATTGTCAAGACCAACAATGGCTTGTATTGATTAGTATCCATAAAAGAAAAGGAACCAATAGAGAGAGGCAGAGCAGGAGTGAAGGAAATAAATTCTATTATTTCATGTCTACATGATTTTCCAAATTTTATTACAGACCTATATATAAGGAAATTCCTTGTCTAAACAACCTCCCAGGCTTAAGATGATGCATAAATGGTTCTTCTTCAGGCATCCCTTTCTCTGTGAAACAAGATATTTAACAACAGGCATGCACGATCACCAATATCCATGATGAACCTGGCACAAATTCAGGATATTTAAAGTTCGAATCTTCAAATGTCTGATCAGGTACGCGTAAAAATCAACTTCCGCCATCCCATCCCAATTCCAATCCACTTGGGGCGAAATATCATGAATTTCGTTTTTTTTGCCCAACAAATCTACCTAAATTGAAACGTGGCTAGAACACTGGCTGAATTTGACTTAATTCCATGTATTACCAATATAATTGCTGTAGAAACACACTAAGATAGGATATAAATAAAAATGACATTAAACTGAGAGCCATGATATTTCCTGAAGCATTCTCATCAGTCAAAACTTTCGACAACCTAAAATAATTCATAAGTCTTAACAGTAAATATATATATATAAAAAAATCATCAAGTTCAAATAGCTTCATGAAGCAAAACAGCCAACAAAAGAGTTTGGTTTGATTTGATTCTCTAGACACGAGCAGGAGCTGCCCCAGTAGGCCGAGGTGCTTGGCCAGGTTGACCAGGCTGACCAGGCTTCGGCATGTCATCCTGAAACGTGGAAGACAAGAATGCCAATGAGTTAAACTTCAAGCAGACATAAATTAGGACTAGAAAGCAGCCATAGGATAATTATTCACAAGACCAACTCAGAAAAAATGAAAATTCATTTCCAGAAATTACAACTTCAAAAAACAAAAAGACTTGAATGCAAAAGCAAGGTACATTATCTTAAAAATGAAAAGAATTTGCAAATACATTAACAGAGAACATGGGGTCATCTATACAATGGCATATCCAATTCCTAGTTATAAACTATATATCAATACAGATGCACATGAAAAACAGAACAATGGCATTGGAAACACCCAAGTTCAACAAGGACAGACAACAATTATATCAAAATGTGTAAACAAACCGATATAATAAATAAAACACGACATTATCAAGCATCAATAGGAACTAAACCATCAAAAATCTAACATTAAATCCAACAAAATAATACAAGTTATTGATTACTGTATAATAAACAGAATCATGATTAATTACACATTGAAAGCAAGAAATAAAAGATGAGGTGGGAAAAAAATACCCTGCGTCTAATGAAACGCTGTGGAGGCTCCCTCTTCCTGCGCTCAGAGCGAGAGCGAACCCTCACAACACGGGAGTGAATAGCACAAGAGACACAGTACTGCATCTTGACATAAAGTTTGGGCAAGACATACCCTGATAACACATCAAAGAAACATTGAAAAACACAAATCAATCACCAAATAGAGCATAATTAAACTGGTTTAGTGAGTCAATTACCATCATAAACGCAGGACTCTTGAACATCCCTAACAGCAGCTTGCTCCACTATGTTCCTCACTAGAAACCTCTTAATTGCCTTGTCCTTTAATTATTCATCAAAATTAAAAATAAAAAAACAAACAAATCAAAATCAAAGATCTTTCCAAAAAATATAATGATTTAGAGAGCGAAAAGAAAGAAAGTGTGAGTACCTTGGGACAGCATTTGCCGCAGTTGGAGCAGCGGATGAACTTAACATGCCCACGGCCGTGCTTGTTGCGTCCTCCATTCCTACGCTTGAATGTCTGCAAAGTTCACAATACAAACAAAAAGATCTTCAAAGCAAGAAAACGGATGGAGTTTCTTATAAGATAGATGAGATCTGACGGACTCACCATGGTTGCTGACGGTGGTTAGTGAAGAAGGCTGCTTGGGTATCAGCTTGCTCTTCTGCACGGCTGCTAGGGTTTTTTTTAAGTGATAAAGAGATGAAACAAAATGCAAAATTAGACCATTTATAGTGAGTTTCTGCGTGGCGCTACCTTGCATTCTAGGAATTATTGTTTGTAATTTTTATTACTATGCCCTCGCTCTTCAATGACCGGGCCGGCTTTAATTCGGGCCGAAAGGCCTTTGAGGTTTTTTTAAAAAACAAATCGCTTTAAAAATATAACAGCAGTCTACAGATTTTCTAAAACTTTATTAAAATTACAATTATAACTATAATATTATAGTTATAATTTTATTATTATTATAGTTATTATTATTATACACTTTAAAAGAATCAAGATTTTCTTATGTTGATTTACTGTTCATATAAACAGCAAAGCATGTTAATATATATTTTTAATCATTTTATAACAAAATTATTCTGTCATAATTGACAATATGCTTTCAACCCTCTTAATAAAAAGTAAATATAACTACCCAAAAAAAAAAAAAAAAAAAATAGGGCCAGACTCATGCGCATGCCCTACTAATAGTTGGGTCAGGAACTTGGCATGACTTGTTGCTGCATTCTTTTCTTTTTTCTTTTTGATTTTTTTGACAGTCTAAAAAAATTACTAGATTTACTTACTTTTAAGTTTTGACATGATTATTAAATAATATTATAAATTTTTATTTGAATGTTAATAAAACAAATTCAATTATTATGTATCCAATGTTAAAATAATAATACTAATAATAAATTGTTCATGAAAATTTAATTTAAATCGGTTTTTTATTATTAAAATATTTCAATATATTTTGAACATAATTTTATCATATTTATTATTTTTTTAGCTTTCAATCATATAAAATATAGACATACTATTTTGATATTTTTTGTTAACTTGCTTTAATAATCATAAAATATTTGTTATTTTAAAACAAAAATAATTATTTCAATTAAAAACTTTGTTGGCTAAGATAAATAAGAGATGCGTTAATAGAAAACTTCAACTTTATAGAAAAAATTTAGAATGGTTGTATTTTTGGAGTTTAATAATAATGCCAATAATTTCTTGAGACCTCATTTAAAAAAAAAATTAAAAAAATTAAGTCCCCCAAAACATAGCACATTCATACAAACTAGTTAAAAACTAAACTAAAAGATACATGCAATTCACTATTTCAATTTATTTTTTTGGTGTTTGAAAATATTACACAATACAATCATTAAATTTTATTTCTTTTTAATTTTATCATTTAAAATTATGTTTACATGATTTTATATTTTAAGAATGGTTTTGATTTGCATACTTTAATGCATTTGATGTGTCATTGAATATCCCATCATCAAATTAAATATTTGATATTACAAAATATAATTCTAGGTTACAGCTATAAAAACTAAAACAATAAGGATCAAATATATATATATATATATATATATATATATATATATATTTGTTTTTAAAGTTCAAAGGGGATATAAAAACTCTAGTTTGGTCCCTGAAATTTTTATTTTTGTGTATTTGATTCTTTTTTTAGTTTTTTACATTTCGATCTTCAACTTAATTTTTATTATGTTTTAGTCTCTAGATATTAAAAGTGAAAAGAGAAAGTTACTGAAAAAGAGAAAAGAGATAGATATAAACCTCCATTTAAAATTTTTCTATGTTAGTAAATATGCTAAGATTAATTAGAAAAAGAATAAAAACAGATAAAAGAAGTGTATATTATATATGAGGGTGAAATTGAATAGAAGAAAAGTTAAGAAACATTAGATGAAAAGAAAGAAAAAATGAATGAAAATTATAACTATTAGTATGAAAATGTAAAATATACGATCATAAGAGAAAACTTTTGAACTTTTGAATTGATACATTATGTTATAGGTAAAGAAAATATTGTATATGTAAAAGACTTATTGTCTTTTTTACTATTTTAATTTGTGTAATTTTATAGATAATTTCTTCACTAAAATTAGAGATTAATAAAAAAAAATTGAGTGAATTTTAGGGATTTGTGTAGTTAATGTCCCAAAATAGAAAAAAAAAATATATAAAAAATAAAAATATATTTGGTTAAAAAGACAAAGATAAAAATACATAATAAATATGTTTTTAAAGCAATTATAAATAAATTTCTATATTTTCAAAAAAATAAAAAAAACATATGGGTCTGGCATGGTTACCAAGTCTAGGCGCTTGGGTCATGCCACATCCAGACGCGAGTTTGGCATAGCTGTCAACTCAGACATTTAGGTCTAATTTTTTTCTTGACAATACATTAGAAGTCTACAAGAAATTATTAGTTAGACTATTCAACATACTTGCATGAGTATTTTGATCATCAACAAAACTATTACATTTGTCTGGCTCGTGAAAATTTGCAAATTTTATGTGACAGACTTAAGATACTTAGGTTTGACAAATATTTCAGGTCCAAACACCTTGGGTGTATGGTACCCATGCCAACAAAAACACATTGAGTCTGACACCCATACCAGACTTAGACTATTTGGGTTTAGCAACCATATTTGAGTCTGACACCCATACCAGACTTAGACTATTTGGGTCTAGCAACCATATTTGAGTTTGATATGGTTATGAGACCCAAGCGCCTTGGGTCTAGTATTACAAAATAAGCGCATGGATTTGACATGGTTGCCAGAATTAATCGCTTAGATAAAAAATAAAATTAAATATATTAAAAAATAACAATGCAAAAGCAGACCTAAATCTATATTTTAAAATTTTAAGGATCAATTAATTGATTTTATTGAATAAAAGAAGAATAGAATAAATTATAATTAACGCTCTCAAGCTCACTTTTTATTGTCTAAGCATAGTTATCAGATCCAAGATACTTAAATTTGATATTAAAAAATAAAAGCATAACTCTGGCATGGTTGTCAAGTTTAGACACTTGGGTCAAAAATAAAATTTAAAAACTAATAGTGCAAAAGAGAACCTAAATCTATATTTTAAAATTTTAAGATTCAATTAATTGGTTATATTAAACAAGAGAAAAAGTGAATAAGTTATAATTAATGCTCTCAAGCTTACTTTTTATTGTTTAAGCATAGTTATCAAACTCAAGACACTTAAGTCTACTATGGTATGATTACGAGACCCAAAGTATTTGGGTTTGGCAAAGAGTTAGTAGAGGTTTAAAAATTAACCCAATTGGTTATGTTTAATAGCACTATTAAAACATTCTCTATATTCTTAATATTTTTTTATTTTTTTACAAAATTAATATTTTCCCATTACAAAGCACAAGTCAATATACTAGTATTACTTATACATAATTTTTATTTATTTGATGACAAGAGTATTCTCCTATAAATATGGAGTTATTTTATTTTTTCTATGTTGTTTTATATATTTAATTTTTTTTCACTTGAATTGTTTTATTTTTTAAAAAAAAGTTGACATGCATTGATATCATGTATGTTATCAATATACTCTGTTTAAAATTTCCATGTTTTTTCACCTTTTAATTTCCTGAATATGATGTTTTAAAAGAATGTATATGCTCGAATATTTGTCCCTAAAATGGATCAAGCAATTTAATGAGTTTATTCACTAATTCATGTTATTTTTCTCTTCAATTGACATGGATCCAAGATACACAACAAATGGTTTGGATTGGTGACGGGCTTCACCCAGCACATGGCTTTGAGGCTGTAAAAAGAGTGAAGTAGGTATTTTTACATGGCTAGTGCCGTATCTTGTCTTTGGATAGCATTAGAGAAATTAGCTTGGTGAACTCGAAGTCAAGGCCTAATTATTACTTGTATGCAACCTTTGCTAGTAAGTTACAGCTGTTAGGCTCAAAGTCGCTTAGTTATTTTTTTTTAATTTAAATGTATTTGAATTAATTTTATATATTTTAAAATTAATAATTATTTAAATTTTTAATAGTTATAAGAAGACTTGAACTCAAACTCATAATTATTAAAAAATAAATTTAAAATCTAAATAATAGAGCTACTCTTCAAAATTAACTTAGTTTTTTTTTTTCCCCATGAATGGCATTACATGATTCTAACGATCAAGGGTCATCAGTTTTTGTCCTAACAGATTACCAATAAAGAGGAACTTTAGGTGAAACCCTTTGGCTAATGTAATAATCACCATATGATGTCTTGCTTAACTCTTAACAACTTTATGCTTTCCAGAAGTTTAGGTTATAATGGCCTAAACTAATAAATAGGATGAGCTACGTTCATCCCTAATCTAGCTTTAAATCATTTTCTCAAAAAGACTTCAGACTTGACATAAAGTAAATCCATCAAATAAGTTAGACAATAGTTGGTAAAAACTGGTCGTGTTCGTATTTGCCCTTTCCTTCTTATCACGCTGCTGATGGGAGCAGCTAAGTAACCATTCACTGATGGATGCCTGGAACTAGACTGAGAGCTTGCAGAGCAAGAGGGAAGAACAGAAAGCAGCTGATAAAGCTGCTGGTATTTTTTTTCCCTTTATTTTTATGCTTCTATTCTTTATTTTGATTGATTTATTTGCTTGAAACAACGCGCACCATTGTTAAGGAATCCCACTCATGCTGAATAAAGCCACCAGCAGATATTCTTTTACTCTCTGTATCAAAATGGAATAATGTTTGGTGGTAAATGAATATCACACATGCCCTTGTGTTTTGGGTGGTTAGGGGGATTTTATAGAACTGAATGGTTACCAAAACTTTTATTTAAGATCGTGGGCGTTTCCACGTTAGATTCAGTCAGTAGAACATGCATCATCTTTCAACTGTGCCAAGTTGTTCTCCTTTTCTGCTGCTATTATTCTTTTGAAGTTTCTGTATTTTCTCGTGGCGCTTGAATCATAGCAACTGTGGCTGCTAATTACTTGTATGCACAAATGCTTGAAAGCAATATATGATCAATCTAGTTTCCGCTTTCGTGGATTTTTGTTTGTAAATTAATGTATCTGCATAACATCGCCCGTGCCTACCATCACCTTGGACTAGGGTCTCTAGCAGCTTCATGTTATGAAACCAGGTTATTGTGACCTGCGTGAAGAAAGAAGCAGCCTATAATTTGCATTCAATATACAAAAACAGTGGAGCATTTGATCTTGCTAGTAACATATGAGGAGGGCAACAATGATTTCCTTTTCTCAATTAGTTCTTGTTGATGTGAAAATATAATTTATTTCGCTCTTGTTTGCTTGTGCTTGCTGATAATGGTGACCTTATAGAAGGCAACATCCAATATCTTTTATGAAAGTTCTATTGCTGCTCCAAACAATGACACTGAACAAGGCATTTATGATATTGAGAAGTCGTGTCCAAGGAGAGCAATGGGAGCGGAGAAGAGAAGGTCCATGGCACAAATTGCCTCAACAGAGGTAGAGGGCAAGGGGAACCAGCAAGAACAACCAAAAGAAGCAGACCAAAACCTCCATTCGTTCAAGCCATGAACTTTTAGCAAAGTTTAATGGCCGTGAAGTCTTGCCAATATCGTTGATGTTTGTCTGAGATTCAATGAGATCAATTCAGAGGATTTGAAGTAGTTGCTAAACCATACTGCGGGATCAAATTCTGAATTTAATCACTGTTTTGTTCAACGATGCCTTTCTTCTTTCTTTATTTGTTGATATTCTATTAAACTAGAGTGTTTGCTTGATTTTAAAATGCATGTCTTTGCATTTTTGTACTTGTAATAAGCATAATATTAAATTAAACCCATTGGATAGTGCTATTGCATTTTCTGAATTTAATCACTGTTTTAAATTTTAAAAGCCCTTAAAGAAAAAATTGAAAACTTTATATTTTCTTTTGGTTCAAATTGATATTGTTTTTGTATTTTCAAATCATTTTAATATACTAATGTTAAAAATAATTTTTTTAAAATATTAATTTAATGTATTTTTAAATGAAAGGCACAAGCAATCATATATATGTATGTATGTATCCAGCTTTTGAATTTAACTATTTAAGGGTTTTTTTTTTTTAAATTAACTTTAAAGTTAATGTGGTTTTCATATATCCAGTTAGAACTTTGAGTTTTCGGTATGATGTTTTAGTTTCCACCAAAAAATAATCCTCATTAAATATATAGCTATAGCTAGGCTGTTGTTCACGTTTCCTTTTCAAGAAAGCAACGGAGTCCATCATTTGAACTTTATCAATTATAAGAGTTTTAATAATAATATATTATAATTTCTTCAACTAACTCAACTAACACTACTTAATCAACTCCTCTGTAATTAATAACAATTTTATGGAAATTATGCTGTTAATGGAAAATGTTCCATTAATTATAAGTCACTTTAAACCAATCTTTTCTAAGAGATCCATTGTGCTAAAAGAGAAAGGCTCTGCAAATAATATGTAAAAAATAAAGAAATTATATATTTTTTATCTGAATAGTTTAAGAGGTATTTATGCCATATAAATATTTTTTTCCCTGCTTCAATAAAGGAAAGGAGTTGAAGAATCATTTTATCATAATAATATTAATTAGTGATATATATATATATATATATATATATATATATATATATATAAAAGAGATAAATATTATTTCCACAAATATTAATAAAATGGAAATATTGTGAAAGATTAATGTATACCTAAGAGTGCAAATTGTGTAGGTCCAAGCAAAAATAATTGGGTTTGATGAAAAAAAAAACCCTAAAGGAATAAGCATCAGGTATAAACCATAAGGCAAGGCCCATGCATGCATCACGGGCACCAGGCATTATGCCTTAACTTATGGGTGCCAAACGTTTTCTTGAGCTCAAAGGCACCATGTGTTTGGGATCAACCATGATGTCTGAGCCTATGGGCACCAAGCACACACCTAGTGTGGAGCATCGAGCGAGGGGAGCTGGGTGTTGGTAAAGGGAAACTAGGCATGGGTCATCATGAGCAGGACACCAGTTGAGGGGAGCCGAGCAAAGAGTGCTGGGCACAGGGTACCAGGTGAGGGGAGCCAGGAATAGGGCGTTGGTTAAGGGAGTCAGGCAAAGGGAGTTGGTGTTGGTAAAACAGAGAAAGACATGAGGTACCTGTTAAGGGAGAGAGGCAAGAAGAGTCGGGGGTTGATCAAAGGGAGCCGAAAATGGGATGCTGGATGTGGGACATCGATTAAGGGGAGCTGGGCATAGGGAGCCGATTAAAGAAACTAGGTGAGGGGAGTGAGAAGTCGGTCAAGTGGAGTCGCGCATGAGGAGCCCGATCAAGGGGAGACAAACGTAGGGTGTTAGGCATGGGGTGTCTGTCAAATTAGCCGAGTTAGGGGAGTTGAGGGTCAGTTAAGGGGAACCAGGCACGGGGCACCAGGTGCTGTTTAAGAGGAGTCATATGCGAGGTTTGGGTTCAGTAAAAACTCTTAGGGGATCAAGAGTTGGGCCGACCTAAAAGCTTGGGCCTAAACTTGTTTCTAGATCCTCTTTCATGCCCAAGCTATCATAAAAATAGGCTAAGATCAACAAGTTGTTTGAAAAAAATACTAATAATCTCAATACATCATTAACCCTTCAAGTCTTTAAAATATAAAATACGTGAAGACTTAACTATTAACTTGGTTTCTTGGACGAGATTATAATTCTTTTTATCTAAACTATTTTGATGTTGTTTGAATTTATCAGGGTTAATATATAAAGATAAGTCTTTGGTTTCACCAACACGTTGCAAAAAGAAATCCATAGAGGAACCCCTATTTTAGAAAAAATTAAGGAGGCTAGTGGAATTATGAAGAAAACCATATTTAGAAAAATATCTAGGAGGCGGAGAGGAACCATATTGGAGGAATTCATCTTAGAAAAATTTCTAAAATGTTAAGGGAAACCCATAGAGGGGCCCATACTTAGAAAAATTTCTAGGAGGCTAAGGAAAACCATATTGAAAGAACCCATTCTTTAAAAACTTTTTAGGAGATAGAGGAGAACCCATGAAGGAACCCATACCATGAAGGGTCATCCTCAATGATAGCATGAGACGTATAAACTCCCTAGAGAGTCGTACTAATCTGAGATTACAATAAAGAGCAGGAGACTCAAGATCATCATTGGATATAACATAAGGCCTGGGAGCCTCGCTGGAGAGTAATGCCAACCTAAGATCACATTAGAGAGTAAGAGACCCGTGGTTATCCCTGGAGATATGTGTGGCCCAGAAGCCCCATCAAAGAGTCGTGCTAATCTAAGATTACATTTGAGAGTGGGAAACCTATGGTCGTCCATGAAGATAGCATGGGCTCAAAAACCCCATTACAAAGTCATGCCAATACAAGATTGTACAGAAGAGTGGGAGATCTATGGTCATCCTTAGAGATAGCATGAGGCCTAGAAACCTTATTAAAGAATCATGCTAATCTGAGATTGCACTAGAGATAAGAAGATAATAAATTGATAATAAAGATACAATGTATTTTATTTCTAAAAGAAATTTACTTTCTTATCCACTATAGCATATTTTGAGATAATTTGAGTGCCAAACGTAAGGGAGATTCTTTCCTACCATGTATTGGAGATGGTAGGTGTTTACCTTAACTACCTAAATAACTTTTAATGGTTCATCCTATCTTGATTCAAATGTGTTGTAAACCTTTAGGATACACCAAATGCCCATAGGTAAGTCCCTTATAGTTTTTCCTTGAGCTTTGATTTCTATTAGGAGAATAATTCCACTTAGAAGGTCCTTAACATTGACTTTCCTTGTAAAAATAAAGATGTACATGTTGTAGCATATTTACCTCTCCTACTCATATATGTTTTTTCATGACTTCACCTTGAGCAAGCTTCTGTCTAGTAAGATATAAATTTTTCTACATAGATCATGCTCCCTTACCCCATATATCAAGGCCTTTGAGGTCATTGACTTAAGTAACTCTTTCACCTTGAGCATCTTCTTACTAAGGCATTGTTTGGTAATGCGGCTGTACCAGAGGTTAAAATAAACCATAGTTTTTATATGTTTGGTTTTACAAAAAAACAGGTTTTATTTTGGTGGGACCTATAGTAATTGAAAAATTATGCTTTCTAACAGCACAGCTAACCTCATTTTTCAAGATCCACTATGCTAAGAGAATAATGCTGTCTCAACTATTCATCTTTTGTCTTTGGAATTGTAAATTCTATATGCTATAGCTAGTCTTCCTGGAGCTTTTCCCTGACATGATTATGTATGACCCAACTTATTTGAAGATCAAGATAGTGAAGATGACTAGGGGCGGAGTGATCCAGCTCCACGATTTGCTTCACAATGAATGATTTCTTTCCTCTCTTAAACTTTAATCATCTGCAACAGCTGAAAGATGTGGATGCCTATATATGATCGAGAGTTGTAGGTGAATTAATCATTGCAGATAATTCGTTCAAGTTTCTTTACAAAAGTTAATAGTGGAGAACGGTGCAGCACTGTTTCGATCGGACCGGGTCCAGTCCAAATCTAAATATATTGAACCGGGTCCGACTCAGTAAAATAAAAAAAATATTTTATATATTTTTAATTGTGTTTTATTAAAAAAAAACTAGTGTTTAGTATTATTTAATGACACTACATAAATTAGAAGGATATTGCACAATGACGTAGCATTTACATAATTTGATCGCAATTCTAATTTTATTCATGATAATATTTTACGATGTTGTTGCAAGCTTAAGAAACCATAGAAACTATAGTCCTTGTCGAATGAATTTCGTATGTTATGGAATTGTAGATAACTTAATGAAACAATAAAAAATATTTTATATAAAGTATTGTTTATTTCATGATATAATAGCAGTAGTCAAATCTATATTATTTAAATTAAAAATCATAATTATTAATATATATCTTTTTTAGTTATTTTATAACCTCAATTTGAAAAACATTTTTAACCAAACACATTAAATTACTTTTTATTCAACCTCAATTTCAACCACAGTTTTAATTAAATATATATAAATGCCAAACCAACCTTAACTAAAAGTACTTTTTATAAAACAAATTTCTTTCAAACTATAACCATAAAAGCTGCCATAATACCAAACAAATAAACCTCTTTAAATATGCTCGCGGGGGTAATGCCAAATAGCTTTATAGAGCTTCTCTTGGTAGGTAAATTAGTGCTAAAATGTGTCATTAGCTAGGCAAAAAGGTCAGTAAAGCTACGAATGAAATCCAACTCTAAATTGTTATACTAGGCGTGCACAAACTCTTAGAAAGTTATGAGGAGTATCTTATACATCTCGTTGCTATCCTAGATGACATCCCCAAGCTACTTCACATATTTTGCAATGCTGTTTAGGATCATCAAGGCCATTTTAGTTATCCATACTTATTTTTTTAGAAATATAGTCTTAAGGGATTCGAGTTTCAATACTTTTCTAGACAAGAAAAAACCCTGCACCTGATAGGGGTTGTGGACATTCTTTTAGATGCATTTAAATACATACTTTCTCTTGATATTTTATTTGATGGGCTTTAGGGACCCCAAAAAGTGTACTGTAGAATGATGGGATAGGTAACTGATGGGCTTTAGGGACCCCAAAGAGTCTAGTGTAGAATGAAGGGATAGGTAATTGATGCCCTTCTTATGGTAGGCATATAGCATGCTTGGAGACCCACTCTATGTGTGGGTATCGCAATGGCATGAACTACCTCTGGAGGGACTTAGTGAACATGAAAGCAAAGCACTCTCCTGGATGTCATTTTGCCCAAACTCCTTAGGGAAATGTAGTTGCCTACAAGTGCTGGAAGTATTCAATGACGGTGACGTTGGGGCTCTAAGTGTTGCTGAAGGTGTAAAAACTTGTTGGGGGTAATAAGGGCTGATTTTAACTTTGACTTGTCAGTACTGTCCGAATGAGGAGTTACACTTGATTCATGAGCTATTGGAAGGAAGTCTTATTGGTTAAAGGTGCCCATTATGGTGGGGATGTCCATCACACATCCTGCCCAAATGTATCTTTATTGTTTGTCATGGTTGGCTTAGAAATGTTAAAAACAAATTAAAAAAAAAATTAATAGCTTTTTGATCATTTCTCATAGACAACGCCAATTAATGATATTCTAAAATCCAAAATGCTTAGGAATAAGGCTTTTGTGGTTGGATAATGAGTTAATAACTCAGTTCTATAATATGATCAATTTTGATTAGCCAAGGTGAGTTATTGCTTGATGTGTGAAGATAAGTACCTGTAAAAAGTTATATTTAGTGGATTTAGAGACTCTTATATGTTTAAATAACTATCTTTGTAGAGAGTGCAATAATATTTTATAGAAAAAGATACTTCACAAATAATATGTACAAAATGGAAAAATTATGAGCCTGATACCTAGGTGATTCAAAGGGTATTTATAACCTATCAATATTGTCTTTTTACTTCAGTGGAGGGATTAAAAAGTTATTTTTCTATGATAGCATTAATGAGAGATAAATATCTCTTACTCAAACATTAATAAAATAAAAAAGTGGTAGGTTATGAAAGATTCTTGTATACCTAGAGGTCCAAATTGAGTAGAGTGCAGGCAAAAATGATTGGGTTTGATAAAAAAAAAAAAACCCGAGGGAACAAGTGTTATGTCCAAGTCATAAGGCAAGGCCTAGGCATGCATTTTATGATTGGGCTTAGGCATGGTGCTCAAACTCATTGACACTAGGCACGCGTGTGGCACAAGGCTCCAGGAGTCTGGTGAGAGAGTCGGGTACTGGTTGAGAAGAGTAGGGCATGAAAAAAATACTTATATATCCTCAATCATCAATATAAAAACATTAATGTATCTTGGTTGGCCTATAACAAACACTACGGTTTCATTCCCAACAATGCATACTTTGAAAATCAAGTTCAAATGTAATGACAATTTCAAAATTAGCTTGGTTTGAGACAACCTTATTAGTGATAATCAATCATTCGAATACCGAAGGACAGGGTTTACCAATAAACAAGAAATCTTGAGATAAAGATTCGTTGGAGCCACAAAAATACAATGGACATTGAAAGAAAATAAGGCAGTAGCCTAGGTGAATTAGGAAGTTTGAATGACCTCCGCACGCTTGGCAGTCCCTCGGTGTCGTTGTATTGGTCTCTAACTATTCCCTAAATGCTGCTGTATCCATTGCTAAAAAACTGGGTTTTTCTTTTAGGTTTGCTGAGAAAAATACTACAAAACACAATCATAAGATAAAACGAGAGAAAGCGCAAGCATCATCTTTAAAGAGAGAACGTGGGGTTACCTAGCTGGGGAGAAGTTGCTTTCTAGTCAAAGAAGTTGGAGACAGCTGCCCCAGCATGCTGACAAGCCCCACTTCTCTTCTTTTATTATTTGCTCCTCCACTTGTGAATCCAAGCCATGGTATTGTTTCTATATCTACGATCCACGGCTGAGAATCGTGCAAAATCACAGGTCAGAGATTCGTCCCCCGTTTGATAAGAGTATTATATGTAAGCTTTCTACCTAGCTTTCCTAAAATATCGTGAGACAGAGGAAGGTGTCTGTGGCAGGTCTCTGTCCAGTAAAATGGATGCATCAAGGGCCCGGTGAAGTTTGTTTAATTTGACTTTGTTACCAAATTGCACTTGTTCCTGCCTTCGTACTTCCACTTTGCCATTTCCGTTCGTTGCTCAAAATTTAATATACGAAAAATCACTTGCGAGCGATTGCATTTTCCCTTCGTAGCTTTTGAGATCACAAGTGGTGTATAATATTTATAATACAATCTTCCATTGCGGGGGAGATTACGCCCTCGAGGTAGGAGTGCCCTCGTAGGGTTACTTAGCAGAGTTGGGGACAAAAATTAGCGATTCAAAGTCATCAATAGTCTATGATTGTGAATAAACTGGGTAGATCAATTCAATGTAAAACTAGTAAGAAATCAACCTAAAAATAATAGAGAAAAGACTTGGGAAAACTAACAATAATAGTGAAGTTATCATCAAACAATTAGGATTACATACTTTTTTCAGTTTTTAGATAAGTCATTGATAACCTTTTGAATCACTCCATTACTTAAGTCAAGTAATGAAGTGATTCAAAAAGTTCTTGCATATGTTAAATATATTCGACTACAATCTTAGCATACATCTAAGTTTAAATTCCTTTTTAAAGATCCAATAAAAAAGAATATATAAAAAAATGATTTTTGTTTTTTAACAATTTGGAAAATGGAATCTGAACTTTTTTTTGGTTCTCCCTAAAAAGTGATAAACCAGTGATAAAAGAAGAAGGATTGGCTACGTGAAAGACTAAGTTACAGAGCTGAATAAGAAAGAACGATTATTTAAGCTGAAGAAGAAAGAAGGATTGGTTACATTAGGATTACTGTTAATTATTCTCTTCTACTCATAACCACCTGTAACAAAATTGTAACTAATCCTAACCACTTTGTAACTGCCAGCAACAGTTATAATAATTGTCATGATAGTTACAATATGTAACTACACACACACACACACATGAAAGATATAATAAAATACAATCTTCAGAAAAGAAGAATTTTCCTATTTCTATCTTGGTATCAGAACAATTCTGAAAGAGAAACTTCTTTCCCTCTTTGATTCAGCCATGACTTCTGCTTCAAGACACTCCTCCTCTATCTCCAATCCTCTTGGATCTGGGCAAACCTCAACAATGACACTCACTTCATCCTATCAACAGCTCAACCATTCATTACCAGTAAAACTTAATCGAACCAACTACGTTTTGTGGAAATTTCAAATTGATAATATTGTTTTTGCTAATGGCTTTGAAGTTTCATAGATGACACCTCTGTCTGTCTAGAAAAAGAATTAAGTGCAGGTGTAATAAATCCTGCATTCAATACTTGGAGAAGACAAGATCGCACAATCCTCAGTTGGATTTACTCATCCCTCACACCAGCTATCATGGCACAGATTATTGGACACACTACTTCTCAGTCCGCTTGGAATGCATTAAAGAAGACCTTCTCTTCTTCTTCAAGAGCCAGAAAAATGCAACTAAGGCTTGAACTGCAATCCACAAAGAAAGGATCCCTGCCTATGATAGACTATATCATGAAGGTGAAAGGAGCTACAGACAGTTTAGCAGCCATTGGAGAACCTGTATCCGAATAGAATCAAGTCATGAATCTACTTGGAGGACTCGGTTCTAACTACAATGCAGTAGTTACAGCTATCAATATTAGGGATGATAAAATCTCAGTTGAAGCAATTAATAGTATGCTTCTAGCATTTGAAAATCGACTTGAGCAACAAAGCTCAGTAGATCAAATCTCTGCAATGGTAACCAATTATGCCTCTTCCTCTAATAATAGAGGTGGTGGAAAGAGATACAATGACAGTAGAGGACACAGCTACGCAAACTTCAATCCAAATGCCAGCAATTACAACTATAGAGGCCATGGCCGCGGGGGCAGATATACACAGAGTGGAAGACATAATGCAATCAGTTCAGAAAAGCCACAATGTTAGTTAAGTGGTAAATTTGGGCATACAGTACACATCTGTTATCACAGATTTGACATTTCCTATCAAAACTCTTCTAATAATGGTACTAACTCTGTGAATATGAATATCAGAAGTCAAAATAATATACCTGCTATGGTTGACTCTTCTAATAATCTTGGAGATGACAATTGGTACCTTGACTCTAGAGCAAGCCATAACCTGACTCAGAATGCTGAGAATCTAAGCAATTTTATTCCATGCACAAGAATAGATAAGGTCACAGTTGGTAATGGTATCCATTTCCAACATTGGTTCCCATCGTCTAATCTCTAACTCCAGATCATTTCAACTCAGAAAGGTGTTCCATGTTCCATTCATCTCAACAAACTTGATTAGTGTTGCTAAGTTCTGCTCATATAATAATGCCTTGATTGAATTTCGATCTAATAGTTTCCATGTGAAGGATCTGCATACGAAGAAGATACTAGCACAAGGCAGACTTGAGAATGGACTTTACAAGTTCCCAGCACTAAGCAATGAGAAGATGGCATACGTTGGCATCAAAGATTTTTCTGTTTTTCATTCTCCAATCTCTAGAACCACTCATAATAAAATGGAAATATGGCATCACATATTAAGCCATGCTGCCACTGATGTTGTAGCCCATATATTACAAAGGTATAATGTTTCCTATGAAAAGAATAAAAGTACTGATTATTCCACTATATGTTCTTCTTGTCAGCTTGCCAAAAGTCACAGACTACCAACCTATCTTTCCTCCTCTCGTGCTTCAAAACCATTGGAATTGATTCATATGGATATATGGGGGCCTGCCTTAGCAAATTCCATATATGGTGCTTAGTACTTTATTCTGTTCTTAGATGATTTCTCATGATACACATGGTTCTATCCATTACATACAAAGGATCAAGCTCTCCCAATGTTCCAACAATTCAAACTCCAAGCAGAGAATAAATTTGATGACAATATAAAATATCTGCAGTCTGACAATGGAGATGAGTTCAAATCCATCATCACCTTTCTTCAACAGGCTGGTATTATGCATTGATTTTCCTACCCTTATAACTCAGCTCAGAATGGGAGAGTAGAAAGGAAGCATAGACATGTTGTAGAGATTGGATTGGCCTTGGTAAATCATGCCTCGTTGCCTATAAAGTTCTGGCAGTATGCCTTCCAATCAGCCACATTCCTCATCAATAGAATGTCTAGCAAGGTACTCAACAATGCTTCACCTTATCTAACTATTTTTCAGAAACTGCCTGACTACAAATCTCTAAGAGTGTTTGGCTGCTTATGCTATCCCTTCATTCGTCCTCACAACAACCATAAACTGCAATATCGATCAGTTCAGTGTGTCTTTCTTGGTTATACCCTCAACAACAAGGGATATTTGTGTCTCAATTATCTTATTGGATGAGTTTATATCACACCTCATGTGGTATTTAATGAAACACAATTTCCTTTCACCACTAAATCTTCCTAATCTCAACCTGATGACACCCCTTCTGCCATTTTACCTCCTACAATACCATTCCCATCTAGTGATTTATCTCACTGTCCAGTAGATATACCTATCTCAATACATACTAATTCCATTCCCACAATTGTTGATCCTATTTCGTTGAATGAACCTGCAACCTTTCCAATTTCACCTTCTTCTCCTGAATCTGCTCCTACTAATCCAATCCCTGATTCCAGTCTAGCTCCACGTATAAAAACAAGGTTGATGAGTTGCATCACTAAAACGAAGGTTATTTTAAATCTAACAATTGTCACAAAACCATATACACTCAATCAAGCTCTAAAGGATCCACATTGGACTAGAGCAATGGATCAAGAGATTGCAGCCCTTCATCATAATCACACCTAGGATCTTGGTTCTAAGCCTTCTGATGTTAACAATCAAATTAAAGCACAAGCCAGACGAGAGAATTGACAAGTATAAAGCTAGACTTGTGGCAAAAAGGTATCATCAAACACTTGGCCTTGATTACTTTGAGACATTCAGCCTAGTAGTCAAAGCTGCAACTATCAGCATTATCCTCACCATTGCTCTTAGTTCTCAATGGAAAGTAAGATAGCTTGATGTCCACAATGTGTTTTTGAATGGTGAACTTGAGGAACAAGTCTACATGTCTCAACCTCCTGGCTACGTGGACACCAAGTTTCCTACCAAAGTTTGTCAATTGAGGAAAGCTTTATATGGTTTGAAACAAGCTCCACGAGCTTGGTTTCAATGCCTCAGCTCTGCTTTTTTGTAGTGGGGGTTCAACACTTCTAGGATTGATAGCTCTATGTTCATCTCCTTTAGTCAGTCTACAACTTTAATCGTTCTCATCTATGTAGATGATATCCTCATCACAGGCAACTCACATATATAAGTAGCTTCACTTATTGCTAAACTAAATTCTGAATTTGCATTGCGAGATTTGGGAAGGCTAACCTACTTCCTAGGCATTGAAGTCTCTTACCATGACAATTCTATATGTCTTAGCTAAACAAAATACATTTCTGATTTACTGCACAGAATAGAAATGTTTGACACCAAGCCTATCAAAACTCCTGAAGTTGTTGGACAGAATTTATCTAAATTCAATAATGAGCCTATGGAAGATCCTTTTGGTTATCGTAGTATAGTGGGAGCTCTACAATATCTCACAATTACTCAACCTGACATTGCCTTCGCTGTTAATAAAGCATGTCAGTTTATACAACAACTGACTTAAGCACATTGGCTCTCTGTCAAACGTATTCTTCGATACCTACATAGAATTATGCATGATGGATTACTCATAAGTTCCTCAAATCAGTTGATAATTGAAGGGTTCACCGATGCTGATTGGGGAGCTCAGCCTGATGATCGAAGAAGTGCTAGTGGTACCTCATGTATCTAGAGGGTAATCTAATTTCTTAGTCCTCTACCAACCAAAAATTAATCTCTCACAACAGTGCAGAATCGGAGTATAGGGGACTTGTTCTGGCTACTGGATAAATTATTTGGATTCAAGCCTTGATGCACGAACTATATGTTCCTACCCTTGTTGTCCCTATACTCTGGTATGACAACATCAGTGCCTACCACATGGCCAAACATTCTATGTTTCATGCACGAACAAAACATATAGAAATTGATCTACACTTCATTCATGATCAAGTTCTATAGGGGAAAATCAAATTACAATTCATTATAACTGAAGACCAGCTTACCGGTCTCCTAACTAAACATCTTACAAGCTCAAGATTCTTGTTTCTCAAAACACAGTTGTGCCTTGTACCAAGACCCTTTCACATGCGGGGGGATGATAAACCAGTGATAGAAGAAGAAGGATTGGCTACGTGAAAGACTAAGTTACAGAGTTGAAGAAGAAAAAAGGATTAGTTAAGTTGAAGAAGAAAGAAGGATTGGTTAAGTTAGGATTGTTGTTAATTATTCTCTTCTACTTATAACCACCTGTAACAGAATTGTAACTAATCCTAACCACTTTGTAACTACCAGCAATAGTTATAATAAATGTCATGACAATTACAATTGTAACTATATCTATATATGCATGTGTATATACATATGAAAGATATAATAAAATACAATCTTCAGAAAAGAAGAATTTTCCTATTTCTATCTAAAAGAACTTTCACTTTTTGAACCCATTTTTAAAAAACTAAAAAAAATTAGAAAGTTGAAAGAAATGGTTTTCTAACTCTAACAATTTTAAAAGAAAAAAGAAAACTATTTCTACTTTTATCGAAAAAAAACAAAAAACTGGTTGATTAATGGCATTCTATTTCTAAAAGAAATAATAAATAAATTTTCAAAATAAAAAATAAATCCAATTCTATTATTTGGATTTGGAGAAGTATATGAATTAAATGAAACTAAAAATGAAAAAGATTCACTAATCAATTATTGTTTGGATTTAGAAAAGTAAATGAATTAATTGAAACTAAACACGATAAAGATTCACTAATCAATAATCGGACTATTCATAAATTTTCTCCTTCAATACGATTTATGGATTGGATAAACTATTCACTAACAAAAAAAGAAATGAAAGATCTGAATGCCAGAACAAAGACATATATATATATATATATATATAATTCCAATACGTATAGTTGGTATTGAAGTCTTGGGGGTTTGTACGAAAGTATATGGGAAAGGAAAGAGGTTGATGTAAGGGTTGTCCCCAGTCTTTAGGGTGAATGACTTTGTGAATGATACATGTAGAATATGCCAATTAAGTGTGATCAGAATGAAGTTTGAAGTGTTTGAACTTGACAGAATTAGTAATCTCAAGGATTGCGGCATAATAGGATTGTGGTTTGGCTAAATTCTAGGGTTTGTAGTACTAATTTGAAGGGAAAAATTTTGGAGCAGCAATGGAAGGGTTTCATGATAAAATCCTTCTTCCATAGTTAAAATATTTTGAAAAATAGTTTTGAAAATATATTTGGATTTGTTTTTTGAAAAACTGGTTTGTTGTAAAGAAAGGAGAGGTTTTGAAGTAGAAATGCCTCCTTGATGTTTTGAAAGTAGTTTGGAAATACTACCTGTTTGATATATATCTAAAAATTTAAAATGAAAAATTGGATCGATTCATTTCAAGATCAAATTGGTACATGAATGAATTCCATGTATCATAATGGAATATGTGATGTAAAACAATATATATGGACGTCTCCTTGTTTTCATATATTTCATATATTAGATTATATATGTTATGGGATATATATGACAAATGGACCTTTGCTGAATTTTTAATCGTGGACATATATATATATCTTATCATACTAAACCGACTAGCATTATTGGTATCAAACCAATATCGATTTATACAAGCTAAATCTTTAATTTTCATTTTTAAAAATCACAAGATTGCTTTTTTGCTTTTATTTATCGTATAATTAGTTAACTTAAATATGAAAAAATTAATCAATAAAAAGAATGAAAACAATTATAGAATTGTCATTATAATTGAACTAATGAATTAATGATTACAAAGCCCTTACCATTTAAAATTCTAACTTTACCATCAAATTAGAAAAAATATAATAAAACCTTAACAAAAACCATTCATAGCCATTCCCACACTAATACTTCCCCTCCCTGACATGTAATCTTATTAAAGTTCATCTAGAAAACACTCTAGTCGGTTATACAAATTTCTAATTTGACACACAAAATTATTACAAACCCTAGTTAGCAACAATATATCAGAACCAAGATAACAACAAGAAGAAAAATGGTAACAGCTAAAACAATTACAGTAGAGGAAGAATAGCAACAATTAAGTTGGTTAGGATTCTATTAGGTAGTTAGATGGGAGGGAAACTCTTATATATAAATTAAATGTAAAGAAATGTAAAAGGCAGATAATACAAAATTGTTTCTTTGTGGAATTGCACTTCTCTCTCAATCTCCTCCTCTTCCTCCTCTCCCATTTTCTTTTCTCCTATTTATATAGTTTATATTGTTTTCTTAAAGGAGACCTTAACAATTGAAATAAGAAAGAGGTTTGATGCAAATTAGCAAGTATTACTAAATGATCCATTATAGGTACCAATTAGGCCTATTACAAGGTCTAAAGATAAGAGGATCAAAGAGGAATTGATTGGGTTAATTTGGGATATTTAGGTTAAAAAGTTGCATATATATCAAACTAGACCTTTATGTATATTTTGGGTCATATCTGGAGCTATAAGTGGAAGTTTGATGCGATTCTAGTTAGGCTAGAAACTAGATATCTCAAGATTTCTATCCATAAATGGTAGGCCTAGTAAATAATATAGATAAGAGAGAATGACGTGTTTGAAGTCACGATAAAAGCTATTGAACAGGTTTTGCTATTTGTTTCCTTATGATTTTGGGATTTCTTATTTAGCAAGGATTTCTTTTATACAAGGAAAGCATATGTGGCAACAATTGAGATTATTTTTGCAAGGGTTTTTATGTCAGCAACTTGTGTTTCCTTTTATTTTGTGGATTTCTTCATTAGCAAGGTTTTCTTATAACTCAATGACATTAGAGGCGGTTTTTGAACTTATTTTTTTCTATTACATATTTTTACGCTAACATGCATAATTATTTATCTGATCATCAGAATGAGGTTGAAATTTCACCAGAAAATTTTAAAGGCCTTATTTTATAAACGGTTAAAATTTTATAACGACCGGAAATCAAGGGCATTGCAATAAAATCTAGAAGCTACAACGTGAGATTTGTATTAGTTTCCTAGGTGATTTAAGACTTTTTCCCCTATTTAATTCATAACTCTTTGATTATATTTTCAACTCTAGTTGAGACCTTTTCACCTATTATAAATAGGTTTATTTATCTTGTATTAAGGTTTTTATATACAAACTTTAATTTTGGAATAATCTATTGTATGTGTGAGGAGATTCTCTTAACTTGGTTCTTTATTGAACTACTCTAGCTTATCAAAGAATTAACCAAACTTTATGGCATCTTCTATACTACTTGTTCGTATCTCTTCATAGACATTGGGTGGAGGTTCAATTTCGATAGTCTTGGTGCCTCAATTCAGATTATCGTTGTGTTAAGCTCAATCACAAGCTTGAATTTACTTTCTTGAAAAATGTTGATTTAACTGTGAGGTTTTGGATCTTAATATCCATGAGATTCATATTAGTTGATATTAGAGCAATGTTCTAAAATCATGATATATCCCTTTATGTTTTAGTTTCTGTGTTATTTAATCATTGTCGACATATGTAACCTAGTTGCGACAAAAGTAAACAAAATGAAGATTATTTATGATTTGGTTGTTTACAACTAAACAAAGAAGAAAGATCAAATAAATATCATAAGGGGAAAAAGCAAGATTTAGGCCGCAAATTATAGCTTTTCATAAAATCTTGAATTTGTTAACTCAAATATGAAATTTCTTAATTCTTGGGACTTCTTAGTGCCATATGTTGATTTTGAGATTATTTAGACATACTTTTTTGAGATATTTTTGAAAATTACAAAAAGAAATTCATAACAGGTAGCTTTCTATAAAAACATAACTCTTTTGTTGTTGATTTCGAGTTTGCTACACAAAAAATGGTCTGAAAATAGTGTCGTTGCTTAGTTTGAGATATTTGAGTCTTACTCCATTAGTTTTTTCTTATTCTTGTAAATTTTTATCATTCATGTTTTACATGAATTCATTTTTGTATTCGTAATATTGTATTCGTAGTTTTGTATTGATAGGTTTTTATTGCTTCTTGAGTTTATTTATTATTTTGGATTGCACCACTAAATTATCAATTTTTTTTTTTTTTTTGTGAATTGGTTCCTTGAAGAACTAATTTTTTTGAGATTTAGTGGTAAAATACCAAAGGTGAGCTTATTATAGTCAAAAGCTGAAAATTTAAGTGAAACACGAGGAGAGTGACATCTATGTAGTGTAAACATGTGAGGAAGTGTGTGAGGATATACTTCTTTTTACTACTAACATAATTTTCAAATCTTGAAATATGAACCAAAAGTGCATCATCACCACTAAAGGATAAGAATAATCTGGAATAGGGTTATTTGACTATACAACAACAATTAAAAATGATGAACATGAGGTTTATAGAGGTTATAAATGGGATGGATCGATTGAGAACCAAAGTAACTAGCCTTCATGATGAGCTAGTTTGTAGGGGTCTTGAGGGTAAAAGGTTTGCAAGATGAGCTATTTCACCTGTAGAGTTTATAGCAAAAATATATATGTAACGGCCCTGATGTTTCTACATTCTTTTTCGCAATATATTGAAAAATTTCAGGTAAATTTTTTTTATATATATATACAAGTTCCACCAAAATTTCCACCAAAATTTCGGTAGAGTCTCCCCTGTACCGGTAGGTCCCAAGTTATCGACGTATACCTTTTTTACACTTCTAATAACTCACATCTTATAACTCAAAATCACGACCCAATCATCCTGGGCCTCAACCCAACTCATTCTCATCAACACAACACATCTTATTCAATAACATCATATAATGCAGTTCAAATAAAAGATTCAATTTCAACTGTAAACATGCATGGTCAAAAAGGTACTAAGAGTTTCAACCATTAGATTAAAGACATACATTCAAATTTACAGATTTATATTACATATCAAGTTTTAAGAGATAAGTCTTTTAATTTACAATTAATTTACATGGTCAAAAGCAAAAGATAACTAAGCTAGTATTACCCTTGACGCGACCTTGGTGGACCTGAAGATAGAAATTAACATGTACATATAAATATAAAAGATAGTAACAAGCAATAACAATGGCAGATAATAATATCTACGGAATTTCTTTTTATATATATAATTAGGCATAAACCTCTTTTACAACATATGTTTTCCATCTATTACCAATATCCATCTAATATCCTATCTCATTTGCCAAGAATAATTCCATCTTGGAAATCTCAACACAACTCAACGGTTTGCGAACAACATCTCCTTATAAATTAATTTTCACTTGATACCAAGATATCCCTCTCTTGATATCATTAGCTTATCTCATTCTTTTGGAATAATTAATCAATATTTTTTTTTCTTTTCTAAATTTGTTGCTAGAAGGTAATCGCTGAAACTAATAAATCTCATTAATATCATTAGTCTTCTAATATTGGGCTAGACTAATCACTTTAAAATATACCAGCACCGATGAAACCTCTTCGATACCATTAGCAATCCAAACCTGGTAGCTAATCCATGCCATTTGATTCTTCCATTCGTATCGAATCCCTTTCATTTTTCTTATTAACATCATATGCATTGTAACCACGGTTGCCAAGTATCATTTGCACACAATCTTAGTTATCGACACTACGGTCACTAAGCATCCTTCACATAACCTTGGTCACCCTCATTACAGTGCCAAGTATCAATTTATGCCCTTAGCCACCATTATTATGGTGTTAAGTATCACTGTAATGTATCCTTAGCCACTAACACTATGATAATTAATTATCTATCAATTCCCCTCCAATCTCCAAATCACTGTGTCTACCCAATAACCACATTAATTAATTTACTCAAAATCTTAGTCATATAGTAATTATTTTACTTATAACATTTAGAATTTACTACTTCTAACTTCAATCAATTAATTCACATAATCTTTTCAAAACTTAACTATCTAGCTAACTCATCTCAATTGCCAATAATTCTGGTAATTTCATATAATTACCCACATATTTGGTTAACCTTCTTTGGTTACCAGTACATCTGGTAATTCCATACGAATTACCCAGCCTCCAGTTATACATTCAGTACTTTGATTCATACAAAATACATTATGATTTAGAATGCATCTACATGATTCCTTGCAAAAGTAGGTTCCCGTGTATCGGGTTTCCTAGACATCTCGTTGGTGTGATGTCCCTGCAGCAGTACAAAACATTTAAGAGAATGCAAATACTTAAGAATACTAAAAAATAGTAACTAACGGTCTGGCAGTTAAATGAAGCATTAACATTTATAATATCGTCATGTACTTGGTATAAACAGCTAGTAGTACATATAGATGCACCAATTTTATTTTATTTATTTTGCAATCAACCATAATCTTAAACCCGGCTATCCCCTTAAGGCATTATTTGCTGAGGTTAACCGTTCACTCACCCCAATCATCCACTTCAGATGCCATTAGCCAAGCTAATCAATCATTCGTCCCGGTCATCCTTTCGGATGCCATTAGCCGAAGCTAATCCATCGCTCGTCCCGGCCATCCTTTCGGATGCCATTAGCCGAAGCTAATCAATCGTTCGTCCCGGTTAGCTGAAGCTAATCATTCCTTTGTCCTGGTCATTCATCTGGATGCCATTAGCCGAAGCTTATCAGTCCTTCATCCCGGCCATTCATTCGGATGCCATTAGCCGAAGCTAATCAACCTTTAGTCAACATTTAAGCGTTCAACAATCTAATATCGATTCTAACAATATGGTAATAATCATATTAAAGTATTTCAATATTCAACGTATGAAAAAAAAGAAAGGTGCAAGTCACCTACCTAGAATAGGTGCACGTGCTGCCACTCCATGCAATTGTCCAATCCCCGCAGCTTTCCCTGTACCACCAGGGATTCAATTTTTTATCAACAATACAACCAACATCACATCTTCATTTAATTCTCATTCAACTAGTATTCTCAAACCAATCACAAGGAATTTTCTTTAAGATCTCATACTCTTATTCATTTTCATGTTTATATTCATTCTTATTATTTTGTTATCAAAACCATCACTCAACAGCAAATTCCAAGCAAAGATTAAAAATTGTCTGATTCCAATCAATTTAGCTTAACCAACCCAGAACACTATCTAGTGTCTTAATCCTAACTAAAGCTGTAAAAACTCAGTTTTGGGCGTGATGTATCTCTATGAAAGGCTAAAACATGGAAATATAACTTTTATGAAGAAACCAACTCCGAATTATTTTGTTTTGCGGCTCAAAATCAACAATCATAATAGCCCCTCCTTTATAGCTAAAATTTTGGGCAACGAGGATTTTCTTTTCTTGGGAATCCTTTTCAACTTCCAACTTATTTTTATTGCAAAAAGAACATCATCCAAGGTCATTTGGCATCATTAAATCACAAATTCAAACCAATTCTAAAGCAAAACATTCAAACAATTTCCCTACCTTTACAATATAGCAAAGATTAGACCAAAAATAAGGAAACTCATTCCTTTTAGGATTTCTCCTAATATTATTATTAATACAACAAAATGATGAACTATTCATTTTCTTTCGCTCTCTCCTCGTGCGATTAAAAATATGTGGCAAACCTTAACAATTAATATTCTTAGATCATTATCATAACAACAATTTCACCCTACTAGTTGGAATCCATGACAATCTTCTTTAACTAATCAATTTGCCAAAAATACTTATGGCTAGCTTTAAATATGTTTTATTTTCCATATTTCTTTCATTTTAATTTCTTCATGGTTCCACCCCATTTATATCCACACAACCAACAAGTTAGCTTTGTATTCAATCAACATGTTCATATAGCGATGTTCCTTACTATTCCTACACAATAATCATACTTCACCTCATATAAAGAATACACAATTAATCTATAATAATACTAATAACAAGAACATATTTTACCATTACATCTTCCATAAAACCTACACCCACATAATTCTAATTTCATCAAAACATGTATTTAATCAAGCTTGCTATATTTTGCCAAAACTAGTAATAGATTCAAAAGGCAATAAGTCATCAAATTCTGATTATTGTTCTAAACCCAACGGTCAGACCACATATCATAGAGTTGTGCATACTATATCTCAACATCATAATGATCCAACGGTTAGATCTCCTAGATCTGCATAAAACCGAGCTTACCTGAAAATGGACGAGCTACTGTTCAACATGCACGAAACCTTGCCGGAGAATGCGTTTCCGATCTCCACCGTTCAGAATGAAGGAAACATCTAGGCGCACCACATATCCAAAACTTAGCATGATCCAACGGTTGAAACGAGAGAAACCCGCCGGCGACCAAACTGCCCTGCAGGTGCATTTCCTTTTTGTTTTTCAGGAAATTTTCGATAATGATTTCTGTCAAATAGAGGAAGTTCCTTTCAATCCCTCCGGTAATTTCATAGATACGTGTAATAAGAACCACATATCAAAAACTTAGCTTGATCCAACGGTGGTAGAGAGAGAAATCAGCCGGCAACCAAACTGCCCTGCAGGTGCATTTCCTTTTTGTTTTTCAGGACATTTCCGATGATGATATCTGTCAAATGGAATAAGTTCCTTTCAATCCCTCTGGTCAGTTCGTAGATACGTGTAAGAAGAACAACATATCCAAAACTTAGCTTAATCCAATGGTGGAATCCTGAGATATGGCCACTGGAGTATTATTGGTTTTACTCCAAAATCTGCAGCTCTCTCTCTCTATCCGTTTTTCTCTTCTTCTTCTTCTTCTTCTTTTTTTTTTAACTGGTGGCCTTTGCAGTTTTATAGGTACCTTTTTCCATAATTACAATTTTATCCCTCGTTCATGGCTTTATGTATTTTATTTTATTTTTCATGTAAACTATCCGGTTTATTTCTGCTTACATCGATAGTCTTTACCAAACTCTGATTGGGATGAGATATTTAACCAAGGTAAGAAAACATATTAATAGAATTAATGCAAAATTTCATCCCGATCTTATCATTAGATTGAGAATTCTGCTTTCTAATATAAACTTGTTCAGTTCATGACTTTTCATAAACAATCTAGATTTTTCTTGTTCAATCTTCACAAACAAAAATCATATCAATTATCCTTCTAAACTTTTACGGTCATTTTATTATTTTAAAATGTATTCATTTTAGGATTTCCACCTTTATTTATTTATCGGGCTTATTACCATTTCAAAATAGCGTCACTAATTTTTAATCGGTGCTTGCACCTTCAGTCCTATCCTTTTTCATTGCACTATCATTTATTATAATGCATTCTTTATTACCTCACTTATTTCCTAAAAATATTTTGTTATTTTTCTCATTATTTTATCCATCAAAACACGTTACCAGTTTCTCTGTCCTTATGAATTCTAAACCAAAATTCATTTTGTAGAGGTCATCTCTTTCATTATATATCATTATTTATCTATTATTTCAAATCTTGGTTTTTATCACTCATTGAAATATTACCACTTTTAGCCTTACGTTTACATGAGGGTTTACACATCTACATATTTAAATTATAAATTTCCAGGGTTTCACAATATAGATGAGAAGGCTCAAGATTTTGATTATAAACATATAGGAACCACAACCATGAGGGAGTTTAGCCATATGATTATTTCAACCATAGGAGAGAAAATAGAAATGATGGTTTTCTATGATGGTTTGGATAAAGACTTAGAGAGTATTAAAATGAAGATTCCAACTTTTTAGGTCAGAAATGATCCTAAAGTATATTTGGAATAGAAGAAGAAAGTAGAGTTGATTTTTAACTATCACCGTTACTCTAAGAAAATGAAAGTAAAACTTGTTGTTATTAACTTTACTGACTATGATATTATTTGGTGGGAACAAATAGTTTTAGGTTAAAGAAGGAATGGAAAGAGACTCATAAGGAATTGGGGTAAGATGAAAGCAATCATGAGCAAGATATTTGTTCATGTATATTATTATAGAGAATAATTTTAGAGATTATAAAGTTTGACTTTAGGGTTAAAGAGTGTGGAGGGTTACCATAAGGAGATAAAGATTGCCATGATTAGAGCTAATGCTATAGAGAATAAAGAAACTATAATGGCAAGATTTTTGAATGGTTTGAATAGTGAGATAACTAGTATGGTTGAATTACAATATTATATTAAGATAGAGGATTTGGTTTATATGACTACCAATACAAAAAAGCAGTTAAAGAGGTAATTCATGTTACTTTTCATCTTGGAAGCCAAATTATAGGAGAGAGGAGGCTACCCTATCAAAGCCGAATACAATGAGAAGCGAACCTCAACCACCTAAAGCTATAAAGAAGGATTTAACCACTATTTGTCTAAGGTAAAACTAAAACTCAAATTAATCATAAATGTAATATTTAGTATTTTAGGTATTTGGGTAATGAATATATAACTTCATTATGTCCAAACAAAAAGGTTATGGTTATGAGAGAACTAGGGGAGATTGAATTTGAAAATGAAAAATCATAGGAGGATAAGACGTCACCACTTAAGGATTGTAATGATGTGAAATATTTAGTTAATGGAGAGACTTTGATAATTAGGACATCACTTAATTTTTAGATTAAGGATGATGATATGGAATAACAAAAGGAGAACATCTTTCATATTAGATGCCATATTCCTATATAAGTAATAAGATATGTAGTATGATTATTGATAGTGAGAGTTGTGCTAATATTGCTAGTGTTATATTTGTCAGAAAATTAAATATAAACACAATTAAGAATGAAAGACCGTATAGACTTCAATGGTTGAATGAATATGGTAAAGTAAGAGTTACTAAACAAATTTTAATTTCTTTTTTGGTTGGAGAGTATAAGGATAAGGTTTTGCGAGATGTGGTTCCTAAGTATGTTACTTATCTATTATTGGGGCGTTCTTGGTAATTTGATAGAAAGGACAAGCATAATGGGCTTAAGAACATATATTCACTTTAAAAAGATGGAAATAATTCATACTTGTATTATTATCACCTAGACATGTTCATAAAAATCAATTGAAGCTGAAAAAAAAAGAAGGTGAAGTTGAATAACCTTGTGAGGAAGGGTGAAAATAATAAGAGCCTTGAGAGAACAAATTCAACCATGGTAATGAAAAATAGGGTTTCGATTAATTGAGAAGAAAAAAAAAGAGATAAGAAAGAAAGGGTGAAAAAAGAAGAGAGTGTGGAAAAAAAAATAGTTTTATGCTAAAAAGAATGGGATTAAGAATGTTTGTTTTTTTGACTTGGCTATGATTTTACTTCTATATAAAGAGACATATTTTAACATTAATGAACTTGATTCTTGTATTCCTATTATTTGTGTTTCTTTCTTTCAAGATTATGAAGATATATTGCCATAAAATGGTATTCTTATTGTTGATTCAAAGACAAGTTCTTTTGAGGAGAAGGGGGATGATACTAATCAACGAGCATCACCAAAGGATCCATTACAGTTACCAATTGGGCCTATTACAAGGTTTGAAACTAAGAGGATCTAAGAGGAATTGATAGGGTTGATTTTGGATACCGGGTTAACAAGTTGAAAATCTATCAAAATAAACCTTTATGTACTATTTGGCTCATGTATGGAGCTACAAGTGGAACTTTGTTATAATCCTAGTTAGGATGGAAACTAGACACCTCATGCTTTTCATTCATATATAGTAAGCCTATTTATTCATCTAGATGAGAGAGATCACTGTATTTAAAGTCAGCCTAGAAGTTGCAATACTAGTTTTGCTATTTATTTCCTTATGATTTGTGGACTTCTTATTTAGCAAGTATTCTTTTTATAAAAGGAAAACATAAATGGTAATGATTGGGATTATTTTGGAAAGGGATTCCATGTTAGCAATTTGCATTTCCTTTTGTTTTATGGATTTTCTCATTGGCAAGGTTTCCTTATTATTCAAGAACATTATAAGCGATTTTTGGGCTTATTTTTTCTAACACACAATTTTATGCTAACATGAATAATTTCTTATCTGACTGTTAGATCAATCTAAAATTTTACTAGATGATTCCAGAGGCCTAGTTTTATATACAATTAAAATTTTATAGCAATCAGAAATCAGAAAGACCTTATGATAAGGTCTAAAAGCTACCGTGCATAATTTGTATTAGTTTCCTAGTTGATTTAGGATTTCTTTGTATTTTTTTAGAAATCTTTTGTTATTTTTCCAACCTTATTTAAGACCTTTTTACCTATGATAAATATGATTATTTAGCTTGTATTTAGGTTTCTTATATACAAACTTTGATTTCAAAATAATCTATTGTGTGTGTGAGAGGAAATTCACTTAATTTAGTTATTCATGACATCTTTTATACTACGTATTCACAGTCTTCATAGATGATGGGTGGCATTTCAGTTTCTATAGTCTTGGTATTTTAATACAGGTTATTATTACATCAAGATCAATCACAAGATTGAATTTAGCTTTTTCAGGAAGGGTCGATTTGACTGTAGGTTTTTGGATTTCTATATCCAAGGGGTTCACATATCCATTTTTTGATTGAGAATCCAATACCAAAATGTTTTTCTCAACAAGCACCGAAGGGTACTTTGGTTTGGTTAATGCTTCTTAGTTGACCAATAACATTTTTGTGGCTATTGAGTTTGACACCAAGCTTGATGCCCATTTCAATGATCTAAATGACCACTATGTTGGTTTAAATATTAATAGCCTTAATTCAATCAAGACTACTGATCTAATCTTGCAAGATATTGATTTACAGAGTGAGATTTGACTATTGTTAGGATTGAATACCAGAATGATTTGAGGGTCTTATAAAATTATATGCGATATTCAAGTTTTATAGAAGAAATCATTAAGCTTCACTCATGTAACGGCCCGGATTTTTCTACCTTCTTTTTCGCAATATATTGGAAAAATTTCAGGTAAATTTTTTTATATATATATATATACAGGTTCCACCAAAATTTTGGCAGAGTCTCTCCTGTACCGGTAGGTCCCAAGTTATCGACATATACCCTTTTTACACTTATAAGAACTCAAAATTACGACCCAATCATCCTGGGCATCAACCCAACTCATTCTCATCAACACAACACATCTTATTCAATAACATCATATAATGCAATTCAAATAAAAGATTCAATTTCAACTGTAAACATGCATGGTCAAAAAGGTACTAAGAGTTTCAACCATTAGATTAAAGACATACATTCAAATTTACGGATTTATATTACATCTCAAGTTTTAGGAGATAAGTCTTTTAATTTACAATTAATTTACATGGTCAAAAGCAAAAGATAACTAAACTAGTATTACCCTTGACGCAACCCTAGTGGACCTGATAATAGAAATTAACATGTACACATAAATATAAAATATAGTAACAAGCAATAACAATGGCAGACAATAATCTCTACGGCATTTCTTTTTATATATAAAATTAGGCATAAACCTCTTTTACAACATATATTTTCCATTTATTACCAATACCCATCTAATATCCTATCTCATTTGCCAAGAATAATTCCATCTTAGAAATCTCAACACAACTCAACGGTTTGCGAACACCATCTCCTTATAAATCAATTTTCACTTGATACCAAGATATTCCTATCTTGATATCATTAGCTTATCTCATTCTTTTAGAATAATTAATCAATATTTTTTTTTTCCTTTTCTAAATCTGTTGCTAGAAGGTAATCGCTGAAACTAATAAATCTCATTAATATCATTAGTCTTCTAATATTGGGTGAACTAATCAATTTAAAATATACCAGCACCGATGAAACCTCTTCGATACCATTAGCAATCCAAACCTGGTAGCTAATCCATGCCATTTGATTCTCCCATTCATATCGAATCCCTTTCATTTTCTTATTAACCTCATATGCATTGTAACCACGGTTGCCAAGTATCATTTACACACAATCTTAGTTATCGACACCACGGTCACTAAGCATCCTTCACATAACTTTGGTCACCCTCATTACAGTGCCAAGTATCAATTTATGCCCTTAGCCACCATCATTATGATGTTAATGATGGTAATTAATTATTTATCAATTCTCCTCCAATCTCCAAATCATTGTGTCTACCCAATAACCACATTAATTAATTTACTCAAAATCTTAGTCATATATTAATTATTTTACTCATAACATATAGAATTTACTACTTCTAACTTCAATCAATTAATTCACATAATCTTTTCAAAACTTAACTATCTGGCTAACTCATCTCAATTGCCAATAATTCTGGTAATTTCATATAATTACCCATATAATTGGTTAACCTTCCTTGGTTACCAGTACATCTAGTAATTCCATACGAATTACCCATCCTCCAGTTATACATTCAGTACATTGATTCATACAAAATACATTATGATTTAGAATGCATCTACATGATTCCTTGCAAAAGTAGGTTCTCGTGTATCGGGTTTCCTAGACATCTCGTTGGTGTGATGTCCCTGCAGTAGTACAAAACATTTAAGAGAATGCAAATACTTAAGAATACTAATAATGGTAACTAACGGTCTGGCAGTTAAATGAAGCAGTAACATTTACAATATCGTCATGTACTTGGTATAAACAACTAGTAGTACATATAGATGCACCAATTTTATTTTATTTATTTTGCAATCAACCATAATCTTAAACCCGGCTATCCTCTTAAGGCATTATTTACTGAGGTTAATCATTCACTCACCCCGATCATTCACTTCGGATGCCATTAGCCAAGCTAATCAATCGTTCATCCCGGTCATCCTTTCGGATGCCATTAGCCGAAGCTAATCAATCGTTCGTCCCGGCCATCCTTTCGGATGCCATTAGCCGAAGCTAATCAATCGTTCATCCCGGTCATCCTTTCGGATGCCATTAGCCGAAGCTAATCAATCGTTCGTCCCGGCCATCCTTTCGGATGTCATTAGCCGAAGCTAATCAATCGTTCGTCCTGGTTAGCCGAAGCTAATCATTCATTTGTCCTGGTCATCCATCTGGATGCCATTAGCCGAAGCTAATCAATCCTTCATCCCGGCCATCCATTCGGATGCCATTAGCCGAAGCTAATCAACCTTTAGTCAACATTTAAGCGTTCGACAATCTAATATCAGTTCTAACAATACGGTAATAATCATATTAAAGTATTTCAATATTCAACGTATGAAAAAAAAAGAAAGGTGCAAGTCACCTACCTAGAAGAGGTGCACGTGCTGCCATTCCATGCAATTGTCCAATCCCCACAGCTTTCCCTGTATCACCAGGGATTCAATTTTTATCAACAATACAACCAACATCACATCTTCATTTAATTCTCATTCAACTAGTATTCTCAAACCAATCATAAGGAATTTTCTTTAAGATCTCATTGTTCATACCATCATATTTTCATGTCCTATTCTTATTTAGAGTCCACCAAGTCACACTCCGTATCCATAATTACTCAACTTCTGTGCATAAACACTCTTGATATTAAGTATTAATTCCTGAATCAACGTTCATTTACGTCTCATCATCAGTGCGTATTAGTTCCCTTCATTCCCTAAATTCATCTCTTTTCTAGTTTCCTTATTAACTATGTATTTCCACAATCACATGTATATACATTGCACACTAGTGACCTCCTCACCTACTCTTATAGGTAGCTTGCCAAATTATTTATTTATTTATTATCTTGTATGACGGTACTTAGTGTCTTACCGTTAACCCATAACATTCCACAACAGGTATTACATCCATGTTCATGTTCTAACCATTTTCTCCTTTATGTCTACAAAGATAATCACGCTTACAATCCTTAATTCATTCTTGATTTTGGGGTAGACTTCTCATAAGGTAATTTAATAATGCTTTTCATAACCAATTTTCAAGCCTTTACCTCATATCTACGATGCAAATAATAAACTTGTAGTATTGTTCATTTTGTTATGTACCAAACTAGTTTTCCTTTGAATGTCAAGATAACGTGTTGTCAATTAAGGCAAGTGCCTAATATGCAGGGTCTTGCTATCGTCTTGACATAAATATTTATTAAGACATTAATCACAAAACAATCCCATCTCTATCCGTACGCTATGTCAAAAGTTTTTTTTTTTTTAATCAATAGCGCTTACACCAACATATTATTATGCCTAAACAATCATATATTCACTTTAATATTAATTCATATATGATTTCATCACCTCCATTCATATTTCATCAAGACAGCAAACACCTTTGTTACATTATCATTTTACTCATATTTCAAATTTATTTTGTTCATGAATCCCTTATTATGATCTAACGTATTATCAGACAATGGTTTCACATCTATTATTTGCTACCGATACCACAATCACAAGGTAATAGCTTGTTTCCCTAGTTACCGACTTTTTGCCAACCTAGTATCACTTTCCTTAATTACCACACTTGTGGTAATCCAAGTACACACACACACACACACATATCTAGTTCATTCAATATCAAGATACATGATTCAATGTACTTTTCATGCTTACAAAGTCTACTGAATCACAACCGCGCTCTGATACCAACTGTAACGGCCCGGATTTTTCTACCTTCTTTTTCGCAATATATTGGAAAAATTTCAGGTAAATTTTTTTTATATATATATATATACAGGTTCCACCAAAATTTTGGCAGAGTCTCTCCTGTACCGGTAGGTCCCAAGTTATCGACATATACCCTTTTTACACTTATAAGAACTCAAAATTACGACCCAATCATCCTGGGCATCAACCCAACTCATTCTCATCAACACAACACATCTTATTCAATAACATCATATAATTCAATTCAAATAAAAGATTCAATTTCAACTGTAAACATGCATGGTCAAAAAGGTACTAAGAGTTTCAACCATTAGATTAAAGACATACATTCAAATTTACGGATTTATATTACATCTCAAGTTTTAGGAGATAAGTCTTTTAATTTACAATTAATTTACATGGTCAAAAGCAAAAGATAACTAAACTAGTATTACCCTTGACGCAACCCTAGTGGACCTGATAATAGAAATTAACATGTACACATAAATATAAAATATAGTAACAAGCAATAACAATGGCAGACAATAATCTCTACGGCATTTCTTTTTATATATAAAATTAGGCATAAACCTCTTTTACAACATATATTTTCCATTTATTACCAATACCCATCTAATATCCTATCTCATTTGCCAAGAATAATTCCATCTTAGAAATCTCAACACAACTCAACGGTTTGCGAACACCATCTCCTTATAAATCAATTTTCACTTGATACCAAGATATTCCTATCTTGATATCATTAGCTTATCTCATTCTTTTAGAATAATTAATCAATATTTTTTTTTTCCTTTTCTAAATCTGTTGCTAGAAGGTAATCGCTGAAACTAATAAATCTCATTAATATCATTAGTCTTCTAATATTGGGTGAACTAATCAATTTAAAATATACCAGCACCGATGAAACCTCTTCGATACCATTAGCAATCCAAACCTGGTAGCTAATCCATGCCATTTGATTCTCCCATTCATATCGAATCCCTTTCATTTTCTTATTAACCTCATATGCATTGTAACCACGGTTGCCAAGTATCATTTACACACAATCTTAGTTATCGACACCACGGTCACTAAGCATCCTTCACATAACTTTGGTCACCCTCATTACAGTGCCAAGTATCAATTTATGCCCTTAGCCACCATCATTATGATGTTAATGATGGTAATTAATTATTTATCAATTCTCCTCCAATCTCCAAATCATTGTGTCTACCCAATAACCACATTAATTAATTTACTCAAAATCTTAGTCATATATTAATTATTTTACTCATAACATATAGAATTTACTACTTCTAACTTCAATCAATTAATTCACATAATCTTTTCAAAACTTAACTATCTGGCTAACTCATCTCAATTGCCAATAATTCTGGTAATTTCATATAATTACCCATATAATTGGTTAACCTTCCTTGGTTACCAGTACATCTAGTAATTCCATACGAATTACCCATCCTCCAGTTATACATTCAGTACATTGATTCATACAAAATACATTATGATTTAGAATGCATCTACATGATTCCTTGCAAAAGTAGGTTCTCGTGTATCGGGTTTCCTAGACATCTCGTTGGTGTGATGTCCCTGCAGTAGTACAAAACATTTAAGAGAATGCAAATACTTAAGAATACTAATAATGGTAACTAACGGTCTGGCAGTTAAATGAAGCAGTAACATTTACAATATCGTCATGTACTTGGTATAAACAACTAGTAGTACATATAGATGCACCAATTTTATTTTATTTATTTTGCAATCAACCATAATCTTAAACCCGGCTATCCTCTTAAGGCATTATTTACTGAGGTTAATCATTCACTCACCCCGATCATTCACTTCGGATGATCAATCGTTCATCCCGGTCATCCTTTCGGATGCCATTAGCCAAGCTAATCAATCGTTCATCCCGGTCATCCTTTCGGATGCCATTAGCCGAAGCTAATCAATCGTTCATCCCGGCCATCCTTTCGGATGCCATTAGCCGAAGCTAATCAATCGTTCGTCCCGGCCATCCTTTCGGATGCCATTAGCCGAAGCTAATCAATCGTTCGTCCTGGTTAGCCGAAGCTAATCATTCATTTGTCCTGGTCATTCATCTGGATGCCATTAGCCGAAGCTAATCAATCCTTCATCACGGCCATCCATTCGGATGCCATTAGCCGAAGCTAATCAACCTTTAGTCAACATTTAAGCGTTCGACAATCTAATATCAGTTCTAACAATACGGTAATAATCATATTAAAGTATTTCAATATTCAACGTATGAAAAAAAAGAAAGGTGCAAGTCACCTACCTAGAAGAGGTGCACGTGCTGCCATTCCATGCAATTGTCCAATCCCCACAGCTTTCCCTGTATCACCAGGGATTCAATTTTTATCAACAATACAACCAACATCACATCTTCATTTAATTCTCATTCAACTAGTATTCTCAAACCAATCATAAGGAATTTTCTTTAAGATCTCATACTCTTACTCATTTTCATGTTTATATTCATTCTTATTATTTTGTTATCAAAACCATCACTCAACAGCAAATTCCAAGCAAAGATTAAAAATTGTCTGATTCCAATCAATTTAGCTTAACCAACCCAGAACACTATCTAGTGTCTTAATCCTAACTAAAGCTGTAAAAACTCAGTTTTGGGTGTGATGTATCTCTATGAAAGGCTAAAACATGGAGATACAACTTTTATGAAGAAACCAACTCCAAATTATTTTGTTTTAAGGCTCAAAATCAACAATCATAATAGCCCCTCCTTTATAGCTAAGATTTTGGGCAGCGAGGATTTTCATTTCTTGGGAATCCTTTTCAACTTCCAACTTATTTTTATTGCAAAAACAACATCATCCAAGGTCATTTGGCATCATTAAATCACAAATTCAAACCCATTCTAAAGCAAAACATTCAAACAATTTCCCTACCTTTACAATATAGCAAAGATTAGACCAAAAATAAGGAAACTCATTCCTTTTGGGATTTCTCCTAATATTATTATTAATACAACAAAATGATGAACTATTCATTTTCTTTCACTCTCTCCTCGTGCGATTAAACATATGCGGCAAACCTTAACAATTAATATTCTTAGATCATTATCATAACAACAATTTCACCCTACTAGTTGGAATCCATGACAATCTTCATTAACTAATCAATTTGTCAAAAATACTTATGGCTAGTTTTAAATATGTTTTATGTTCCATATTTCTTTCATTTTAATTTCTTCATGGTTCCACCCCATTTATATCCACACAACCAACAAGTTAGCTTTGTATTCAATCAACATGTTCATATAGTGATATTCCTTACTATTCTTACATAGTAATCATACTTCACCTCATATAAAGAATACACAATTAATCTGTAATAATATTAATAACAAGAATATATTTTACCATTACATCTTCCATAAAACCTACACCCACACAATTCTAATTTCATCAAAACATGTATTTAATCAAGCTTGCTACATTTTGCCAAAACTAGTAATAGATTCAAAAGGCAATAAGTCATCAAATTCTGATTATTGCTCTAAACCCAACGGTCAGACCACATATCATAGAATTGTGCATACTATATCTCAACATCATAATGATCCAACGGTTAGATCTCCCTAGATCTGCATAAAACCGAGCTTACCTAAAACTGGACGAGCTACTGTTCAACATGCACGAAACCTTGCCGGAGGAGGAGTTTCCGATCTCCACCGTTCAGAATGCATTACACATCTAGGCGCACCACATGTCCAAAACTGCGCATGATCCAACGGTTTAAAAGAGAGCAATCGGCCGGCGACCAAACTGCCCTGCTGGTGCATTTCCTTTTTGTTTTTCAGGAACGTTCCGATGAGGATTTCTGTCAAATGAAGTGTGTTCCTTCCAATCTCTCCGGTCAGTTAGTCGATAAGTGTAATAACAACAACATATCCAAACCTTAGCTTGATCCAACGGTGGAAGAGAGAGAAATAGACCGGCGACCAAACTGCCCTGCAGGTGCATTTCCTTTTTGTTTTTCAGGAAAGTTCCGATGATGATTTCTGTCAAATGGGGTGTTTTCCTTTCAATCCCTCCGGTCAGTTCGTAGATATGTGTCCTGAGAACAACATATCCAAAACGTAGCTTGATCCAACGGTGGAAGAGAGAGAAATCGGCCGGCGACCAAACTGCCCTGCAGGTGCATTTCCTTTTTGTTTTTCAGGAAAGTTCCGATGATGATTTCTGTCAAATGGGGTGTTTTCCTTTCAATCCCTCCGGTCAGTTCGTAGATACATGTCATAAGAACAACATATCCAAAACTGAGATGGATCCAACGGTGGAATCCTGAGATATGATCACCGGAGTATTATTGGTTTTACTCCAAAATCTGCAGCTCTCTCTCTCTATCCGTTTTTCTCTCTTTTTTTTTTTTTTCTTCTCTTTTTTTTTTTTTTAACTGGTGGCCTTTGCAGTTTTATAGGCACTTTTTTCATAATTACAATTTTATCCCTCGTTCATGACTTTATGTATTTTATTTTATTTTTCATGTAAACTATCTGGTTTATTTCTGCTTAAATCGTTAGTCTTTACCAAACTCTGATTGGGATGAGATATTCAACCAAGGTAGGAAAACATATTAATAGACTTCATGCAAAATTTTATCTCGATCCTATCATTAGATTGAGAATTCTGCTTCCTAATATAAACTTGTTCAGTTCATGACTTTTCATAAACAATCTAGATTTTTTTCTTGTTCAATCTTCACAAACAAAAATCATATCAATTATCCTTCTAAACTTTTACGGTCATTTTATTATTTTAAAATGTATTCATTTTAGAATTTTCACCTTTATTTATTTATCGGCTTATTACCATTTCAAAATAACGTCACTGATTTTTAATCAGTGCTTGCACCTTCAGTCCTATCCTTTTTCATTGCACTATCATTTATTATAATGCATTCTTTATTACCTTACTTATTTCCTAAAAATATTTTGTTATTTTTCTCATTATTTTATCCATCAAAACACGTTACTAGTTTCTCTGTCCTTATGAATTCTAAACCAAAATTCATTTTGTAGAGGTCATCTCTTTCATTATATATCATTATTTATCTATTATTTCAAATCTTGGTTTTTCATCACTCATTGAAATATTACCACTTTCAGCCTTACGTTTACATGAGGGTTTACACATCTACATATTTAAATTATAAATTTTCAGGGTTTCACAACTCAGCTGTGAATTAGAGCTTTAGAACCCTTGGCTTCATTCCTTCAAATCCAAATTCAAATCCTCATAATGTATATGATAGTTTTGTGATAGTAACAACAACTACTTTTTCTATGCTAAATGATGCAAATAACATTACAAGAGCCTTGTTTTGACCCAGAGACTGTTGGTTATGCTATCTTATGTGTGTTCCCAAGGCTTTTGGTCATATTGCTTTTCCGAAAGTGGTAGAAGATTAAAAGAGTAAAGAGCTTGAAAATGGAGCTAGTGACGGAGCTAAAGGAGTTAAATTATAAAGAGTTGAGGTTAGTTATGAGAGGGTTTCATTGAAGTATAATAATAGGTAGAGGTGCGCTTGGAAATGTCTATAAAGTCTTCTTCAACTCTTTAGGTACCATTAATATAGTAAAAAGATCAAAACATTTCTATGAAGGTAAAACTAAATTCCTTGCTGAATTAATGATTATAGCATTCCTGAGGCACAATAATTTGATTCAACTACTAGGTTAATGATGCAAACCCGGAGAGTAAGAACCATAGAACCCACAATTAAGATTGAACAGAACCTAAAAAAAATAAATCAGATTGAAAAGAACCTAACCCAATAATTACTTGAACCAATGAACCATAGTTATTAGATGAAAACACCAACCTGTTGATTATAAAAAATCAAGAACTAGAATTATAAAGATGAATACCATAAAAAAGTAATATTTGATAAGTTCTGACCGGTTCAATGGAGAACCAAGAAGTAGTCTTTGCATATATAATATTATTTTTGAAATCAAAAAACCCTAAAAAACTTAAATATAAACTAAACAAACCTATTTATATTAGGGGAAAAAAAATCCTAAACAAGGTAAAAAAAAAAAAATTATAAATAAAATAGGAAAAATAATTATAAATTAATTAGGAAAATATTGCAAATCTTGAACAGTAAATTCTCGGCTTTATCACAAAGCCTTCCCGATGTCTAATCACTACATAATTTTAACACTATTGGAAAAAAGACCTTTGGAATATTCTATAGAAATTTAAACTTGATCCCACAATGGTCAGACCAAAGTTATGCTCATTATCATAAAACTAAACATTAGAAAAAATAAGCTTAATTTGCATGCCTCAATCCAAAGATCCAACTCTTTTATTTACATGGATTACATTAATTAAAACATGATCATCCCTTATTGTAATATTTATGTTTGACTTGTTCTTGATATCTTGAATTAGCCCACTGAATGCATCTTTAATCTTTTTCGCCCTTAACCTTGTAATTAACCCAATTGACACCTCCAATGGATTCTTTGGTAATACTAGTTGATTCTCATCATTTTTCCTCTCCTCAAAAGGATTTGACCTTAAATCATAACCTACATCAAACATAGAATGATAAAAAAACCATTAACAGCGGCACTAACATTATACTCACTTAAAAGATCTATTTTATATGCATTATCGTTGATTTGTTCAAAAACTTAGAATGAATCATCATCGTTAGGATGCAACTTAGATCTCATATGGGAAAAAAAAATCTTTTCTTCATCATACACACCCAAAACCAATCACATAGTTCAAAGATAACATGCCTACTACCTTTATTAACTTTAGATGCATATTATTCATTTTTTTTCTTTATATATTGTCGAACACTCTTATAAAGTGTCTTCACCATCATTGATTTTTTATTGCCATCCAAACATTCACGTTTTTGAAATCATGAACACCAACTGGGTCACTAAGAACATGATGCTAAGAAGACCAAAGATTTAAGAAGCAATAAGGAAGGCAACTAAATGCTTCATAAGACATAGGATTCTGTTTTGATATGACCGTGACACTATAATGCCATAAAAGGGTTAATATGATGAAGATAAAATATGTTGATTAAAGATTTGAGTTTGGGTATAATCCTAAAAAAAGATGATTATAGATGAGCTACTAGTATGAGAAGAGAGAGAAGAATGGCTAAGATTAAGGATAAAGAGCCTAAAGAAGAAGATATGGTCATCCCTCAAATTAGGGTTTTATTCTCAAATGCTGTATATATGATTCAACCTAATAAAGGATTAGAAAACCTTGGTCTGAAACTCTCTACAATGAACATAAACACCTTGGAGGAAGAAGAGGTCAAAGGAGATGTCAAAAGGACAAAGCCTAAAAAGGAGGATGAAGTGCTGCTATAGTGACCATCCATAATTTTGAAAAAAATCTTCGCCAAGACTTTTGTGTGAAAACTGGCTAAAAGTGAGAAGTTTCAAAACTAGGTGACCTAGGAAGTTCTAGTGGTAGTTAGAATGTAAACCAACATTTCTTGTTTTAAATTGCTTTTATTTCTACTTTTGTTTACTTGTTTTTCTTGTTCCTGGTTAACAATCAAGGCTCAATATGTCAGCCATGTTTTATCTTTGTTGTTGAGCCTACTGTTTTTTTTCCTGAATGATGAGATCATGTATTTTTTTCAAAATAGTCTCTTTATTTTATTTATGCATTTACACCAAACACTTTTTGCTTTCAGGAATCTTTAAAACAGATCTCCTAGAACATCACGTACACTTTGCACCGAGAATGAGTCGCCAAACTTGATGTACACCTTGTGATCACGCAACCCATAATCAAGATTGAGATATGATCCTGAAAAGCCAAAATAAGTTTGATAGGAGTGTGACACAATGAAAACTTATCCTAAGGCACCAACACTATTGGAATGAAGTTGAGTGATGCCACGAAGCCAGTTAATCTTCAATAAGTCAGATTTAGTTCATTCAAAAACTGAAGAATGCAAGAATCTCTCACACACGTTAAAACTAAAAAAACTTAGAAGTATTATTCATCAATGATTGCTGAAATTTAGGTTATATGAGTTCAAATAGTTGAAAAATTTAACCCTAACGGACTGATTTGGCCCCCTTACAAAACTGACCAAAAAACCTTAAACTAAAAATGCTCATAACTTGATCCAAGCAAGCCTTAGATCCTAGCTGAAAACAAAGTATTAATTAAGTCCAAACAAGTCTTGGGTTGTAGTTAACAAAATAAAATAAAACACAATATTAAATCCATATTCTATCATAAGAAGAAGAGAAGGAAATGAAATATTACAGAATTGATTCAAAGGCATATTTATAGCCTTCCATGCTAGCCCATTAATCCTAGAAACTGAAGGAAAAGGTAGCTACCCATATTGTTTCCAAGTTATAATAGGATTATTTTGTTTCTTTTACTGTGTTTTCTCTTCACCTAACAAAGAAATAAACAAAATAATAAATCCTAATACTTAAAGGAAATAATTAATGTTCTCATATATTATAGAAAGTCCAAAACAAATTAGAAATCCACAAACATATAAAAACATCATAAACACAAGGCTGACCGAAAATTTAGAAAATTGCCAGCCTTGTTGCCAAAACCTCATGGCCTAGACAAGGTTGGATTGGGCTCCACTTGCATATGGATAAGATATATTAAGGTCTCCTCTTGATACTCTAATGGAGCCTTTAAATCTAACTTGATCAAAACATTCAAAACCAATGCATTCAATGCCTCTTTCAATGCCTTTGTCTTAGACCGAGTCATTGGCCTATTTGGAATATGTAATGGGTTTTTGGTAGTGTTTGTGGGTTGATCCACATCATCTCCTCTCTTCTTAAAAGGATTCAACCTCAAATCAAAACCTTGTCCATCAACAACATTAAAGGTTGACACCATACTCACCTAGAAGATCAATTTTGTATATGTTATCATTGATCCTCTCTAAAGCCTGAAATGGACAATCACCATGAGGTTATAATTTTCATTTCCTTTGGTTATGAAATCTTTCCATACATATGTGCATCCAAACCCAATCACCAGGTTCAAAAATAACTTGTTTGCACCCTTTATTTGCTTTAGAAGTTTACAATCTGTTTTTTTTTTTTCTCTATTTGCAGTAGAACTCTCTCATGGAGTTGTCTGACCATCTTTGCCTTCTTTTCACCATTTAAACTTACCCTTTCTTCAAAAGGTAAAGAAATTAAGTCCATAAAAGTTAGTGGATTAAACCCATAAATAATTTTAAAAGGAGAAAAGTTAGTGGTTGAATGTACAGTTTTATTATAAGCAAACTCAACAAAAGGCAGACATTTTTCCTAACTTTTCAGATTCTTTTGAATAACAACACACAAAGGTTAGGATAAAGTTCTATTCACTACCTCAGTTTGTTCATCTATTTAAGGATGACAAGTTTTCGTAAATAAGAGTTTAGTTTCCAACATTTCCCAAAAAATCTTCCAAAATAAGAGTTTAAGTCCTCATCCACATCTTTATAACTCCCCATGCTATGGAAACTCACATTCCTCCTAGCCTTATTCAGTCTAGACCTGATTACTTAGCCAACAGATGCAAAACCATAGTCATCTTCACCCGCATCTACGTTTTCATCAACAAACTCTTCAAAATTAGATTTGACATTTCGTACAACCTTTTAGATCGTATTTCCTCGGCAATTAGCCCTATTATTCTGTTGCTTTATCAAATTCACCTCATCTTTTAGATCCTTATTTTTCCAAAATAAGAGCTCGAGTTGCTAGCATATGCCTTGTAATTGGAAAGTGACATTAACGTTTTGTGTCATTGATTCGTTGTTTTTAAATATTATTTGAATATGTAAAATTTGGTTAGTAGCATAAAATATATCCTTACACCTCTCATGTTTCACATAAAAATCAAGGTTTTCACTCTAATAAGCTCACTACGCCTTTTACCTCACAAATTGCTTTCCTTTGGTTTCTTAAGAACTGAAATTAACAAATCAAAGTCAATAGCCTTCGTAGTGCAATCCAATTATAATTTTCAAACTCAAGAATCAATAAATATATTGAAAACAAAGCAAAATAAAACTAAGATTATGATTTCATGAGTAGCAATGCAAATTCACATGAATTATGGACAAAACAAAGACATGAAGGGTGTGTTTGGGAATGTAGTGCAAACCGCGTTCCCTCAAAATTTGAATTTTTTTTTGCTTAAAATGAATTTTTTTATGTTTTCAAATCATTTGGATGTGCTGATGTAAAAATAACTTTTTAAAAATAAAAAACTTTGTTTTAATAAATTTCTAAACAAAAAAGCACTTTGAACTGTCATCGCCACCGCTACCACAATCCCAAAAAACACCAAAAATAAAAAATAAATAAAAAATAAGTGAAAAATATTACTTGACTCCTAAATAACCCAATTATAATAGAAACAAAAAGATTTGGATGAAAACAAACAATAAGTATCATGTTTTGAAACTTGACGCAAATCTGGCGTGTTACACAATTTTTTTATGTACCTGAATTGAAAACCAAACCAAATGATATTCAAATGACCTCCAATTCAATATTTAGTATTTTGATACCAAACAAACAACAAATCCTAGTTTATAGGTTGTTCTATTATGTCTAGGTACCTATACCCTTGTATGATCAGTTTGTGGCAGAATTGAACCTCAAATTAAAACCTCAAGAAAATAATATCAAAATAAGCCCAAATTTATTATATGATGCGATATCATCCCCATTAGATAGAAAATAGAGTTTCAATTGATTTTGAGGAGGTTTGCTTATGGTTCACTAAGAGTTGTGTTTCTACGGCAAAATTGAATCTCGATTTAAAACCTTAAGCAAACAATATCAAAATAAGCCCAAATTTAATATATGGTGTGATCTTACCCCTAGTAGACATCATATAAAGTTTCAATTGGTTCTAAGGTGGTTTGCTTATAGTTCACTAAAAGTTGTGTTTTTATGGCAGAATTGAATCAACCTTTAAATTTCATCTAATCTCCTGTCTTTTTATGCTACTAATATGATTAAAGATAGTAACAAGATGAAATATAACTTCTTCTTTTTTTGCTTAGATGCCACAAACATAAAGAACAAGAAGATGAATGAGACAAACACTACAAAACTTAAAGCAACACTAAGAAAATAAAAATAACAAAAGAATATGATCTTATTTCACAACCTAGCTTTGATACAAACTAATGTGAACCTCGTGATCACGCAACCCATAATCAAGATTGAGATCTGAGTTCAAAAAGCCAAAATAGGTCTGATAGGAGTGTGTGATAGAATAAAAACTTGTTCCAAAGCACCAACACTATTGGAATGAAGTTGAATGATCAGTTAATCTTCGATAAGTTATATTTAATTCATTCAAGAATCAAAGAATGCAAGAATCTTTCTCACACATTAAAACTAAAAAAAAATTAGAAGTGTTATTCATTAATGGCTACCAAAATTTAGGTTACATGAGTTCAAATAGTTCTTGAAAAATTAATCTTAATGGATCTACCATAGTGGACTAATTTGGTCCACTTACAAAACTGACCTAAAAATCTTAAACTAAAAAGCCCATAACTAGATCCAAACAAATCTTGGATCCTAGCTGAAGACAAAGTATTAATTAAGCCCAAACAAGCCTTGGGTTGTAGCTAATAAAATAAAATAAAGCCTATCATATTAAATCTATATTCTGCCATAAGAAGAAGAGAAGGAAAAAAAATATTACAGAACTAATTCAAGGCGTATTTATAGCCTTCCATGCAGCCCATTAATCTTAGAAACTAAAGGAAAAGGTAGTTGTCTATGTTGTTTCCAAGTTGTAGTAGGATTCTTTTGTTTCTTTTGCCGTGTTTTCTCCTCACCTAATAAGAAAATAAAAAAATAATAAATTCTAATATTAAAGGAAATAATTAATGTTCCCATACATAATAGGAAGCTAAAATAAATTAGAAATCCATAAAACACGTAGAAACATCATAAACACAATGCTTGTCGAACATTTAGAAAATTACTAGCCTTTTGCCAAAACCTCATAACCCAAACAAGGTTGGATTGTGCCCCTCTTACACATGGATAATATGTACTAAAACCTCTTTTTTATACTATAATATATCCTTTAAATTTGACTTGGTCGAAATCTTTAAAATAGATGCATTCAATGCCTTTGTCTTGGACCGAATCATTGGCCCATTTGGAACATGTAATGGATCCTTGTAGGTGTTTGTGGGTTGATCCACATCAAAACTTTAATGAATATGTAGTAGTTATTGGAGATGAAGAATGTGATGAAAATAATATCAAGGAATTCACAAAATTACTAGAGCAGCATGAACAAGCTTGGAAACCCGTTATAGAAGAACTTGAGACCATAAACATAGGTGATGATCATGTTAAAATGGAGATGAAAATATGAGCTTTGATTACTCCTCAGGAAATAGTATAAATGACTTCCCTGTTACAAGAATATAGAAATGTTTTTGTTGCGATGTCGCGGTCATATAAATTAATTACCCTAGCTTAAATAAATAAGATATTATAGAGCAAACAAGGGGTCGATCTCACAAGGAAGGTTTAGTTCAAATTTTTATGTTACATGATATGCAATTGGGTGGGGGAATTGAGGTTTTCTAGGTTATAGTAGAATTAAACAATCAAGTAAAATTAAATAAATCAGAAAACTATCAAGAAAACAAACATTGGTTTCAAGTAGACATCCACCTACAGAAATTAGAATCGATCATTGAAACAATACATCAATTTATATTCTAAACATTTATCTTTTCTTAACATTGGCTAGTTAAACGATTCGCCGTATAACTTACCCTAACCATCAAACAACCACAATGTCCGCACTAGTAATTTAATTTAATGGCAGCCTTATGAAGTAGATAAAATAACTTGATTAATCCAGACAATATAATTGTCCGCAATCCATGTTTGATTTGATTGAATATTTTCCATTAGATTAATAACCTGGATCCAGCACAACTATTCATCTCAGTTGCTTCACAAGTTTATATACCACAACTCTGATTTTGATAGCAAATATAGCAATAGATTGTTTACAATAACAACTTAGAATCCTCTCTAGCAATTAAAATAAACAATCATATGAAATAAGTATAGGGAAAAAAGCATGTTCATCATATAAACTAAAAAGAAAAGGTAAAATAAATCTTACAATTCTTGAAATCCGAAGGTTTTTATGTCATTGCAACCAAGAAAAAGAGCTTAACCTTGCATGTCTATTGAATAACTAATCAAAAGGAAAGAAGAATGCATGATTTCAGGTTTTTAGAGAAAAGGGTTTGTTTTTGTTCTCTTTCTGACCGTCCCTTTCCCTTCGTTTATCTCTTTCTTTTTATTTGATAGGAAACCCTAATCCCCTTTTCCTATAAAATAGTCATTTTCTAAGTAGACAATTTACATTTAAGTATTTCAATAACTGTTTTCCTAAGAAAAGAGAAATAATCTTGCATAAAATCTTTAACCTTTGACTTTGGACTTAGAAGACCTAATTTGTTAACTACTTGGATAACGATTTGGATGCTTTAGGAAGTACTTTGGACTTGTTTCTTCACAAAACCTGTTTGCTGGCAAAATTTATATGTTCTCTTAGAAAACTCATATCTCTCTCATATGAGCTTGTTTTATTCTATAATTTTGTATGTTGATAGGTCTTCGAGTTAGAAATCCAACAAAATTAAGTTTGCATCAAATAGACTTCTTTAGCTCAAGATATTTAAGTCGGAATGGTCAAAGGTCAACACTAGTAGAATGTGATATTTGTCTTTGAATGTTGTGATTTCCATTATCTTTATCCTTTTATTTTTCTTACCATATATGTATAGAAAGGTATGGATGTTATTTTTCTATGCCACTAGAATCACTTTATTTTGACCTCTAGAGCTCAAGCCTTACACACAACATTGATTGGACGTCAAATTTGCCAATTATTTTCAATTTACTTCTTTTTGAATCTTACATCTAAAAGTGCCTTAGAAAAAAAAGAATATCAAGGCATTTTATATATATAACATAGGCAAAATACTAGGTAAATGTGGGTAAAACTATTGAATAATATAGTTACATCAGTTTTGGGCTAGTCCTACAAAGATATGCTTGGTTTGGATACAAATATCATAATACATAGCATACTACTGGTAGAAAGATGTAAACTAATCAAGCTAAAATTGAGGAGAACCCACCCAAATGTCCTAATAAAAGTAAAGTGAAAAATTAAGAAGTAGTGAAACACTAGTTAAGTATCTATAATGGGTATTTAGCATAGTTGTCATGCCAAAGAAGAAGGGGAAGATCAGAGTTTTTATGGACTTTTAGAAATTTGAATAGGGATAGACCAAAAAATGACTTTCCCTTACCACATATAGATGTTTTGGTTAACAACAATGTACGTAATTCATCATATTCCTTCATAGACAACTTTTTAAGGTATAACCAAGTAAAAATAGCTCCAAAAGAGAAGGAAAAAACAACATTTATCACACCCTGGGGAATATTATGCTACAAGGTTATGCCATTCAGGTTGAAAAAAATGCAAAGGCCACCTATTATAGGGCCATTGTGACTCTTTTGCATGATATGAGGTGTATGTTGATGATATGTTTTCAAGTCTAAGAAAGGAGAGAGTCATGTCCAAGTTTTAAGGAAGTTATTCAAGAGATTAAAAAAGTACAAATCGAGGCTCAACCCTGTAAAATGTTAATTTAGAGTTAAGTATGGAAAGTTACTAGGGTTCGTGGTAAGTGACAGAAGGATAGAGATGGATCCTGATAAAGTAAATGAAAGGTCATTCAATCTATGCCATCTCCTAAGACAATGAAGGAGGTGAGGGAATTCTTAGGAAGATTGAACTATATTGCTCGATTCATATCTCATATAACAAAAGGAAAGTGAAAATGTTGGAAAACAAGGGGAGGAACCTTTGGCTAGCAGTGCCTCTCATGTACCTTCAATGCAGGTGCAATTTATTCATGAGGAGTCATCGAAGCTGAGAGGTAATCCAAAATTGATTAGAGTTGAGTGTCACCACAAGTGACGAAAACTATAGAGGTACAAGTAAAAGGACCACCATAGGTAGTGCTTCAAAGGGCTATATTGGCCTACCCAGACCTTGCCTATTAGGAATAGGCCGCAAAGGCTCTTACAGAAGGGATGATAGGAGTGGCAACTACTAGGACTAGGGAAAATATGCATACTCTAGTGTATTGGGTTAAAAATATGAGAAAGATGGGTTGTGTACCTTTTTTAAGAGAGAAGGATGCTGAAGTGGTTGGACATTGGTTGTGAAAGGTGGGACAATCACTTTTATATATACTGGGTCCAGTAGATGTATAGGTAGCTTATGTGGCTCAATTATTGTTAGATGGGGTTTATTCGTGGTGGACCATGGTGAGGGAAAAGAGGTCTAACGAGGATTTGACTTGAGGAGATTTCAAGGTTGAATTTGAAACTAAATATTACTCGAGAAAACATCAGAAAAATAAGGAGCAAGAGTTTCTGACATTAAGGCAGACAAATATGACAATAAAGGAGTATAAGAGGCGATTACAGGTCCTCTCTATATTTGCTACCACCCTTGATGCCTACGGAGCAACATAGGATCGAGAGGCTGAGGGATGGTTTTAGACAGGAACTTAGAAAGGGGTTGGTTACTTTTCAACCTAAGGTAGTGAGGGAATTGGTTGAGGCAACTTAGTTCTTGAAAGATATTTAAAATACATCAATGAGGTTTGAAAAGAGGAAGGATATGGAATTCTCCACCGAAAAACCCCTTTTCCTAAAAAAAAAAAAAGGGGTCAGTAGACTGGTCAGTTTCAGCTTAGAAGGGAAGCTTTATTGTTAATGGGTTTTCAGGAAGATTTCCATAGATTAGTGGAGGGGGTTTATAAGGAAGCCTTGCACGCCCAAGAGTAAACTTCTATAAAGGATCCAGGTGACAAGGGATGTCTTTTTTTTCTTTATGCAAGAAATGTAATCAAAAGTATCGAGTAGACTATTATATGAATGTCGATAGATGTTATATCTGTAAGCAGGAAAACGCACATGTAGAAGGAGTGAAAATATTTGGAAATAAGTTGTTATCATTGTAGTTATGTGAGGGCATTGCAAGAGGGATTTCCCTCTCAGAAAGACTAGTTAGGCGCATAGTTTATCGCTACCAGCTTAAAGCTAATAACAATCAGTAATAATGAATAATCCTTTGAGGCCTACACCATTTAATACTAGTGCTAGCTGGGGTCAGCATAGGGCACAATAGGAGAGGACATAGAGAAAAATTTATCAAATAACTCAAAAGGATACAAGGACTACAACAGATGTGGTGGCATATATGCTATAATTAAATTCAATCTTTGTTTATTTATTATTTGATCTAGGTGCACACACTTATTTGTAGCATATGGAATTGTAGGTAAACTGAATTTGGGAAAAAGTAAGTTGAATGGGAGAATAACTGTCAGTATACCTTTATAAGAGAAGGTAGATATAAATGTTGTATATAAAGGGTGTGAATAAACTATTTATGGGCATGAGACGAGGGTAAATTTAATTCCTCTTGAAATGAGGGATTTTGACCTAATACTAGAATGGATTGGCTGAGTTCTTATAGAGTAAGAATGAATTGCTTCACAAAAACAGTTACTCTACAACGGTTTGACGATAAGGAAGTAGTTTTTAGAGGTGATAAGAGAGTACTTCCTAATTTTTTAATCTTGGCCTTAAAGGCAAGGAAATGTTTGAGAAAAGGGTGTACAACCTCCTTAGCACACTAGTTGAGACTGACAAGGAGAGATCGAAGTTGAGTAACATTCCTATAGTGAGGGAATTTTTAGATGTTTTTCCTGATAAACTAACAGGGTTGCCTTTTGAGAGGGAAATTAAGGTGATACCATGAACGACAACGATAGCTCAAACACTTTATAGGATGGTCCCTAGGGAGATAACAAAGTTAAAGGTATAATTACAAGAATTACTAAACAAAGGGTTTATATGTCTAAGTAATTCACCTTGGGAAGCCTTAATGTTGTTTGTGAAAAAGAAGGATGGTACCCTGATATTGTGAAAAGTTATATGACGTGGTATCATAGTACGAGGGCATTGTATTTGGTTTTCAATCCAGTAAACAAAAGTTTTCAGGTTTTGGTGTGACCTATAATTGGATAAAGCGAAATGTTTTTTGGAAGCTTCTTTATTGAACGACTAATCTCCATTACCATAATTTGGATGTCATGCAAATAGAAAAAAACATGTTTGAAAACATTTTTAACACAATAATGGACATGAAAGAGAAGACAAAGGACAACATAAAAGCTATAATGGATATACCTTTGTTTCGTCACTGTCATAACCCAATTCTGGGTTATTCTTCAAAAATAATTTTTTTTCTTTTCAGAATAAAAATCAAAAAATAAAATAAAGGCTGGCAATATGGAGAAAATAGGCCGGGGAATCAAGCTACAATTTTTTGGAGGAAATTCAAGGCCTAACTGTACCCCATTATACCCAAAAATGGAGAAAAATGCAAATTTAAGGTCACATTAAATGATTATTGGATGAATTTGTATCAAAATTAAGTCTAATGGCATAATTAAATTTTTAATAGGCCAATTTGGTTTAATCATGGGCCAAATTGAATTTTAATTATGTTTGAGAATTAATTTTGATTCAATTAAAGGATTTAATTAAGTGCAAGGACTTAATTATAATTTAAATAGGTCAAATTAATTTTATTTAGGGCTTAATTAGTGAAAAATTAAGTCCAAGAACATAATTAAATTTTTAATAGGCCAATTTGATTTAATCATGGGTCAAATTAAATTTTAATTATGTTTAAGAATTAATTTGGGTCTAATTGAAGAATTTAATTAAATGCAAAGACTTAATTATACTTTAAATGGGTCAAATTAATTTTATTTGAGGCTTAATTAGTGAAAAATTAAGTTTGAGATCTTAATTTGTGCTTAATTGAGAAGATTGGAATTTTAAGAGACCAAATTTAATTTTTACCAAGTTAATTGATTGAAATCAGGGGCAAAATGGCAAGAAAATTGAAGTTTTGGGGTCAATTAGAGGTTAAATTGACAAAATCCCAGACCAAGGACCATATTGCAAGAGGCGCCACACTTTAGGGGCTTAATTGACAAAAACCAGGGGCTAAATTGAAGAAATTAAAAGTTTAATAGTCAATTAGGGGTTAAATCGACAAAATCCGAGACCAAGGACCATATTGCAAAAGGCGAGTAAATACGAGGCTGCAATTGAAGTTCATCAGGGGCTTAATTGCATTAAATCAAACGTTTAGGGTCAATTATGGGTTCAATTAAAACAAATTGAAAGCCGAAGGACTAAATTGAAATTCAGTAAAAATCCCTAATTCAGTCCAAAACGGCGCCGTTTTACTTAAAGGAAAAAAAAAAAAACAGAGGACCACACAACTCTTCGTTTGGTCACTGTTCATTGTCTTCCCCGTTTTACCCGAAAGAAACAGCGTAGGAGCCTACTTTGCAGGTACATTTAATTCTTGATTTCTCCGTCAAATCAAACCAAACTTGCACTAAACAGATCCCATGCAGTTCCTCTACAACCCCATGTGAACGATTCAAAATGAGTGACAGCACGGCGACGCCGGCAACTACGTGAAGAGGTCAACTCAGGCAGCCTTTTCCTGCAGATTTGACAACTCGGGGAGGCTACTTTGAACCAATAGTAAGGATCCTTCCCAAGATAGTCAAGGGCTCAAAATTTACCCCGATAAAAACGAGATTACCCTCTTCCACCTCCTATAAATAGAGGCAGCGTTGATGGCTTGAGAGAGGAAAAAACCGAGTCCAAAGTTGACAAAAAATAGCCTCCCACTGCCCCGTTTCTACAATCTCTCTCTCCCCGCCGTTCCAGCCACCAACCGGAGCCACCACCAGCTTCTCCACCATCAGCTTCACTATAAAATCCTTCCTCTTGCACCAACAGACGATTTACCAGTGGTGGAGCAACCACCGTGAACATCTTTCTCTCCCCTACAACGTTTCTTCTTCAGCTGTGACCAATGCCGACCTCCACTGTTGCAACCTCCAGCGCAGACACCGTCCTCTCCACCAGCACGACCACAAACCCTCGTCACCTCAAGTGGCTCTCCATCCCTGCCTTGCATCGATCATCGTTGTTGCTCACTGCTGCAGTCACTGCATGCAGAATTCATTCTGCATGCAGCGGCTAAATAATTGAGCTGCCATTGGGCCGGGCCAGTTTTGGCCTAGCCCAAGTGGCTGGGTCTGGCCAGGCCCCCATTTTTTAAAAAAAAAATCCAAAAAAATTCAAAAATCATTAAAAAAATCATGATTTTCTCAAATATTTTTCTATTTATTTTGCATAATATCGGATTGTATATTTATATTGTAAAATACAAATCCGATATTAAAATACCCGGTTTTCTCTGAAATATTTCAAAAAAAAAATTAAAAACATTTTCAAAAAGAAAAAATATTTTGTTAAAAAAAATCTTTTTCATATTAAAAAAAATCCAAAAATGGATATCGTAACCAGTTTATGATTATCCATTAGGATTTGGCCAACATGTCAAAAATATTTTTCTGATTTTTTTAGGATCCAGATGTAGACTTTAATATTTATGGGGTGTAAAATTACATAATAAATTACACCCTCGGGTATTAAAGATATATGGTGTAAATGCGATGCTAAAATTCAGACTTTATAACGGTTAGGATGTAACTCGATAAGGTAGAGACTCTCTCATGAAGAGAGATCTGCCTTGAACCTTAGAAAAGACCAACCTGACTTAGAAAAAACAATCAAACAATAATGCAGCTTACCTTAGGTAGGGTGCACTGGGGGTGATGCGTCTTCCCCTTGCACAACCAGTCCCTTACTCAGACTCTCGCAGACCATAGATTCCTAGTGACCATAATACTAGGTGGCGACTCCTAAACATTAATCATAATTTTATGATTAAATTAATAAACTCATTCCAACACACCACACCTTACACAGGAGGCACGATAAGGACCCTCCGCCATCGCCAGACGATGTCGCGACCCCCGCGACAGTCACAATAAGAATATAAAGTTTGTTTATGATAGGTCGCAAAGCCTAAAGTCAGTTTTGCCTTAGACAAGAATGCACAGTTACTTGTCTACCAATAGCTTAAAAGTCTGTATTTTCCTGATGGATATGCTTCGAATATATCTAAATTGGTAAATTTAAAGGATGGTAGATTGTGTGAAACAAAGAGTCATGATTGTAATGCGTAAATGCAAACACTCATTCCACTTGCTTACAGGGATTTATTATCAAAAGGGATATAGGATGCACTCGCGGAGACCAATCACTTTTTTAGAGATAGATTCTCTAACAAGTTGTATACCTAATACTTGAAGAAGCTTGATATGAATATCATCTAGACAATATGCAAACTTAAGATGATATTCTCTTCATCTTTCTTTGACTCAATGAAGCATCTACCCATATATTTACCATTTGAAGCAAAAATTGAAGGCCTTGTCTAGTATAGATGGATGCATTTATTTGAGAGGTTAAGGATTACACATATATCTTAATTAAATTTTTATTGTCTTTTTTATTTAAAACATTCATGTACTTCCATGCAAATACTTTTTTAACCTAAAGAAAAAAGTTTAAAACAAGATGCATGTTAAGGCTTTGATATGTAAGGCTTATATTGTTGAAGAGGTCTCAACATTTATCTTGTACTATTTTGAGCTTCACTTGAGAAACAAAAATCAATCGTGTTCCAAGACATGATAATAGTGGGGAAGTACCTCAAGTGGAAATTTGTCAATATCTTCTCATCGTAGATGACCTTTACTAAAAAATACAGTGATGTGAAGATATTTAATAGAAATTGAATTCAGATATGCATATAATTATGTGTTATTTAACTACGATAAATTGAGACCTTTTATTCAGTAAGTATAATATTAACATGTTATTTTTAAATAATTTTTTTTGTATACACATAAATTGATAGATTGAGAAATTTTACATAGACAACATCATTAATTTTTACTATCTCAAAATTTACATATGACTAAATCTAAAAAGTTTCAATTATAAAATGAATAATTTGTCACGTGGTTCTTAACACATGTAAGCACTACTTAAAAAATCTTATCTCTCTTAATACTTAATTTCCTTACACCTTTCTCTTTAATTGTTAATGGTTGTAGTCTTGTACCAAGTTTATCATGAGTTCTCCTTTCTTCTTTAAGTTTGTATGTTGATTGAAGCAAAGACCCTACACCACTATTTCCTAACTATAAGATTGTTACAATTAGACACTAGCCCCAAAATTTTATTCCAATGACCAAAAAACCCAAATGATGTAAACTTACTATGTAAATGTCACAACAAAATCTCAGTAAATAATTAATGAAACTTGAGGTTCCATAACATTAAAAAAATAAGAGAGATAAATAAAAAAACAATTGCAAAAAAAAGCATGATATTTACCTAGCATGGAGGTGTGGGGGTGGCTAGACTTGCTTGATGTTGAGAATGGAGGAAGAGGAGAAGAGATGAAGAAAATGGAGAGAGTGGGGTTGATAAGGGGAAAAGAGAATAAGAAAAAGCAGAGAAGAGGAATAAGAAGAAGAAAACACAAAACAAATGAAATGTTTATGATTATATGTTTTTATGATGTTAGATAAAAAGCGTGAGGCTGAAAAAATTGCAAAGGTTTATAAAGAAACAAATAAAAAACACAAAGAATTGAGAGCTTTAGTTTAGCATTTAGAGGATGAAAAATGAAAGAGAGTAGCAGTGAATATCATTCAAAAATATGTACACAAGTGGATGGCAAGGCGTGCTTATTTTAAATTATTGTCATCTATTATTTTCATACAATGTTGTTAGAGACAAATGCAAGCAAGAAAATAACTCCAAAGGCTTCAAAAAAAAAACTAAAGAATTGTTCATTATACTTATTGATGATTCAAGAATGAATCATCTTGTAAAGCAAGAATGATACAATCTAAGTAAGGTTATATTCGGATTTTAGCGTAAAATTTTCTACTATCTAGTTTTATGCTATTGAGCATAACTTTCAATAAAACTATTGGATCAGGCTGAAATATTTACCGGATTTTCTAGAAATGTTGTCATATATTGAGTCAAAATTGCAGTTAAATATGAGTTTGGTAAGGTAATTTTTCATATGGTTAAAGTTATTGGACAAATCATGTCAAATTTTTTATCTAGACCTTTGTCTACTGTTTGACAGAAGCAATTCTATTAAGATTCTAATTGTTTACAAAAGCAAACATTGATACCTTTCCGGCAATATATGGTAGGATTGCAATTTCATACGGACAAAGGAGAACAACATGTTCGAAGTCAGGATTGAAATGTGTCAGGAATATGAGAAAATTGGAAAAATATTGTTTTCTTATATATCATGGATTCCAGTCAATACAAGGATTCCTTATTATTCTTGGAAGCATATGTGGCAGTTATTGACTTAACTATTCTATAAGGATTTCATGTCAAATAAAGAGATCTTTATGGTAGCAATTATTATCCATAGTTTGCAAGAATATCATATCCATTATGGAATGTATGTTTTGGCAAGGAGGCTTGAGATTATTTTGTTGTTCTTTTCCTTATTTTGCAGGATTTTCTTATTCAAAATGAAGATTATGAGAGGTTATTTAAAAGAGATAATTTCAGTCACTTTCCTTTCTATTTTTGAGAGCATACTTTCAACTAAATAAGGAAAGAAACTTCATCATTCAAGACAACATCTTTCAAGCAAACAAAGAGGATTAATGGACGACACAAAGGGACATTCTTTCATCTACAAGTTTCAGATTCGGCTACAAGGGATCTAATGTAAGGAGATATGGTTTTAAGGTTATTTTGATAACTTGTATTAATCTGAATATTTCTTAAGGCTTACTTATTATTTTAATTAATATTTGGGATAATTATATTTTAATTTTAGGTCTTTTATTTATGTTTGGTTTGTTTTGGCCTAAAATTAATGTTTATGCTTATTTTAGGCATTAGGCTTGTGTTTAGCTAAGTTTTAGTTAAGGCTCATTAGTTTGCAACCCAATATTGGACCAATAAGGTTATTATCTTAAGACTATCTTGTGTTTTGTTTTGTTGCAAACTTAGGACAGCCTTTAGTTATTAATGAAATTCAGTTTTGCTTAAGCAAACTTCTTCTTCTTTGTTAAGACAAATAGTAAATCTGACTTATCAAGGTATAACTGACCTTGTGGCATCATTCGCAATCATCCAATATCTCTAGTTTTTAGTTACAAGTTAACTCTAGGTCAAGTTTCAACCAAACTTTATTATTCGACTTTATTAGGGAGGTTATCATCATTGTTGTAGGTTGTATAACCACATAATCACGAGGTTCGTATCAACATGAATGCATCCATTCGAGAGGTTAGAGATTACGTATTAATTATAATTAAACTTATATTGTATTTTTTTAAGGCAAAACATTCATTAATTTCATTCAGATACTTATTCAACCTAAATAAATAAATAAAAAAAGTTAAAAACAAGACACATGTTATGGTTTCGATATGCGAGACTTATATTTATTCTAGGATTTCAAACCTCCACATGTCATAGAGGCTATATGGGAAGCTTATATCCAGCACATAATGTTTGAGCATTTTATGCAGCGATCACAATCTAATACAAAGAACCAAAACATGAAGATTTATGGTTTAATTACCATGCATATCAGTGAATTTATTTTGTTTGTTTCGCATGCGAAGTTGATAGTAAAATTATTTTTTATCACGTACATTTTTTTATTATTTTCTTATATGAAAATACTCAGACTAACAATAGCTTTCTTTTGCAAGCTATGATTCTTGGACACGAACAAATATCAATAAAGCTTATTATAGAAACTCATGCAAAATGATAATCTTCAGAAAAGGGTTCATCAACTTATGGATAGCCAAGCTTGAAAGTTCATGATAAGTTGGATTTCAATTTTTTTTTTCTTAAGTTATTATTTTCTAAAAATTATTTGACTAGTTTTTTTTTCTAGGAAACATATGCCTTTCAATTGTAGGGAAGATATAGGGACGATCCTTCCACCCATTCGGAACTCGATCTAGATTTATGGTTGGAGATTGAATTGTTCGATGGACCCATTAAAAATTAGATTTATGATATCTCAAACACTATGGTTAAGAATATGCGGATGGGTCATAATGTATCGATCATTTGTTCCTTACAATCAAGTTTGAGCTCCTAATATTTGGTTGTCTAAGTAATTATACGAGAACAAGTTCAATTTGAGACGACCTAGTTTATTGCTAAAACAATCCGTCTTACTACTAAGACGACCCGACTTAGTGCCAAGATGGCAAAAATTAGGCGATTGTACATGAAACTACTATCAAACCTCGATAGTACATGTAGTCCACCTCTCCCACCTAATCCTGGTGAAGATGCACCTTTGCCTCCTCCTTCTCCTTCAGCTTCTTTCCTCTAGATAAATTGTTTTCAAACTAATAATTTATAAATTAGTAATAAATATTTGGTTTTTTATTTTATTTTTATTTCTTTTAATCTTTTGTTTATTTTAGATTTAAAAAAAATATTAAACAAAATACTAACGGAATTACCAACAAACTAAACTTATACAATATTTAAATTATTGACAAGTTAAATTCACTAATAATATGAATTAAATCACTAAGAAAATTACAAATAGTAATTTTTGTATATGATATGCCATATTCACTAATAAAATTAATAATGGAATTTTATTTATAATTTTAGTGATGATTATATTATTAATAGACTGATTGATATATTAGAAATTATTTATTGTTTTTTGATGAATAGTTATTATCCATTATTTCATTGATAAATATATTTTTTTTATAAAATCAGTGTATAAACACCGATTGAATAATCTATAAAAAAAAAATTATTGTGAATGTCGAAGGACCACAATGTTCCTACTTTAACTCTATTTTAAGTTTTTCATTTGTGTTTTCTTTAGAAAGAAAGGTCAAGAGGTGAAAGTCGACTACTAGACATTCACGGAACATATATGATGTCATAACAGATTTGTATTTAAAAAAGTTTTAATGGGAAGACTTTGTAACACGTTGGAAAATATATTTATGGGGAAATAAAATGAAAAAGAAAAGGAAATAATGATTTAAAATTAACCATGAAAAAAGGTAAATTTAAATTATAAAAAATTTACAAGCTGCCCTCGTGATCCGCCCCACTTCAGACAAGTAATTTGCAAGAGATGACTGTTGACCTCCCGCGTGATTTTATCCCTCTTCCCTCAGTTTACAAAATTTCCCCGTTCCGTTTCTGCTGAAGGGCTTTTGCTCCCATCACCCCACTTCTGCTTGGTAATCTCGTAATTAAAAGCCAGAACCGCAGACTAATCTGTCACTCCACCTTCTCCTTTAAAATAATACGAAGTACAGCTATGGGAGGCATAATAATGCCGCGTAATCAACACCCACACTCAACAAAGCACGTGAATGCCACACATGATGAACAAACCCTGGATGAAATCATGTTTTATTTTTATAGTGGTAAACACTCGTTGTATAGGCGCGTGAGAAAGTGAAAAGGAAGTGGGGGCTACCGTGTATATAATTCATGCCCGTCGGTCTTCCTTCTTCTTCTTCTTTTTACTGACCCCTTTATGCTTTCTCTTCCCTCCCAATTTTCTATCTTTTTCAATCTCAACGACGGATTGTCCCTCTTTGATCATCAACACCATCACCAAAACCAAAATTCTCCTCGAAAAATCCATCTTGATTTTAGTGGGTCTTTGTTATATTTGGCACACTAACATTGAGATCAACCTAGACCTAAACTGTTCCACGCAGTTATAGACACGTATTTAGGTCTCATTTTGACGTATACTACAAAGTTTTGTAGCCACTAGGCACTTTGGTTTTCAGAAGAGATCTCAGGAAAGAAAAGGAGAGGAGAGGAGAGATTTGGAGAGAAGAAATATCATGACTCCCTCAAATTTGGCAGGTCAGTTTGGTGACACAACTTATACTAAGGTATTTGTTGGAGGGTTGGCATGGGAAACACAAAAGGAGACCATGAAGAAATATTTTGAGCAGTTTGGTGAGATCTTGGAGGCTGTTGTCATCGCTGATAAGGCCACTGGCAGATCCAAAGGCTATGGATTTGTACGTTTCTGTTTTATTTCTTTTCCTTTTATGTTGTAAATAAGAGATGAGATCTTTGAAGCGAAAGAAAGATGGAGTACTTACATAGTTTTGCATGAGAAAAAAAAAAAAGAATTTCATGGAGAATTATGCTATGTCTTGTCTTGTTTTTGAGGTAGTTAATTTGGGAGAATGTGCTGTTGCTATTTTAGGTAACTTTTCGGGAACCTGACGCAGCCATGAGGGCTTGTGTGGATGCTGCTCCAGTGATAGATGGGAGAAGAGCTAATTGTAATCTTGCATCTTTGGGTGTTCAGAGATCCAAACCCTCTACCCCAAAGCATGGTATACTAGCTACTTTTACTGGTTTTCCATACAATTATTTCATGTGGTAAATACGGATTTTGTCTCGATATACATTAATTGAGATCCTAAAAAAAAAGAGCTTTCAAATTGTACTTTTCGCCGTTTAAAGTCTAAGGATATATGCTGTAATATTTTCAGTAAATGTTATTATTTAATTATTTGAGGAAGGATTATTAGCTAGTATTTTGTGGATATTCAGTGCTGATTAGTTTGTATATTCTGTTTCAAACACATTAACAGTCGAATCAAAATGCAGCATGAATATTCCTCCTAAATGGAGGAGATTAGTTATATATGTTCTTTCATATGCTAGGGTTTTTTTTTTTTTGTGATTTGATCGAAAGTGCGCTAGCTCTTTGATTATTTTCGCTGATTTTAGCTAAAAAATAACAAATGCAATTGTATTTTACTTGAAATAATATTGAATGTGTTGTGGTAGGAGCAGCAGGAAGGAACTTTAGGGTGATGAGCTCTTTTCAGACAGGGTTTGGAGGTGGCGTGGGAACAGCTTTTCCTTCAGCTGCGTCCTTCCCTCATTATGCCATCCAACAAGGGATACCGTATAATGTTTATGGGTATGCTACCCTCCCTCTCTCTCTCTCTCTCTCTCTCTCCCCCCTATTTTGGGATGCTACATGCACGTGCAGTGCCAACTCATGCACACCCAACCCATTAAACTGGGGTGGTCGACAGCACCACGCTTCATCTGTATGAAGCCACTTTTCATCATATGCTCTCTCTCCCTCCCTCCCTCTCTCCCCAAGTGGTGGTACAAACCAAGAGAAATGATAGCCATTCATTTATTTATTCCTTGCCTTCATCATTCACACATTCTTCTTGCTTCTCTCTCTCAAGACGACTCCTCTTGCTTAACCTTGCTCGACTTGCTTCTAGCCCTAAGTACGTACACATGTTAATGGTGATAATGGCTAGCTAACTAGCACATTTGTACACTCACATCTTTAAAATACCGTTGGAAATCACCAACAAGCTCGTAGTGAATTCAATGTAACCATTATGGTAGGCCAGACCCACTTGCAATAGACAAAAACCAAGCTCCAAGCTCAAAAGTCTTGCTCTTTACATTTTATTCATGATACAGTTAACATTTTATTCATTTTTCACCAGAGGATTATATAGCCAAAATAGAAGATTTCTGCTTAAAATTAATGGCGTCATATTTCATTAATTGTGATTGAAGATCAATTGCATGTTTTTGCCTTTGTCCGACATAATCATCAAATAAGAAAAGAAAAGTCTCTAGCCCCTTGCAATTCTATCATTTTATGCATGCATACCAACAAATATATGCTAGCTGAAAGGCAAGCATTATAATGTTTTTGCTTCTCAAGTTCCAGCTGTTAAGTTTTGGAATTTTCGCTGAGTTCCTTAACAAGCATCAAACACTACTAATCTTATTTCTTTTTTCATTTCTTTTAACACTGTTTCAGGTACTCTTCATACTCGCCAGACTACACATACCCAGCGGTTTGTAGAAATTCTTGCTTTTCGTTTGCTTTTTCCACACTACATATCTTAGGATGCGTTTTGAAGCATGCATGCCTGCTTGCTTGCTTCCTTGCTTGCTTTTAGCAGACAACGACTTTTTTACTTTTTTTATTTCAATTATTATTACTATTTTTTTCCCTTCATATTGAAGATTTCCTTTCTAGTTGCTCAAATAGCTTTTCCAAGAAAATAATTTGAATGACTTGCTGTTTCAAAAGAATTTCACGTTGTGTCAGAGTAGTACTGTACATATTGACCTGCATGGCAACATTTAACAACTATTTTGTTATCCTTTCTCTTTAAGGTTCAAAATGGAAAGACTATATATATATATATATATATATATATATATATATATATATATATATATATATATATATATATGTTAGGCATATCTACAATTTCTTTTGTCATCATGTGAATTATTGATGGAGGGAAACATGCATCCGGTTTTATCATCAATTGAAGCTAGTCAGATGCTTAAATAGTCAGGTTGGATTTTGCTTACTATGCTGCCATGTTTGGTGGAGGATGTTGCCATTTTAACTTTTATTACCACAACTGTCGACACGGCAATACAGTTGTTTTGTACACCTTTAACATGTGAATATATATAGACTTAGAGAAGGAAAATAGTGTTAAGATTTGTAGATCATGATGCCCTTCCATTGTATGTGCTCAATACGCTAAATTAAAGGGATGTCATGGTGCTTTGTCTTGTTATTCTTTGTCAATTTGAACATGGACAGTACTATATGATCCATTCGCCGCAACACTTTCATGGACCGGCTGTGAGGGCCGGTATGATTGTTTTGTTAGATTGTGAGAAGACAGGAATAAGTTAAAACTTCAACAACTCCTGTTTCTTGGCTACATAGATTTCCTCAAAACCAAGATTTTAAATATTGTGCACACCCCAACACTCCGACAATTTCCAATGACTTGGTTGGATTTAATCCTCTAATGACTTGTTTGGATTTTGGGTTTTGTGGTGCAGAGCTACTACAATATGTATGGAGGGGCAACTGCCCAGTACCCTATGTATGGAACTGGGCATGGTGGAATGATGAATGGTGCTGCTGCAGCCTTTTACCCCTATCTTCAATTTGGAGAAGGGAGTACTGGAGGAGCCACCAGCTACAGCACCACTTCTGGGCAGAGCTATGGTGTCCAGTACCCACACCACCTGTTTCAGTATTCATCCATTAATTCAACTACTGGAGGGTATCCACAACATTATGGTGCACCTATGTCTCTTGCCCCAACTGCAGCCTTGCCATCAGGTTTGCCCTCTTTATTATGGCTTCTTCTTACATATCTGACCTTTAATGTTTCGACCAAATTTTGGACTTTGTAAAATTGATTTTCATCGATATATATGTATAGTATCATTTACTTTTCCGCTTTACTAAGGAGGGAATGTGACATTTTCATATGAAAAATTTTAAACTATGCTATCAATCATCCTATTATATTTGAAATTCCACTGATTCATTTTTCAAACAAACATGTCCATAGATCAATAGCTTTAAAAATCTTAACAGCAAAAAGTGGTCCAAGTAATTATTGTCCTCTTATTAATTATCCCTTTTCTATTTGGAGGAGTACTAATATCTTTGGCAGTGTGTTTTGCTGTACCACAGGCGTGACCATGGCTCTACAAGCTCCACCAATTCCTCATCGCTAGAGGGTGTCCGGATCTAGCCACTACTACTCTATGTGTTTCCTCAGCTGCTTCATTTGAGGCCTCGAAAACCTTCGGCCTAACCATGGTTCTCTTTCTTTCTCTTCCTAACACAAGCCCCTGCTTGGCTGTTGGGCTCTTGCACACGCAAAACCCCCCATAGGGGTTAAAACCATCTCCAAGACTTGGAGAGGCATGCATCTCCTTTCATTGCATCTTTTTGAAAGAAGGGTTCCTCGAAGAGAACCGCAATACATACGTAATCACCAACTCAAGCTATTGGATTAGCTTGGTTGGAAAAAGTTTTCAATCACTAGGCTCAGAAAGGCCTAGTAAAACAACCATTTTGCAAGTTTTAGCCAAGGCAAGGCTAATCAACTTACCATGGTTTGCAAAAATGTACATTGATCAAGAAAAATAGCAAACCCTTTATTTTCAAAGCAAATTTTTTAAATGGGTAATCCCTCCAACAATGGCTAATCACCTCGAGTTGAAGAGGCCGTTTTAGCAAAATCATGGGCATGGTTGCCCACAATTTTTTTTGTGCATTAACATCTAGCTAGCTAGTCTTTAGGATTTTAGAACTAGGACATTGCAGTCATGTTTACATAAATGCTTTTACCAACTTTTAAGTAATCTTAAACCTGTTTTAACACACAAAAAACAAAAAAAAACTTTCCTTTGGGTGAGGGAAGAAAATCTTGTTAACTCTAGTTTTTTCTTTCTTGTAAATTTAATGGGGGCTAAACTTCGGGAGTTTCTGCCCCTTGCAGTAAGCAATAGGAGGGGGTAGTGTTTGTTTATTTTGCATTTAGTTTCTATCTTATTACATCATGCTAAGAACTCCATAAATGGATGTGGAGCTCACAGCACCTGCATGTAACCCAGGGAGATATTTTGGTTCCCATGGGTTCTTCTCCTCTAACCCACCAACCATGGTTAGGACTGAGGTCATCTTTACCAATCTATGCCCTTCTCTCCAATTCTCTCTCTCTCTTTCTGCTCATCTCTCTCTCTCTCTCTCTCTCCATGGAACTTTTACCTGGAGATGCACCAAAATACTTTTTATATTATGTATGAGCCTATGGTTTGGATTGTAACTAGAAAGCTACTTAGGACAGCATTCATTCTCCAACCATGGTGGTTGAGATTGGACGTTACTTCTATGTCTTAATTTTGGACTGCTTTGCGTACTTCTTCGCATGCATGAGAAGCAACTTTATTTATTTTAAGTTAACAATTTTGTCATGGTGAATTTCTTCACAATTTTGTCATGGTAATTTTCTTTTTTTGGTTTTGAAAATTATCATGATTTGACGGAGAGCAATCACATTATTGTATGCTTGTATTGATGATTTGATCAACCTTTTGGCACAACCTTGTGTAAGTAAATCATTTCTTTTCTTTTCTTTAATCAGAACAAGGAGTATATATTTTTTTTTTCACTTGGTGTAAAGCAGCATATGACCAATTTATAATAACTAGAGGCTAAGAAAAGCTGTCGTAACAAGTGTTTCTTTTATAAAAAAAACAACGAGCTTTATTAAAGAAGAGCGGTAAGACGTACAGAACAGGCCATGAAGAAAATGGCGAGCTAAAGCAAAAGGATGAAAGAAAATAAACTAAAAGAGGAGCATAGAATTAGAACCAGGCTACGAAATCCTCAAATCTATCCAAGCTTTGTTTTGGCAAGCAATTGCACAATCCCTTATGGTGTGAATGAAGCTGACTTTCCTCTAAACTTTGACATTTACCGCAGTAGAGTTGAAATGAATTTGCATCCTCCATGACTTTGTTGAAACATCACTCATCCAATAAACTGCTTTGATTGAATCTAAATCCACCACCCACTCAAATGTCTGTACTATATGCTCAAATGATATTAAATCAATGTCCCGTTTGTTCTGTGTATATTGTGATATTTGGAGGCTGTGGAATAAAATCTTTGTAAGGTAAACACTATTAAAAAATTAGCCTATTAGCAACTAATTAATCCGTTGCAGATAATATTAAAATGTATTGCTGGTAAAATTCAGCAATAAAATTAACAATAGATAATTTCAAATGCAAATACTAGATATTAATTTTTTAGCAACAAATTATCAGTTGCTAATTTATTTATTAACCAATTATCTGTTGCTGAAATTTCGTTGTTGATTAAAAATTCTTATCCATTTTAATTTCAATTTCAAAAATTTAAAATTAATTCCGTTAAAATTAAATCTAATATAAAAAAAGTTAAAATATTAATATTTTTATTAACCCAAAATCAAACCCGCATTCCCACAATCTACCCTCTTTTGCATTTTCGTTGCCTGTGTTCTTTCTTTGTGTTCGTTCACATCGCAAAGCTAGGCGATGCCAGGTTGGTTGAAAAGAGCAGGGCCAACCAAGACCCCTAGAGAAAGCTTTGCTCGATACCCAGGAAAATTTTGTCCTTATCTCGTTGATTTCTATTATAATCCCAAATCAAAGCCAAAAACATCCCCAATGTTGCTAATATGTAACTAAAATTACATTTAAATTATTCTGATACTAATATCCGATGCTAATCACCTTTCTTTTTAGTAGTGAAAAGAGTGAGGATAAATGATTTATTATAAGTTAAAACTCTCAAAGATAAAGAATATCATAAATATAAGAAGATTCTTAAAATACTTAATTTTATTCTTTCATGTCTCTTATTATTTGCAAAAAAAAAAATTACAATTCTTTATATAAAAAAACCCTAATAATACTTAATAGACTAAAAGAGGAGCACAGAATTAGAACTAGGCCACGAAATCCTCAAATCTATCCAAGCTTTGTTTTGGCAAGCGATTGCACAATCCCTTATATATGGTGTGAATGAAGCTGACTTTCCTCGAAGCTTTAACATTTACCGTAATAGAGTTGAAATGAATTTGCATCCTCCATGGCTATGTTGAACCATCAGGCATCCAATAAACTACTTTGATTGAATCTAAATCCACCACCCACTCAAATGTCTGTACTATATGCTCAAATTTTATTAAATCAATATCTTGTTTGTTCTTTGTATGTTTTGATATTTAGAGGCTGTGGAAAAAAATCTTTGTGACGTAAAGGAGCGAGGATACATTATTTATTATAACTTAAAACTCTCTAAGATTAAAAAAAATATATATATACCATAAATATAAGAAGACTCTTAAAATACTTAATTTCAATCTTTCATGTCTCTCATCATTTGCCAAAAAAAAAATTGCAATTCTTTATATAGAAAAACTAGAGAACTCTAATAATACTTAATAGGAAAAAATAAATTAGAAAAAATATCCCCTTCAATTAGAAAAAAAAAATAGAAAAGAATTATAGTAAAAAATAGGAAAATAAAATAGGAAGAAATAAAACTAACTAAGAAAAATATTTATTTTCTTAGAAAAAGCTCCTACATCAATCTCTTCAAGTTGGAAGAAACATGTCCTTGAATTCAATCTTCAATTAGAAGTTTTCATTCATTAATAACATCTTTTTATGTGTGAGCCACCTTATTATGGATTCTTGACACCTTTGTGACAACTAACTCATCACGAATATCTAACAAAGCATTTTTATATGAATCCTCACATCATAGTTCTCATCACTAAGATTTCAAATGACAACAAATGGTGTAGACAAAAAAAACACACTAGTTCTTAGACATTATTTCTTGATGGTGGAACCTCCCCATCCCCTTCTATATAAGCACATCCTATTATGTAACCTCTTCTAGCCATGGTTGTTCTACAGCATACAATAAAGAAAAATAACCACTAAGGATTGGTGGCTCTGATATCAAATAAAAGAAAAATAACCACTAAGAATTGTTGGGCTCTGTTATCAAATGGTGCAGATGAAGTGAAGGATAAGAAGTTTTTTACAAGTCAAAAACTCTCAAGGACCAAGAACACCATAACTATGAAAAAAAAAAAAACTCTCAAAATACTTAATTATATTCCTCTATATCACTCATTTTTCAAAAGGTTATTACAACCCTTTATATAGAAAAAACTAAATACCCTAATAATATTAAATAGAAAAATAAATAAATTAGGAAAAAATATCCCTTTCAAATAAAAAAAAACTAGAAATATATCATAATAGAAAAATAAAATAGAAAGAAAGAAATTAACTAAAAGATTTATTTTTTTCTAAGATAGCTCTTGCATTAGTTTGCTTAGTACAACTTTAGTTGACATTTTTGTGTGACGTCTAATTCAATAAAGGCCATTATAATTGTTTAAGTTGGCTTTAAAAATGACATAATTCTTAGTAAGATAAGTGTGTGGCACTCTATGACAAAACATAGGCTTTTTCACTTGGTAGGAATGGTGTGCATGAGTTGAGGTTGGTGTAGTCTCGTGCATGTATTAAGTTTTTTGTGATAGGGAATATGTGAACGAGAAGACCGAGATTCAAAAAAATATTGATGGAAATAGCTATAATTATGGCTTGGATTTGCTGAAGAGTATTGGCTAATTTGAAGAGTTAGAGTATGGTGCCTATTAGTTATGTTGTTTTGCCATTTTCTTCCTGAAACTAGAGCTATGTGCATCTAGTGGTGTGAGTTGAATTTTATATTAGTTGTACTAAAAACAGTAAAGTTTATTTTATATGAGTAGAACAAAGTTGTTATGCACCTGTTAGAAGAGTTGTTGGCTACCTATGGGTACTTAAGTCTCTGTAGGGAGATTAGTTACTATTTCATATATTAAAGTTTTTTTAGCCATGGATTTTTTTTATAAAAGTTGAAGGGAAAGAAAAGGCCTTTTGTTTTAACTCCCATAAATGGATGGCATCACTAATAAAGTCATAGAAAGACTTTACATATAAACAAACTTTTTTTGGTTGAGTTATGAGTTTGAGTTGTATCTACTAAACAAGTTCTTAGTGGAACAATGGATACTTTGATGCTTAAGTTAGTATTTGAGTTTTGGATGCTCAAGTGATAAGCATAAAAATCAAGAAGATGACAAATATATTTGTTTATAAGTAAAGAAAATATTTATATTCTTTGTGTTCTCTATATGGAAAGATACATGCACTTACCTTAGTAAGTTCTCATTTTTTTTTTTTCCTTTTAACCTACATTTTTCATTAGCAACAATAAAGTTATTTCTTTTAATCACATTATGTAAACTATTTCAGTCACTCATAATTTTCTCACATATAAATTTATATCAAATATTTTCTATTTTTTCATTTACCATGGTCAACTCCTTCTCTCTTCTAATCACCATAATTCCTTTTTTTAATTTTTTTCATTGATTTACACATGTACACATTCAAGAAAAAATTATTTTAATCCACCCCTAAAATTCTTCTTCCATGGCCGGCCATACACCATACAACACAACAATAAGTTTTGTCAGTTTTTTCTATAATTTCCATAGTATGGCAACTAAATACAAATCAATAATACTAATTGAAACTAATTTTTCAAAAACCCCAATTCATCCATATCAAACACCAAATACAACTTGAAATTTTCAACTCAAATCATCTAATTCTCATGTAAACTTGTTAAAATTAAAAGAGAATACCTTACCAAGTACTTGTATAAGCCTTAAATGTGCTCCAAATCAATTTCTAAAATTCCCTTTCTTTGCTCCTTCATTGGTCGGCCTTCTATTCCCTTTTCTTTACCTCCTCACACTTATCTTCCGCTTAATTTGGTGTTTAACACACTTAATTCTTACTAATTTTCAAGGTTTTCTCTCTAATTTTCATTTTTTTTCCCAAGTTTTTTTCCCAAGTCTCCTAAGAATTTTCCTCTTTTATAGTTTTGGTCAGCCAAGCATCCCCCCCGGCCTCCACACACACCATAATTTGATTAATTTCTTATATGTCCCATTTTTATACCTTTTATATTTTCGAGTAAATTTTACCTGATCGTGGGACCTGTTTTCATTAACTTTAAACAAGGCATTTCAAATGTCATTATACTATATGTTACCATAAGTCTTTTATCATTCATTTATTCCATTTGGTTATAATTCGTGTTTCTGTGTTTTTAATTTTTCAGATTTTTTTATAATTTATTTTTTTCAAAGGGCACTAGGGTATGTTTCCCAAACAAGCTTATATCTTAAAACTAGAGGCATGAAAAATGCCTTAAGGTCGTGTTCGACAAACACACCTTAAAAAAAAAAAAAAGGAGTTTTTTCTTGGCAAAAATGGGGCATGTCAAACACGCCAATAATTTTGGGTGGTTTTAACCCATCCACATGGGCTGGGCTTAATAGGCGCAAGACTCAAGCCCACGCAAATAGGTTGGTCTTAGGCCCAGCCCAACATGATTTTGTTTGGGGTCGATAGATGACCCAAAGGATTTTTTTTTATAAAACTTAACCCACGCACACGGGCTGGGCTGAGGTAAGAGGCCCAACCTCCATTTCTTTACCACTGTTATGCATGCTACAAGTTGGTTTTACTGATTATAATACAATAATCCAAGCATGATTTACATGAAAAGGCATGAAGAGAAGAAGCTTACTTGGCATAGGGAGGAGCTTGCTGGTGGCGGTGCTCCAGTTGTTGGTGGTTCACAGTGGCTACTGGAGAAGGAAAAAAAACAAATAATGGAGTTAGTTGTTAATGGTTAATAGTGCATGAAGGGTTGGTTTTATTTCATTGTAGAGGAAAGATGTTTGTTTTTTTGTTTTTTTAGTCTTCTTCTGATTTAGGTGAAAAAGAAACAATGGAGTTAGGTTTTATTTCATTGTAGAGGAAAGATGTTTGTTTTTTTAGTCTTCTTCTGATTTAGATGAAAAAGAAACAATGGAGTTAGTTATTGATGGTTAATAGTGCATAAAGGGTTGATTTTCTTCTCTTTTTCTTCTTTTTTTTTCTAGTTTTTTCCTCTCTTTTCTCTTAGTTTTTCTCTCTTTCTTCACCTGAATTTCACCCCTATTTATAGATGGTGAAAGAGGTGTTTAAGGTCACTTCCAAGCATCAAACCGAGTTATTAAGGCTAGCTAGTCAGCGACTTTAGGTCAATTTATTAGCAGTTCATTAGATGAAAAATGGACTGGAATATGGCTAACGATGTAGTACAAAATCAAGGCTACTAAAGGGTGTGCATTTTTTTCTTACCTAGGGTGCATCAAAAGGCTCTGCAAAAAGGTCTTTCAATCAGCTTTTACAAGACCAAAAGAAGAAGACATTGAATAGTGCTAGAAGACGTGCCGTCTGGCTTTATTTTTTACTGCGCGTTGACCAAAATGATGTGATTTTAAACCAAAACATGTCGTTTTATTTAAATAAAATAGTGTTATTTTGGCCATCCTAAACTAAATTAGGTCATAGATCCCTTTTTTTTATATCAACCCTCAATCTTTGAATTTGTTCAATTAGGTCCTCAATTGAATTCTAATTTGATAATTAATCCAATTTTACCCCTACAAAATTTTAGAAAGATCTTCTGACTTAACATGTTTTTCAACTTGATCCTTGGTCTCGGATATTTTCAATTATATCCTTAATTGACCTCAAAACTTCTAATTTTTTTAATTTCACCCCTATTTTCAACTGAATTTGATCCTTGAATTCGTGCGCTTTATTTAAAAAGTGCCTTATTATGTGTGTATATTTTTTCTTTATCCAAAAGGGGGGAAAACTATCATACAACACATGATCGAGATATTTCTTGATTAGGACCTTAACCTTTGTTTTAGTATTCATATCAAATTCAAGCTAAGAAAATATTTGAAGTATTTTTGTTCATATGTTCTTGTTGTTCATGTGATATTTTGATAAATGGTTGTAAGAGGAATCCTATTCCATCTGGATTTGGTTATGAAGTTGCTTTCTTCTTCCTTCTTCCCTATCGAAACTTTCCATCTTCATCTCTTCCTCTTTTTTAACTAACAAAAGGATGTGCTACTAAAAAGTTGGCTGAAGAATCTCTATATTTATTGGAAGCCTTGAAACTTCTACATCTGAATGTTGACTAAAATTGTGCTTTTAGAAGGTTCCCCTCCCAACCTCTCTCTGTGGTTTTGGAGTTTCTTTACTCCATCTATGTAATCCTAGTGTTATTTTCTGGATAATGAGGATTTATAAACATATTGATCGCCTTCCCACTGAAAGTACAACATGTGTCTAAAAGGGTTTCCAATCTTCTTGTGTTAATTTTCTTTTACCACTCCCTTGGTGTTAGCTAATTTCTTATAATGTTGTTCAGTATATAGAAGTTGTTTCTAACTTTTGAAGTGTTTAGTTTTTTTGTTTCTTTATTATATATTTTATTCAATTTGATTTTAGTTGAATACCCTTTAAACATACTAGGATGTTTGAAGTGATACATAAACCTGGCCTGATGTTGTTTCTGGAGTTATTTCAAACTCTCTGATTCCTTTGCATTATTCATTCTATTGGTTTTCTGGACTTGCTTCTGATTATTATTGTCTAAACATGAATGCACTTGGGAAACGTAGTGATGTTAGAGATGGTTTAGCATTGCATGCTTTAACTTTCCAGGCTCTCTTCTACTGGCAGGCAGAGTTCTGCTGGTCATGGTATAAAGGCATCCATATAAATGGTTTTCTAGGTGTCTTGCAACTTTAGATATTATGTCTTGTTATGTCACTAAAACTGGAATTTTACAGATCGTATACTTGCTCGATATTCTATTTTCAATGGCAAAGCTGCACTCTCTATTGAACCTGTTCTTCCAAATTTCTCCAAGTTTGGTGGAAGTATAACTTTTTGTTGCTTGTATACTTCTGTCCACCTCAAACAGAGTTACTCCTCGTCTTTCTTCTTTCTTAACAGTCTGGGAATCTTAGAGTTGACTGACGTGGTCCCATGATGTTGACTTTCTTACCTACTACAGGTGAGCGTAAGTATAACTATGAAAAGCGACAGGTAAAGTTTTCTTGATTTTTTTCATCACTACCATCTTGCTCTATTTATCAATCATGCCCAGGCCATGTAATCTTTTCACCACAGGACTTGATCACTCCATTCATCTTTTCTTTCTTTAAATTTATATTATAAACAAATCATACAAGGAATATTATGAAGGGATTTTACCTACATTGATTATATTGTGAAGGGTTGTTTGGGTTCGTTGGATACAGCAGAGAAGAGTACCGGAAGTAGAGGGAAGAAGAAAGGGCCGGCACACTTGAGGGTTTTCAATTTAGAGAATACATCTCTTGTGCTAGTTACTGATCTTGTTAGTATTTTGGAAAGGCTTTTGAAGGTTAAGGCTAAAAGGAATGTTATGAAGTTGCCACGCAACGAGGATGTTCCATATACACACACAAATATTAGTTATGCTTAGAAGGAATTTGGATATAAGCCTACCACGGATCTACAGGCACGGTTAAAGAAATTCGTGCGGTGGTACCTCAGTTACTATGGAGACAAGAAGGCTATTGGGCGAAAGCTTCAACTTGGTTTTTTTCATCACCTTCCTTGCAACATACTAACTTACAATAGCGTCAGTTGAATATGTGCCAAGTTTGCATGCCATGACAGCTGAAGAACCACGCCTTATCAAATATAAACTACCATCTTATGGGTCAAAAGGAGGACCACCTACAATCAAATTTAGGTCGCCTGGAAGGGTATAGGTCGTCTATCAGGCCAGGATTCTATTCTTTCAAAATACTTGACAGGTATGGTGCTGTCAAAACCTTCTGTCAAAATCACCCTATTGTCTGAAATGTAAAGCTTCATCCCCTCTGAAATCAAACATAATTGCAAACACAGAACAAGGAATCAGTTATGACCCATGCTTGTCCGCCATTATACTAAATGTTTTACTCAACATTTATACATATTTTATCTGACTTGTTATCTAGTTGAAAAGATTAGAAGTGTTGATGTTTATGCCTTCAAGTGCTTTCCTGACATCAAGAAATATCAAAACATTAACATCCCATCTCATACCTGAAAGATGAAAAGTCAAATATATCATACAAAGCCATCAACAATCTTAAAAAGTATGCTAAGTGATTTATCAATTAGATAGCCTTGCTTCATTGAACTTGAGCTAATCAAGGTTCAGATTTGAGAAACAATTGCAAAAGGCGCCAACAAAAGATACTCCCAGCTAGCAACTAAAGCACTCCCTCCCTTTTTCCATTACCGGCTTTCTTTCAAATTAGGGCTCCAAAAGAGTGTTCTTGTAAACATTGGAACACTCAAGTAAAATCTACTGAGATGACCTGCCATTCGTTAGCATGGGCAATTTTTCTTTTTAGTCATGTAGATGTTGGCCAGTAAAATTTAGATCCACAAAATTTTGGTAAAGGCTTGCTATTTTGGGAAGAGTTCATACTAAACAGATAGGCAGACTCTATTGTCCCCCACCCCCCAACCTATGGAAAAAAAAACCTGCACTCTTCATTTTGACTCTTCCTTCAAATTTTAAAAGACAATGATTGCATGATATCTCAAGAACATGAAGCCATGAATGTCAAAAGAACAACTTAAAAGCAAGTTTCCTTATGTATCTTACCACTAATCACTTCAACACATGTTGGCAAACCACTGGAGAAGTGAACATGCAATATTTGCATTCCCTTTAAACCATGTTCCAAAATTGAGTCCAGATTCTTCTTATAGGTCCCATGTACACACACTGCAATAAGGAATGAGGTAATGAACCAAATAACAACCTAAAAAAAGAGGGAAAATAAAAAAGTCTTATTTGAGAGGATGGAAATATAGCATAGTAGTAACTTTTACCTGTAATTTCCTTGGGCGAAAGAATTGCTTTTAACAGACTTTCAGATTCAACTGTCTCGACATGCATAAGAAACCCGTTCAGACTAAACTAATGCACATCCTTCTTCTTTTGAGAAAACATCATAATGAATGACACAACACCCTAGTATACAGAGAACTGAGACGTAAACTAGTTTTAACATAAATTCAAGTGGTACAAAGAAAAATAGTGAGACATGTGTAGTTCTTTAATAAACAGTTTGATGGTCACAAGTATGAGGAACATATATGTCAAAGTTAACAAAGCATAAAATTTATAAGTAAACATAAATTTCATAATAAGCATCAAATCTTCTCATTTTCTGTTTCTTTAATCCTAAAGTGAATATTACAAATACATCTAAGGTTCTAACTTAACAGGATTAAAATTTTCATCCAAATTGATTTTCAGATATTTTCCAGATAAGTTAAGCTAATTATTTTGCTTTGCTACTAGTGCCCTAAGCAATCAATAAAGGCATAAATATATCAAGAATTATCAAACACCCTAGGGCAGAAAAAGCATGCGAACCAATTTTGTTATGTTATTATTGCAAAATCTCACTCTTAAGACACAGTTGAATGTCCAAGTTTTACTCATAGTCACTAAGATAACCTACTGGGATGAATAGATTGTTGTTTCACAGTAAATATCTATCACCTTTATCGAGTGGCCTTGGTTAGCATGTATCAGAAGCTCCCCACCTTCTTCCAAGAGGTATAGAACTTCATTGTGCGGAGTGACGACAAGTTTCAATAATATGAGCTACAGGTGTTGGGTAAGTTTTAGAGAGAAGCCAAACCTTCTGTTATAAATTTAGCAATTGTAAAAATCATATTTCATTAACAGCCAGATAAGAATTTGGTGAAATAGAATATAAATACATGTATCTTTTATCCATCATAATTGTTCTTAACTTGTACATAGACATACAACAGCCATTAATATTATGGGAGTAAGAAAGTAAATAGACATGCCCTCAAACATCACAATGGTGCTTTTATGGTTGGAAAATTTGTATTCCAAAAGAAGTATGGTAAGAAACCAAGTCTAAAAAGAGAAATAAAGTTATAAGATCATGTCGTACCAATATACAAACATCCTTGACAATCTTTCATCAATCTCTGTCAGTCACTCTTTGAAACATCAAAGTAAGGAAGTTTTCTATCAATGCAGGAAAAAAATGATACAATACACATAACACGAGCTATATTTTCCCTCACCCCCACATTGTTTTCCAAGAGAAATCAATGCTCAATCAAATAGTACTAAGAAAATCATTTGTCTAACAGGAACAAAGATGCAAATGTATGTAAAGAAAAGTATTTACTAAACCAACCTCTTTAACATCATCATCAGTATGTGATCTTAACGGAACATTAGCAAATGTTTTCATATTGAGCTTTAGTAAATCCTCAACTTTGACAAACCCATCACTCCGCATATTCAAGTTCAACTCTGAAGCCTTATGATGCAAGATCCGTTTCCTGAAAATGTTCAATTATATAAAAGAATCATTTTAATCTAAAAGCTTAAACTAAAAGCTTAAATTATTTAAAATATATATATATATATATGATTTATATTATTTTCTAATGTATTTTTTCTTAACTTGATAAGTTAACATTAATTTATACTTAATTTTATTAATTATAATGGCATAATAAGATTCAAAACCATTACCAAGCGGTTAAAAAACAATATAAGCTAAAAGCTTAAGTTATCACATATCATTTATATTATTACATGACAAATTATACACAAATCAACAAAATTGTTTCACATTATTCATAACATGCTTCCACTAAAAATTAATAATCTCAACAAAAATTCAAAATATAACGACAAAAAAAAGTATAATGTTCAAGGTTGTGCTTGCAGTAATCTGCCAAGTGCATCAATTTTATACTCACTAGATCCCCCTCTGCCGCGGCCTCGGCCTCTAGACCCTTCTCTATCGTTTTGCATCTCCAAACCTCTTCCTCTGCCACCAATGCCCAATTTTGTATTTCAGAAGAAAATCAAACAAAACCAAGTGAAAAGGGGAACTTATACCAGGTGAGCAGAATAAGAAACCCTCTATTGGAATGAGAGAAGGAAGAGCTCATGTTGTTGTTTGTATTGTTTTTTATGAAAGCAGCAAAAGCAAAAGGAGGAGGCCGCTTATGGAAAGTACAGGAGGTTGCAAGATAGATACGACAGCAGCCTAGAATTCGAACACTGCTTATAAAAGCCCACATATCATATGGAACTTGGAACGTAACTACAGTGGCAGAACTAGGGGCTAGGAGCCTTTACCCTGCAAAAATTTAAAATTCCCCAGAAATAAACCAGTAGGGGGCTGGAATGAGGGATTTTTGGACAGGGGAGCGGAGCGAAATGAGGTTTTCCAAATTTTCCACATATCATGAAACTAGCTTCTCCTTTTTTCTGTTTAATGAATTTTTTCGGACAAAATTACCCATGAACTTTTCATCTTGTTACAAATATATCCTCTATATATTCTCATCTCATTGAATCTTATGCCCTAGCTTTCTTTTTTTCTGGGCAGCAATTCCATTTCATTCTTCATTTCTATCTCCCCTGTGGAAATTGCAATCAAGTTCGTTCCTTTATGGTGCTTTGAGGTACTTTATTTCTTGAGCCACGTTTTATTTAATACGAAATGAACTTTTCTTTTCTTTTTTGCGAATTTTTTTTCATTTTGATTGGAAATATGAAAAGGGATGGTGGGTTTAATTTTGATACAGGTGTACATTACTTTCTTTAGTGTAAGTTTATATTATCTCTCTTTAAAAAAAAAAAAAAAATTGTGGTGGCAGGTCAAGAAAGCTCTTGGTTCGAACTGGGCAGTGTTTTCTTTTGAATGGCTTTATTTTCTTCTGAAGGTAAAACTAACTCTTTCTCTCTGTATATATAATGTTTTTGATGGAATCTAGATCATTTATAGGCTGCAATGTTATCCGGGTATTGGTCAAGTTTAGAGAAAATTTTAAGAATTTGTGAAAGTATGCAGAACCCACTTTGTATTGGTTTATTGGATTAAGAAAGACCAAAAACAGTTCATCATTAGTTATTTGATGATATGAATATTTGAGTCTTCATTGCCCTGCAGCGTAATAGGTTTGAAGGGAATCTTGACTTCGGGTTTGTTGATATGAATGCTTACATTATTGAATTACAAGGAACTCACAAGGTATACTTTCTTGCTATTCTCTTACTTGCTATTAGATAAGAAAAGAGGTGGTTTAGTGGAGGCTTTGTTTCTGAAAATTCCAGTGGTGGTAATTCAAAGAGAAGTGCTTGTGGTGGGAGTTTTTAGTTCATAAGTTATGCTTGGTTTGCATCAAACAGGAACGATGCATTTTTATTTTAGTTTTTATATTTATAATATATCTTCTGTTTGTTCTTGATCAATTGATTTCAATGATTGTTTATTCCTTTATATAGGACTTGGTTAATGAGTAATCTTGAAGTTTGTAGAGTTAAGACTTATGATAATAGAAGCAATAAAAGAAATAGATCGTCCTGTGTAAAAAAAAAAAATAGCAATGAAGAAAATCTGTACTTAAGGCCTGCAAACAAAAACCTTTGATTAATGCTTGAAAAATTATTTATAGTGGTTTAGCTCCTTCGTTCATCTAGTTTTTACATGTTTTTATCACCTTGTTCTCTCTTTGCAATTCCAATAGTATATCAATTAACAAACCAGGTTCTGAAAAGCAAAACAAAACCATTTGTCTCTCCAAGGATTTAGCTAAGTTTGTTCATAATTCATGTGCATAAAAAACTTTGTCTTCAATGTTTTGTTTCCCCTCATGTTTCATAAGCAAAGTCAGGCCTGCATTTTTATGAAAATATGCATATGAGTTGAAGAAAACTGTATTCTTCAATGTTAAGTAATGATAATTTTTTAATCCAAAGCTGGTAGTTTTTAGTTCTTCATTTAGCAGCTTTGGTTCTAGTTTTTAAAGGAAAAAAACAGTAGCATGAAATGAAATACAGTTTATCTTTTTTCTCTTCATCTAATGGTAGTATAATTCTTTTTGTCCCAAGCTTACAGTCTGCTGTTAAGAAAAGAGAAAAAAGCAGTTCATCATGCTCCTGATTCATAAATGAGGAAAGGAAAGTGTGTCCAGTAGCTCGTTAGTTTTTTCTGGTAATAGATTCATCCCTAAGTTATCACTTCCCTATTTGTTAAGTCTACAATATGGACATATCTTACTGGTGTTATCATGCAAAGTTTTTTCTCAGTTGCATGTTGTAAATTTGCAGTCCAGTTTTCTCTGAGAAAAAGAAGCAATAAAGCAATTTTGAGTCTGCAAAGCATGAAATGAAAATGCATCTAGTTTTCTTAGTTCACGTTTTGTTTGCATGATAAGAAATTTTCCAAAGCTAAGCTATCCATGTGTTTTTGAAGGTATAGTCTTTGTCCAAGCCTGCATTTTTATGTATTGTTATATCTCTTGTAATATTAGTTTTGCCCCCCCATAGAAAATTATCCTAGCTCTGCCCCTCATCCTAACCAGATCTCCCCATGAAGACACAGAAGCAACAACTTTTCAACCTTCCTCTTTACATCTCTCACATTTTACTCTCTGATGATCCACTCTCTCTCCCACAAAACATTTTTAATATTTGTTGTTAAAGAGTTTCATCTTCACTTCATAATTTGCAAGTTTTGGGGGACAAAGCTTGCCGCTAATGCTCCAAGTGTCCAGCGAACTCCGGGGGGGGACGTTAATCCTCCAAAATTTGTGGCTACTGTCCTTTATATGTGCCCAGTTAAAGCCCTCTTCTCCAAATTTCAGAAGCCATAAAAATTACAAACCCTGAAAAAAACTCAGAAATCTCTTTTCTTCCCTTTCTGCCTTGCTGTTAATAATAATCTCATAGAAACCAAGGGTGAAGATGAAAAAAAACACGATGGACATGTGGAAAATCGTCCACATCCCTGACAAACCACCGATCCCTCCTAACCAACAACCCACTGGTGAGTTATCAAAACCAAACACATTCCCATATGATTACTCTGCTTTTTTCAATTTTTAATAAAGATCTTTATCTTGGTTTATTGTGCAGTGAATGTGTTGGCATCAGTTATTGATCCAAAGCATGCTAATACCCTTATAAGGTCACTCACATTTACTAAAGAATTTTATTTTTTATTTGAGACTTTATGAAATTGTATTAATGTGAAAAAAATAAAATAAAATTGTGTAGGCGTTTAAATCAGATAGCTCCTTTTGAAAATCTATGCCATGTCAAGCGGATTCAAAAGAAGCATCTTGAAGGAGGTACTGGTTGTTGTTATCACAACTGTTTTACTGATTTTTTTTTATTTTTTTTTGTGTTGGTTTTAGTAAGTGAACTGCAGCAAATGAAAGCATGTTTCTTGTTGAAATTAGTTTTCATTTTTTTTTGTTACTAGTCAAGGAGAACAGAATGATCAAGCTTGATTTAAATTTTCACCTATAAAATTACGACTTCTGGTTGTCCTCCTCTTTTTTCAAGAGATTGATGTTAAATAGTAAGTGGCACCATTTGAAGAATGATTTTGGGAACCATACCATCTGTGCATGCCACTTTTTCTCCATTGTACTTGGGATATATATATTGATACATTGATGACGCAGTAGTCAAAGAGTGCTCTTTTTTACAGGAAAAACTCAGCTTTCAGTAATTTTATGTCTTGCTTCTGAGGATAACAGTCTGTTGAACAGCTTGCCACAAGATGTACAAGAGTTGAGCAATTCGTACCAGTTGAGTCCTTTTGTTACAAAAGTGGGTTGTTGTTCCTTTTTTCTCCCTAATGAGATATATTCATTACTAATTGCATTTAAGAATGATCAATACTAGTGAATTATGATCTAAACTTTAATCAATTCCAGGTTTGCAAATATGCCGCCACATCCAAAGAAGAGTGGGAAGAACAATGCAAGCTATGGCCAACCTCATACCATCCACCTACCTAGTAAGTTCTAAATTATGCTTCTGTATTGTTTCTCTTATGTTTTTGCCTCCATGTTTCTTCATTATACTGTAACTACTAAGTTAGTTTTAAGAGTGGAGAGTATAACTGTTAAGGGAAATTTTTCCCTTCTAATCTTTCATATCGAAAAGAAACAAAACTTTGGAATCCCATTGCTGTGGCTGGTGCCACCTAGAGGCATTGTTGTTGCAATCAGGGTTCTCATAATATGATGCTTGACAACCTCTATGTGTAGACTGTTTAGATGGGTTCATTTATAATGTGCTATATCAGCTGGTAAGTCATTCTAGTAGAAAATCCTGCACTGAAACTTTATCTGTTTTTCTCAAATTATTATTCATTATTCTTTTGTTTAAAGAACTAATTACTCTCTATTAAAAAAAAATCTTCTACTTATTATACACTTTATGTTAAGTTTCTTTCCTTCAATACACCTTTTGATTTTCAAGCTTGATTACTTCTGTTTTATGCATGCATCTATCATTTGTCTTGTCTATTTCTGAATTCACCTCTTGTCAATTTGTATACATAAATCTTAGAGGCTGTCCTATGGTTATCCTACAGTTCAATACTCATAGATCCTAAGTAGGACCCTGACTTTCACAACCTTGCCGAGTTGTTGTGCGTTCACTCAAGAGTTTGAGTGAGTACAAGCAGGTATATTTAGCATGTCAAAAGTTTAGGATTCCATATTTTGGAGGCATGAACTAAAAATGTTAGAAAACTGTGTAATTGAAACAAAATCCCTAAGTTTGAGCTATCAACACTTGTTTTTATGCATCAATCATATTTTTTCTATGTCTTGAGGAGCTTATTGTTATACTCATGTCTCATAGTTTGTCAGTTATTGACATTGTGAAAAATCCACTAGAGCAATGTTATATTTTACTTTAGAGCAGATTAAAAGGTTGACATAATTGTTTGTACTTTGTTTTCTCACTGTTGATGATAAATTCAATATTTGTGAAGAAAAGAGCCAAGGGCTATGATCAAGGGAGAAAGGAAATATGAATTTTGAACTCCATGGTAGATATCTGCAGCACCACACTAACCAGTCTCTAGTTAAAGAAAGTTTTATTGAGAAAGAAGCAAAAACACATAAACTCCATCCAAACTATTGCATAACAACTATCCCTTACCAAAAAAAGAGGTTCAAAAGTTATTTTTTCAATTAAAAAAAATGCCCTTTTCTTTTGCTGTACTCTTTATCTAAATTCCTAACTTGAATTTGGTATGTTCTTTTCTTCTAATTTCAGCAATATTGATGGGATTACTGGATTCAGTGAAGAGGATTCATTGTCAGTTTTCAGCTTTATGAAAGTTGCTATTGAGTTGGCAAAATCTGGTGATGGTTTGGTAATTATGTAATTTCTTCCATAAACTAAACTTATTTCTGTAAAGGGATGCAATGATAGGGTAGTCTACTTACCTTACAAAGCTTCTACTTGGGTGCTGTAAATTTTTAATTGGCATTTTTTCTTGTCTGGTACTTGTCTTCAAGTCTCAACTACGCTGTGAACTTGCAATTTGTGACATGAACTAAACTAGTTGCCATTTAAACTGAATGTTGTAACTTTTGACTTCATTTTCTCACAGAGATATTAGAGTGTTGTTCGCTCACACCTGATTTAGAACATAGCAATTGCAGTTATAATAAAACATACATTTATGCTGGATCTGTGTATATCATGTCTGAACTTGCCTCTTGTTCTTGTTTCTGCAGATTGCCAATGCTGCGGTTATAGTGGATCCTTCAGTTCAGCAGATCATTACAAATGGACGTGATCAAATCTTCTCGTGGCATGCTCCAACAAACAAGACTTGCATCAGAAATGACTGCATTGAACAGTCCACGACCCTTATTTCTCATCAGTCTAATGGAGCAGCAAGTCTTATAACAGAAGTGCTTCCAAATGCTTCACCTAGTGAACCTGAAAGTTTGTCTTATGCGGTGTCTTGTTTAAACCCATGGAAGTGGTCTGAACAGCGATCAGATACAACTAATTCTTGTTATTGGCACCCTTTACGACATGCTGCTGTTGTTGCCATTGAATCTTCTGCTGACAGGGACAGATGCCTGTTCCCTGGTTTAGGAGATGCTGAAGAGAAGTCCTTTGAAACTTCACAATCTTCTTATGTTGGTTCCCCAGTGAAAAGACAAAAGACGAGTGTTGCAAATGTGAGTTGTTTCTGTGCTCTGTTTTTGGACAATCTTATAAATAGTGCTTTTGACAGTTAAACTTTCACCTAATTATTTGAGTTGATGGGAATGGTTGATAGGCAGCATCTTATTCTTAGCCAATGCTAAAAATAATGACTTCCCCTTGTTTAGTGACTACATTTTCTCAAGGTGATTGGTTGAAATCGATCCCAGCTTCATGTTGTTCTATTTCAGGTCGAGAAGAAGGAAGCGGATCCTCCTGACATGCCTTCAAAATCTGTACCAGAGAGACCTTATCTGTGCACTGGTTATGACATCTATCTTGTGTGGGAGCCATGTATAATGTAAGTTTGTCATGCCAACAATCCTTTTTCTTTTATTAGTTTCTCCCTGATTTCCCTCGTATCTTACTGTAATTTTTCAAAAATAGTCTTTTCCAACTTCAATGATTATGCTGTCAGTAAAGAATTGAGTGCAGTAACTGGCTTGACTTTCTTTTCTTTTCTTTTCTTTTCTTTTTTTTTGTTTCTATCTGGTTTTTTCAATATTCCTTCGACTAATTATCGACCATTTTTACCTTTAAGGTGTGCAATGGCACTTGTTCATCAAAGAATTAGACGAATATTTTATGCTTTCCCCAATCCAAATACTGGTGCATTGGGAAGTGTTCACAGACTACAAGGAGAAAAAAGCTTAAACCATCATTATGCTGTATTCAGAATCTGTGTGCCTGAAGAAGTTCTTGATATAGCTGGAAACAGCAAGAGCTGCTGATGTCTAACTGAAGTGCCAACCACTGTTAGTTAACAAGATTGGTCCAGGTCATGATAGAATTTAATTGAGCATTTTTTTCAAGGAATAGGTTAACTTTTGCACCTGATATTTACCAAGAAGATGAATGCATGATTTTTCTCTTAAGCAAATGCAGAAGTTCCTTACAGAGCTTTGGACTGCAGAAATGTGCTCCTGAGTTCTCAAAGCCAATATGTATTATGGCTTCATTTGAAGGTGCTGATGATTGATTCACAGAACGTTGACCTTCATGGATTATGTACATTTTATTCAAACACTTCACATGTGTGTTAACTATACAGTTTCTATTCAAAGCTGCTGCTACTCTCAAAGTATTTTGTGTTTTTTCTGCCACAAATTGTGGTGTATTAAAGAATTGGAGGGTGCTACCACAGAAACAAAAAGAAACCATCATGAAACGGGCACTCTGCGTGCTAGCCAACAACATAAGATGTTTGTGAGTGTTTGATCAAACAGAATTATTAGCCTTCATCTTTTAATTTTTGGGTTAGAAAAGGAGCGAAGGTGCTAACCTTTACCTAGTTTTAAACAGGATTATAAGAGTTCCTGTGATGCAAATGAATGCAGGCTACGAAAGCATTTTAGATAATAGTAATTGTTGAGAATCCATTATTTGCAAGGTATGCAACCAAAAATTTCGAAAAATCAAGAAGGGGTTACGTCTTGCTTCAAAGGAAAAAAGGATCCCTAAAGAAAAACAATTTTGTCCTTTTTTCATATAAAAAATCAACAAATTTATCCCTTGCGTGCTCTACAACAGTGGATTATATCTTTTCAACAAGCAAAAATATTACTGTCACAGGAGACAATTTTGCGGAGGCGGGCTAAACCTGACCTATCCAACAGCAAATGGATGTCTTGACCATGGGGAGGAGTTGATGAATAACACAAAGATCCTCAGAAAGAGCCATGAAATCTGCATTACTGTTAGCCTATAAGAGCATGACTGGCATTCCAAGTCTACCATATCCTTCTATCCAACGCAAGTCAAGAATATGAACAGTCAAGCCAAGAGAAACTTGAAAAGGATTCATTTGATTTGAAAAAAAAAAAAAATCGAATCTATCTTCGAATTCATTTATATAATGAATTCTTGCATGACTTGAGCCAGAATCTGAAACAGCTACAACGCAGTACTACCAGCTCGACAACTCGCTATTTCACTTGACGGCTCAAGTATCACTAGTTCAATTCCATCAGGCAAGAAACCTTCTGGGCTGATCACAACTTTGCTGTATTCTTTTCTTATCAGAACCCACCTTGTTCCTCAACTTTTCCAACAGAATTCAACAAGGAGTGAAACAACATTATCAAATTATGACCGGATTACGTCCTAATTAGCATGCATAGTAGACTCGGTCAAATTTGATTTCCACTACCTTGAGGCAAAGATGAGCGCTTGTGGCAGGTTCAAGTACTTTTGAGCAAAACGTAAAATATATTACCAGCAAGTTTGTGAATGTGATTAGTGACATTATGTAAACACACGCAACAAAAAAATCACGCGTATAAAGTAAGATATCGGTGTACACAGTCACCTCCTCCAACAAATTAAAACAGGAGAGAAATTTTTTATGAAAAAAGCTACAATTTCATGCAGTTTCAGCAACAACTCCAGAAATTTCCTATTTGGATGGAGGAACTATAAAGATTGGCTGACCAATGTTAGAGCAACTTTAATGAGGGCATTTCACTTGATGCTACAGTGACAAGCCACCCAAAAGTACAAGGAATGGCTAGAGAAAATGTTCTAATCAAAATTAAAAAAAGACACTTTGATATCCATTAGAATTAAATTATCCTCTGTATACAGTCCATTATTGCTGCTAATAAAACCTATGTTCTCAAAATACTTTTAAATCCAAAGGGATACACATACTTCCAACACCATATACCATATTCACCATGTGAAATTCAATTGGTGGAAATCTTGAATCCTATTTTCGACAAGCAAATTTGCTAAAAGAAAGGTTAGGAAAACACCACACAATTGCACTCTTATGAATGATTTTGAGATTCATTTATAGCAAAGAAAGAATGCGGAAAGACCATCATCTACACAAAAGAGAAATTATGGCAATCATCATTCACATATGGAGATTCAGCTAAGAATATATATAAGAAAGAGCATATAAGGATGGAATAAAGATTTTAAGATTACATCACAACTCATAATCCATAATGTATAATTATAAACAAAACAATAACACAAGCCATAGTAGACAAATGACAAGCATGTGCATATACATTCCAGGTATGATATTGTACACAGAATTTAATAAGCTTACGTGATTCCACGTTGTAATTTCCAGCACATACCTCCACTATTTAATATCAGCTCACAATATCTGATGTGTTGCGTTCATCCATGTGAACCACTCCAGACAAACAGGTCCTTTTACTTTTTAACTATAGATGAATTTCTTTTTCAAATTTGAGATCAATGAGTACACCCGAAACCACCACAGACTGATAGCCAAATTACAAATAGAATCAAACAAATGGCCACATCAATAGCTAGAACAATCCTTACTTGGCGCCACCACTTCTTTCGAATACTTTGAGAGCTTGTTCTAATCCTCATTGAACCCAAATCCTTTTGTAGGGATATTGAAGAACCTACTCCAGCTTGATTATTGGAATCCAATGTAGTTGAATCGAGCTTAGCCCCTCTATCGGTAGATTTTCTATGCTCTTCTAACTCAATATCTCTTATTGTAATAGCATGATCCTTTGACTTCCTTTTGTCTTGCTTGTTTGGTTTACCTAACAAAGGGGCTTTGGTAGAACTGACAACTTCAATTTGTCCATTTGCATTAACAGGTGATGGAGAGAGGCCTAAGTTATCAGATGAGGAACTCTCACCAGCCCAACCATTGCTAGAGACATGCTCTAATGAAGTAATCAAGCGACGAATAACAGGCACTAGTTGTTCTTGTATATTGATCGAGTTCATACCGGAAAAACTTCCTCTAGAACCCTTTCTAGCTACCTTCTTGAATTCATCTCTTACATGCTCTAAAAATTGAAGTACACCTGGGTTTCCAAGACCCTCGTCAACAATCGTAAAATAAACAAAACCATCTTCTATAAAAAATCCAAAAGTTTTTTTAGCAATCGTCTCAAAATACCACTTGTGATATGAGGGAGGCCTTTCCAAGCACAGCGCTGCCACATTCTCAATCTCAATGTCTGCCCCGCTATACACATACAAGGTGCGATTACCCTTTGCTACGCAGCAGTAGTGGACAGTATTGTGCATTGAACTCATTTAAATGATACCTACCAAAAACTAGTCTAAAAAAGTCCTTATCTTGAATAAATTCTTTTGAGCTTCCCAAAAAAAAAAAGAGACACAAACTATCTATTTCTTTCTCCAACTAGTTTCATCTTTAACAAGCACCTGGTTTTGACCACACAGAAGGCAGTCCAAACTCAGAATTTTCAAGCATCTAAAGAAAAGCAATTTGGAAAAAAGATAATTAGTAGACAACAACGTCCAGGGTACCCAACAAATACCAACACAATTCTTCAACTAAGTATCCAAAGTCAAGAAAGACGTCCTCATGCCTCTCTTCAAACCATCAAAATCAGCAAACAAGCTACCCCCAGTTAGAGGTGTCCTGCAATTAAGTCAACAACCATATTATCATCAGATTTAGCACAAACCCAATAACATAAATGAGCACAAATTTCATTTAAGCCAACCCCGTATCCACTAACAGCTAAAACTACCCAGATTACATGTGCATAAAATTTGACCCAAATCCAACAAAAAAATTTCAAGTAAAAAGATCCAGCCCAGAAAATTTGAAAACTTTATCTAACCATCATTCACTAAAAGCAAGCTCTTCTACTTCCCAGTAAATCAAAAGATGAAAAAAAGATCAACCCCATGCAAATCATAACAGCTAGAATTACATTAATGACAAAATTGTTAGAAACCAAATAGATCATATGATAAAGAGTTTGTGGATAACATCGTTTACCTGTAAAATTCCAAGCGGTAGGAAAGACAACCTGCGCAGAGACGAAAGAGGTTTGGTTTGGAAGGTGGATTGAAGAAAACAGAGAGAGAGTTATAAAGAAAGGATTCTTTTGACTGCAGCGCTGTTGGCTTGACAGTTTGACTCAATCACTTTGCCCTCTTTCTATAACTGTACTTTAATTATCCCATTAACTTCATCTCTTTGTTGTTGTTTGTCATTATTGTTATCACAATTTTTATTTTTATTTTACTTTTAAAATTATAAAATGAAAAAAAAAAATCATCCTAGTCAAACTATTATATTTTAATAGCAATATTATAGCCTTAAGAGTTGAAAATTCTATAAAAATTGTATCACTGTTTCAGTGGCATTATTGTATAATTATTCCATTGAAAAAGCTAGAGTAATAACAGAAATAGGTTTCAATGTTAATTTTGAGGTATATTCCAGTGGTGTACCTTAAAATTCAATTTCCAATAAACTAGGTGAAGGCATGTTGCTTACCACTGGAAGTTACTTATCGTTTAATTATAACAAAAAATGAAGTGGATGACTCGTTGTTCTCTACCGAGGAAAAAAGTCTGGTGCAGACTTAGGCTTTCAGGCACAGGAGCCCTGAGCTTTTGGATTAGAGGCCGCATACATGGGTTTGACATAATAGACCCATTAATTGATATCTTTTTTAATTTTTTATTTCATTTAATGTTTTCTATTTAAATATTAATTAATTACATCTTTTCTATTTTTTAAACTATTTAGTTTAACTTTACTTTTAAATCAATGATTTTTTTTTCATATTTTTTTAGTTTTATAATGCTTCAAAAAGATTAGTTTTATTTGTCTTTGATTTTTTTTCCTTTTATATTTTACATAAATTTGTATAATATGTTTATAGAAATGGAAATATTTTTTTTATTAGCAGTGCCAATATAAATTGATTTCTATAACGCACTCATAACACATATATTTCTTTCTCTTATGTTATAAATTGATTTTAGGGTTTAATGTTTTAGCTTCTTACTTTATTATTTAATTAGTTAACACCACATTTTTTATTTATTTTAATTTATTTTATTAAGTATAAAAAACATTCTTATGTTTTCTAATTAAAAATAAATATGATACCCAAAGACACATTCACAATAAAAGCACTTTTATCTCTTACATTAAAAATTAAGTTTAAACCTTACCCACAACATAGCATGAATATAATGCTAGTACTTATACTAAAAGCTATAAATTAATACATGCTTAAACTCCGTTTTCTTTTCTCTTTAATAGCTTTTGAACAGTTTGCTCTTTTTGGTATTAGCTTTTTCTAATATTTTGAGCTTCAATTTGGATTGTAAGTTGTTTATTATAGTTTGACTTTGATATTTTTAGATTTACTTTAGTTGTTTTTATATACTTTTACGAGTATGCTAAGCAACACCAAATTAAAATGCAAAATTAAGTTCTTATCTAATATTAATAAGAAAATCAATATAAAAATTATTTTATTATTTACCCTATAAGATTAATGTCTAAAACTTAATATAGAAAATGTATTTTCTTAATTTGTGCATTAAGAATAACTTAATGTACATTTATTTTATAACCAACCTTGAATATTAAATACAACAACAAAATTTGACAATAAATATTTAGTTTTTTTTAGTCATTAATAAATTATGTGTTATTGTGTAAATCTTTTATACATGTGGAATGTCATCTATATAGAAGATGAGTAGATCGGCTATGATGATAAGCCATTCAATTTTAATGGTGGATTGTTCAACTATAAGATAAATTATTTGACTATAATGGTCGAAACCTATAACATAGAGATATTAGGAAGTTTCTAGTAGATAATAATAAAATGATCATGAGCTAAAAAGAGAGTATTACATTACAAATGAGTAGATCGGCTATGATGATAAGCTATTCAACTTTAATGGTAGATTGTTTAAGGAAAAATACTTGTATCTATTCGTCAATAAAGGTATATAACCTAAATTTAGGACATAATTTATACTAAGATGGAAGAATGTAAACTCCGAGAATAAACTTTTATATAAAAAAAAATAATAATAAAATGTGCGAGATAAATGTGTGAAAAAAATCAAATAAATTCAATTACTAAAGAGGGATTTAAAATAATGAAAAAAAGTGCAACTCAAATTGTAAAACGGGGGTAAATTATGCCAAAGTGCAATTAAGAAAGAATGAGATTATAAATACTTTATTCCCTCTTCCATATGGCACGTTGCACCAAGACAAGAAGGAGGGGGGAGATTTTAGATTTCCCTCTACCAAAATTGAGAGAAAAAAACCAAAATTAGTAGGGCTATACAAACTTTAGACTTCTAAGTAGAGAGAACATTCCTTGACAAATAAATTAAAAAGGAAAAAAGTGAAGAAATTATGAGGAAAAGAGAAGGAGATGGTCGGCTGCATGCAAGGAAAGAGGAGCTAAAAATCTTCAATCAAATTTGAGTTGAAATCCAAATTTTCTCTAAATAAGGGCCCTAAATCTAATTCTGAAAACCAATTTAAAATTTGATTAGGAATTATGCACCAATTTCAGAATTTAAAAATTAGAGTTATTATTGAGTGAAATTTGAAAGAATTGTAGAATTTGTTAGAATTATGTTAATTGAAGTGTTATAAGTTGCCCTGAATATTGTATCATACAAGAATACCAAAGAAAAAAAATCAATGATCAAGGGACATGAGTGGTCGGCCATGTAAGGTTTGAATGGGAGGAAAATAAATTCTGAATTTTGCTTGATAAACCTTTGTGATATGTTGTTATGACATTAACAGTGAGTAAATGAAACAAAAAATTGCATGGAAAGGAAAAGGGGACCCTTGGTCCCCTCGAGACAAGTTTTGACTAAGACCAAATTAAAGAGAGGGAGGAAGAGTTTTGGGATGTCATATGTTAATGATGCATAAATCAGGTGTGGTAGAAAGTTCACTAATGAAGGAAAAGCATGATAAATTGGTAATGGGAAACTTCATGAGTCAAATATGTGTTTTACATGAAGAGAAAATGAGGGTATTAACCTTATGTATAGCCTATGGCATATCTTAGAAGAAGTTGTGAAACTTAGAAGTAGTTGTCTTGAGAGAAGAAAGGAAAATAGAGATAATTGAAATTTCATCTAAAAACCATTGACGAAGCTAGAGATTTGTCGCCCTGATTCCAAAGAGAATTCAAGCCTAAATATGATGAGATTCGGGGAAGGTTTCTTATAGGAGTTATAACCAAGGATGTTAGCTTTCCAATGAGTCTTGTCCTGTTTAATTTGAAGCTCTAGAACACCATATATAAATAAATACTAGTTGGATGCTTGTGCTACGCGGTGGATTCACTTTTTATTTTCATAAAAACTACTGTAAAAATTTATAATATAAAAAATAATATTTTTTAATATTAATAATAATTATTTTTTCAAATTTATAATTATTTATTAATAATATTAATTATAATAAAAATAATAATATTTATAACACAAATAATAATATTTATAACACAAATAATATTATTTTTCATATGAATATTTAGAATTATAATAAAAATAATTATATTTATAACATAAATAATTATATTAAGAATTTTCAGGATGATTACAACACATAATAATATTTTTTATATCAATACTTTGAGTTATAATAAAAATAATAATATTTATAATACAAATAATACTATTTTTGATCTGAACACTTTGAATTATAAGAGAAAAAAATAATATTTATAATACACATTATTATATTAACACATGTGGTTGGGTGCAAACGCGTCCAGACCCAACTTGGATGTGAGCGTGGTTGTGAGTCCTAACTTGGGTTTGGGCGAGGACGCGTCCAGCCCAACTTGGGAATGGACATGGATGCGTCTAGGCCCAACTTCGATCCACGCCCAAACTTTTAATCATAATAAAAATAAAAATAATTATAGCACAAATAATACTATTTATAATATTAATACTATTAATCATAATTAAAAGGAAATAATAATAACACTATTTTTAATATTAATATTTTTTAAATCATTAATAATAATGATTTTTTCAAATTTATTAATTATTTTATTAATAATATTAATTATAATAAAAATAATAATATTTATAACACAAATGATAATATTTTTAATATTCATACTATTAATTATAATAAAAATAATTATATTTATAACATTAATAATTATATTAAGAATTTCAATGATTACAACACAAATAATAATATTTTTTATATTAATACTTTGAGTTATAATAAAAGTAATAATATTTATAATACAAATAGTAATATTTTTGATATGAACACTTTGAATTATAAAAGAAAAGATAATATTTATAACACATATTATTATATAAAAACACATGTAGTTGGGCGTGGAGGCGTCCGGACCCGAGCGCCATGTGGTTGGAGCTGCCATAGGCAATCAGGCCTTTTGTCAGGACCCAAGCACCAGGTAGCTCTTGGATTTACCTCTCAAATTGAAGCCGCCCAAGTGTTAGGTGACGCTAGGGTGTGCTCAAGCTTCATATGGCGCATGAATCATGGCAAAGAGTTTAATTATCTTGAATCTATGGCAAGACCTGATTATCTTGGATCCGACGTTATATATCCAATTCAATGAGTCTGGCATGATTCAATATGAATGATTTTAAATATTTTAATTTTTTTTATAATTAAAAGTATTACTATAAAAAATAACATTATTTGTATTATAAATATTTTAATTTTTATTATAATTAAATACACCACTACTCAATATGCATGCGCTCCTAGAACGTACTTACATGTCAGGATGATTATAAACTTAAAGAATTTCATGTCATTGGATAAGGAAATAGTTCAGCATATCATCCCAATTACTTTCAAAAAATGCAGAGCAAGGCCACATATTTCCGAGAATTGTGAAATTTTTGTCATGACTTTATTGCTCATAGTAAATGGATGTATTCACCCTTTTTTTTTTCCAACCCGATTGAAACCATATTTTTCAAATATTTAAATTTTTTATTTAAATTATTTTGTTATATAAATATAAAAATATTTTTTTAAAAAATTAAAAATATATTTTAATATATTTCCAAATAAATAACACTTTAAAACATCTGCCCATCCTTAAACACCACCACCATGTTAAGAATACAACGCATCAATTCTTGATAAATTACAGGCTATAACAGTACCAAACAGAAGTACAGATGTCAGCTATACAATCCCCCGCCTTCGTATCACATTAGCCATCTATGCATTGATGATGCTAATCCTGCGGACAAAATGACTCCCTCCTCGGATGATGCAAGCCAAAACAAAACTCATCTTAGTAGCCAGATCATATACTTAAGCCCTTTTCGGATTTTCACATCGTAATGAGAAACAATGGACCTTGCCGGCTGGCAACATCTATTTTGTGCAACTCCTCTTCTTGCTTGGAGAGCAACATGAAGGGGGATGACCAATGGATTCGGTGAAGGGCACCATCAGCTTCGTTCTCTCACTTTATGCGTGACATTGAGCTGCTAAGAAACAATAAAAAAAGAATTTCAATGGCTTATCAAAATATGTCATATTCTATGCAACATCAACAACAGGCTGATAGAATAATCCATGAAAAGTGAAACACTAATTACAGTTGACCGATTCTATATTCAGGCTTGTAACAAGAGTGCATTGCGGATCCTGAAATTATAACTATAATTATGTGTGTGAAGACAATAATACAGGTGTAAATTTCCAGAATTGTCATGATATTGAAATGCTTGTGGGTCACATGACAAGTTGAATTTAGAAAATGACCAGAGCAGAAACTGCTCATGTTAGGAACCTCAGATCTTGGAAGTTAAAATTTGAGGGGTGTGTGTGTGTATTCACTCCAAGAACTTGCAAAAGTACCAGAAGAATCTCTACTTTTCTCATGCTCTTCGGCTTCGTTCCTTGCAAACCTGAACTCTCTCCCTTGATCAGCACATTCAGATCTTTGCTCTTCTCCAGCACTGTTTTGAAGAGTCCCGGATTCTTCATCCATTGACCGAGAGAGTGGTGTCGCTTGAGATTCTTCACAACTTTCTGGCCTTGGTTGAACAGATGCTTCCTCACCATTCTCTGCCGCAGAAGATTCCTGAACAGTTTCTACTTGATTTCTAGGTGGTTCACTAGGAGCTTTGACTGATGCAAGGAGGGAAAGACGGCAGAGGGGGCAGGTAATGTGGTTGGCAAGCCAATGGTCAATGCAGTCCATGTGAAATGTGTGGCCACATGCAGGTATTTGTTGAAGCTTATCCTCTGCTTGGTAGTCACCCAAGCATACCGGGCATCTGTGTTCATAAAGTGAGCACCTCATCAGATAATCAAAGCCCAGAATTAAATGCTCAGATACTTTTAAAGGTGCAATTTCTGAATTACAGCCTCATGCCTCTGAAGATGTAATATGGCAAAGTAGTGATTAAAATTTTCCCTATCGTTTAGCCAATGAGTAAAGATGTTTGCCATCTTATTGAGCTCATGAGTGTGGTTTTATGTTTCATTATGTCTTCAAAATTCTATTCTAGTTCATTTGTTCAAAAAAAAAAAAAAATTGCTCTAACTCACTGCATATGCTGTTAGAAAATAAAGAATTTCATGGCCTGTGCCCTTATCCAAGAACCCACAACATTGATAATGTTTCTTTGTATATGATTCAGCTCTCTCATCAAAATCAAGGAACAACATCGAGTAAATATATAGCAACATTGTTGTATATGACAAATTCTTCCTAACAACCTTCAAGTTAAAATTCCAGCAATTAAGGCACTCACTGAATGTAAAAGTATAGAACATATAATTGCATCATATGTTTCCAAAGCATTTCAGAAATAAATCCCTCCCGTAGGAAACATAGATAAAATAAAAGCTGGAAGAGAGTTAATTCATGAAATCCCTCTGAATGTCATTAATTCAAGGTCAGCTCATGTCATGAGCTATCACAGAAAGCTCAGCTCATGTAGCATACTACATGTCACAAATTTAAGACTTCATATATATATTTGTTAAGAGCATCGCATAAATTCTCTCACAGAATTATTTCTAGATAAAGTATAGAATACAGAGAATCAAACTATAAGGTTGTGGATTCTATTGTGTTACTTCACAATAACTTGTTCAGGTGTGCTTGCAGAGCAGACTTGGATAATTATAAATGAAATTGACCCAAGAACTCATTTGGGCCCTAACTTCCTCTATGCAAAACTATAAGAACAATGGCATGAGGGAAAACTTTCACTTTTGGCTGGACAATGGACCACCTAGCCCCAGCCTCTGCCTGCGGATGCATAAAACCCCGAATCTAACCATTTTAAAACATCGAAGTACATTTTCTTTTTTCATGGAAAATGATGCACACCAGTAGTCAGGCCAGCTCTTTTAAATATGGAAAACTAGGTAAAGTACTTTTTTTTTTAATAAAAACTGCTTGAAATATGATCTACACTTTCCACAATATAACTGTGATCATATTTACATCTTTTCCTTACTTTTCAAAGATGACCCTTTGACTGCATCTCAGAACTCCGTGCTTTGGAGCATAGTCAACTGATCATCATTATAGTGGCTCAAGCTATCTTGAGATGGATGCAGGTAAAATATGAAA
>CM031993.1:8097282-8205135 GCA_018804465.1 Populus tomentosa
TACACACAACATAAGTAGGAGTGGAAAATAAGCCAGCTGGTGGACGCATATAGATATCTTCATTGAGATCACCGTGAAGGAAGGCATTCTTCATGTCCAGTTGGTGTAAACACCAATGTTGTGAAGCTGCGATGGCCAAAATTGTCCGAATCGTAGTCATTTTGGCTACTGGAGCATAGGTCTCCTCGTAATTTACTCCATATTGCTAATGGTTTCCAAGAGCCACCAAGCGGGTTTTATGTCTGTCCAAGCTGCCATCAACCTTGATTTTAACAGAATAGACCCATCTACATCCAAGAGGAGTAACACTAGAAGGACAATCAACAATATCCCAAGTATGATTAGCATTAAGGGCACTTAATTCTTCCTGCATGGCCTATTGCCAGCATGACTCTTTAGCTACCTGTGAATAGTTTGAACATGGACAAAACTTCTGATTTGTTCCGCAAGAATAGACTCATGTATAACGGCTGTAGTCATCTATAAAGGTTACAAAATATTTGTATCCTGGATGAGAAAGGATAGGACTAATTCCTTAGACATCACTATGAATTATCTCAAACAGATTTGTGGCTCTGCTGCCTTCAAAGGGAAAGGGTAACACTTTACTTTTGCCAAGCTTACATGTGACACAATTAAGGAACATATTGGAAGAGGAATGCAATTTATTGTTTATTAATCCAAATTTCAACAGATGGAGAGAATTCTAGGATTTGGATGACCAAGACGCTTATGCCAAACTTCATTAGACACTTTAGATGTAGTACAAAAGAGAGATAAAACAGAGGAAGGAACCAAGGTGCGTGGAACATGAAATTGGATGAAAAATAGATGTTCGTGCTTAGGCCCCTTCGCTATTAGATATCTTGACATCTGGTCCTGTACAATACAGCCATGTTTAGAAAAGTATACATCACAATTATTGTCCACAAACTGACATACAAAAGCTAGATTTACAGCAAGCTTGGGTGAGACAAAAATATCTTTTAAAGGAGGTGTATCACCAACAGCTACAATGGGAAGAGCATTGCCATTAGCTGTTTGAATATATGAGGATCCACAATATTTTCGGATATTACTTAAGCCACCAAAGGAGTTTGTCATGTGATTGGAAGCACCTGAATCTAAGATCCAAGAAAGAATCAGTACCTTGAAGACTAAGTGTGGAGAAAGCACTCACAATCATTTCTTGCACCATCTCTCTGGTTAATAAATTTGTTGGAGGTTGTGAGATAGGTGAGCCAACAAAAGTCTGTGGAGCAGAAGGACCAGTAGTGGTAACAACAATGTGATAAGCTTTGTTGAGGCGTGGAGGATGAATAGAACATTTTCCTTAATAATGTTTTATAATGGTCTGATTATGGAGACGCTGTTCTTCACGCAAGAGTTCTCCAAAACAAGCATCCAAGGACGGAACAAGATCATGATTGACTAGAGAGGCACGGACTGGTTCATATTCAGGTCGTAATTTCATCAGAAATTGGTCTCGTTGGCTGATCTTATGGACTTGCTGCACTGCCAACACTCATTCTGCAGAAATCTTAGCTGTAACAAGATCATAATAGTCATTCCACAGTCAAAAATCCAGAATAGTAATCTTAAATAGAGAGATCTCCTTGGGTATAGTTGGCAATAGCCAACTCAAGCTGAAAACGCCTAGCATTGTTATCTTGGTTATAGACTTGTGTGATGTGATCCCATATAGCCTTTGCTGATCTATGAGGACGCAAAGACTGGATCAAATGTGGCTCCATAGAACTGAGAATCCAGGACATGATTTGTGCATCTTTGGTTGCTCATGCTGCCTTAGCAACAACAGATCCCTCAATAGCCAAGTCTCTTTTATCATTGTCATCTATATGGCCCCATAACTCCTTTCCCTTGAGAAAGATCTCCAACTGAAATGCCCAAGCCACATAAGTTTTGCCAGTAAATCTGACACAAACATTATCTGACTTTTCCATGAAGCTATGACTAAGAAAAACTAAGATTTAAGAATTTTATGAGAGAGGCTCTAATACAATAACAGATTGGTTTGAATTGCCTCTCATTGAGATTAGCCTTTTATTTATATAAGGAAAATTGTCTTGTACACAGTAATTGCGAAGAGTAATTCTAGGAAGCTATATATGTTAAGCTAGATCTAGGGAGCTATCTATGGTAAGAGAGATAGGGAGCTATCTATGGTAAGAGAGCTTTCCTATCTAGTATTTACAGTCTGCTTGATTTTAGCTTTTTATTGACAATTTAATAGCCATTCCAAAGTTGAAATGGTGAATAAGAAAGCAGTATGGTTCACTTCTCATGAAAGTCCATAAAGGGTACCAGAGTCTATGTTGTCCCTCCATTTGCAACTTTGTTGTGACCAGTCACCAATGCCCTTTTGTTTCAAGCCAGATTTACAGATGGAAAATTTTCTTTGCTCCCAAAATCAACTTGTTGGTCCTTTGAATGTTTTGTCACTCCCCAGATATTCCTCCAAAATGTGCAAGATCAATCTTATTGTGAAATTTGGTGGAGGACAACGGGCTCAACTTGAAGGTTCTATTAGCTACTTTTATATGATCACTTAACTACACCTTACTAAAATCCACATTTTAGAGTAATGGAAAATCTATTTTTAAGTTTTGAACCCCCATCGATAATCCTCTGCAAATCTACCTCTCTGAACCATCTCCCAAATTAAATCTCATGATAGAGGCCTAAGAGGCACCAACTGCTATAGTGCTTTGCCTCAAAAGCCCATTCCACAGATACTGCTACAATTTTTAAAGTCTATCCTTGTTTCTTGGTTCTCCAAATCACTCTCTCAAAGGCTTTTCCGAGAGAATCCAAGTATACGATGCCTCAAAACTTATGATTTGGTTTTTTGCATTGCCAAGTCTCTGGTGTTGGAAAAAATCTCGCGGCTAAATTTAAAAAGGAAAATGTAGCAGATGTCCAATTTCATATGCACATCAAACATGCCATTTTTCTTAAGACCTTTCAACTCTATGTTAATAAGATGACATTCAATTTTTCCCATTTCTCTTCTCATAATTGCTATTAAAACCTCAACTATCAGAATGAAGCATTATTTCCTATTCCTCATAATCAGTTAGCAGTAACTGAAATCCATCATAAGGTAAGGCACATAATTAATGACGTTGAGAATGATGCCAATCACCAAGTATTCTTTGGAAATGTGATCTCTAACATTAGGTTTCAGGAATATGGGTGCAGATGAGAGTGACATCTTCTAGAATTCTATAAATTTAATTGACATTTCTGAAGTTTGGAAACCTTGAAGCATTTTATTTGATCTGCATTGAAGCTGAATATATGAATTCCATAATGATTTTTGTTAAATTTGATTGTGGAATTATGCTAATTGTAGCTGAGCTGGACTATACTGTTACTGTTTACACACACACACATGATGCTTGACATTATTCCAACTGATAATTGGATTTACATATTGCTTGAATATTTTAGGCTTGGAACTTAAATTTCTGTTGGGAGGGCATTAAATGTTACGTGCTTGAAACGAGAGGATTTCTCTTTAGATAAGTTTTAGCTTGCAGCTTTCACATTTAGGTGGGAATTTTTTTCACGATTCTCTTGCTTGCTTTTATAAAAAATATTTGTGATTGGTGCAGGTCCAACCATGTATTACCTTGTAGGCCTTCAGGTATCACACTAGATATCAAAAAATCATCACACAAGAAATTGTCCAAGTGGTTACAAGCTAAATCATCTGCAGGATTGGTGGGTTCTTCCTTTCCTTCATATGCTCCCTCCTTACCTTTCTCTTTAGTCAAGTTAGTCATGCTGTACTGAAAATGTGCATCTTTTCTTTGTTCCTAGATAACGTTATCTTAATATGATTACCTCTTTTTTTTTCACGTTTAACATAAAAACCATTGTTCACTACAAATAACAAAATGTTCCAGTTTAGGGTGACATTGTAATTGAGGTTCAATTCTTTTATTTAGAGAACCCAGACAGAGAAGTCTCAGCTATTTTCGATAATCTCCAATACTTTATTCTTTCACTGAAACCTCAAGTTCTAGTTGCAGGGTATGATCTATGAAGAAGTCTGGTAATTTATCATATATATCAACATTCACATAACTCACTGAAACCCTGACCTATATTTGTAATCCCCGGGTTAGTTGTATCTAGAAAGTAAAGATAACTTCCAAGGACCACGGCAGTTAATTGGCATTCCAAGATGTTGTTCAAGAGGCCACATGATGCCCTAGCATGTAAGCAATGTGTTCTGATACCTGTCCATGGATCAAATGGTCTCTTCTCTTCTGCCATTGAGTTTGCCCCAGACAATAAAAAAGGAAAAATACTGCATCACGTCCTTTATCCGCCCAGTATTCTCCACTGAAAACCTCAAAAATTGGTCGTTGACAGGTTCAAAACATGATTTATTTCCTGATAGAAAAATTGATCTAACTTGAAGTAATCATACCTGTAGAATGAAGTCGTAGCTATCAAAAAGGCTTTGCTTGATGGATGAAGTTTGGTTGGCAGGCACCGCACTGTGATAGGGAATGCTAGATGATGGCAGCTTTTCCATAAAATGGCATAACTTATGATGAAGGTATTTAAAATGTATGGAAGAATTGGATAACAAATTAGGGTATTCACAGGAATTTAGAGTTAAACATGTTGAGACTGAGTTAAGGGCTTTATAACATGGTTTGGTAGAAATAGTTTATTCGAGTGCAATGAGAATGCTATTGAGCTACAATTGTAGTTCTTACTTTCAGGTATGTGCTGAGGCACATCTAGGTGTCATTATAGAAGCTGCAGCCTGCTTTGGTTTCTGTTTGTTCTCCATAGAAGCTGGAGAAACTTGTCATAGTGAGGGGAGTGGCAGTATGCTGTTATTTTGGAAGGATTTATTGTTTATTTGCAGGGGCCTTTGAAGAATTTCTTTCTTTCTTTCTTTGGATGGCCATGCTGCTGTTGCTAATTACATAAACATGGATATATATTGCAGTTTACCAGGGCTAGTAATGCTAAGAGATAGGTTCCATTTATTTTAGGAGACTGAGAGCTTCCATTCCATGAAAAGTGATTTACTTCTATGGAGTTTCAGTTGAATTAGTAGTTGTTTTTTTTTTTTAACTTTATGATCACAAACTGAAAGATATTGTTCTGCTGCCAATCAATCATATTGGAATTGGTGATGGGTTTTGAGCTAATGCCTGTGACCTTTGCGGCTCAGTGAAGATCTGTTTGATTATGAATGAGAAAGCCATCCATTAGAGGGCTTTAACTGTGTGTCTGCATGTCTGTCTTTACTCATAGTATAATTAACACAAGTGGAGAGAGGAAAAGGGTTATCGAGGCATGCTATGCAGATGGAAGTTTTTGTTTACATATTTTATTTTTTTCATTTATAATCTATCTTATTTTTTGTTAAGTTGCACATGTATTAAGTAGATATATGCTTAATGTTGAATTTGCAATGTTTGTTTTCTGTTAACAGATTTCGGTAAAAGAAGACAAATATAAAAAGGAAACTGTCTTATTTTCTGTGAACCGCAGTCACCTAGACTACCTATCCTTCAAACCAGAAAGAAGGCAGGAGCAGAAGGTTGATCAGGGTGGTGATCAGGCTGTTAAAGAAACCCGATCACCAAAACTGCTTGAAGTGTCTGAGATTTATAAACCAAGTGTACATGTCAATCCCATTTTTGCTTCTGTTGGAGCTGATACTGGGAAGCTATACAGTGCTTCAGAAGCCTCTGATGTTGTATTCAAGTACATTGAAAAAGGACATCTGGTAAAGACAATGAACAAGTCCATTGTGGTTCTGGATCCAACCTTATGTGATGCTTTGTTCAAGGGAGCTATCAAGAAAGGATCAGCATATCCGACTGAGATTCATAAGAAAGATTTAGGATCTACATTTGTAAGCCGGATGCAGGCCCACCACGTTGTAACCAGAGGAAGTGAATCAGTTGTTCGTAAAGGCTCAGTGAGAACAATTCAGATAATGACTGAAAGACGTCAAGGTAACAAGAAGGTGACGAAACTCTCAGGCATGGAAACATTCTTGATGGACGCTGATGCATTAGCGTCAGAACTGCAGAAAAAATTTGCTTGTAGTACATCAGTGTCAGAGTTACCAGGTAATTTTTTTCTCTTCTTGTTATGAATTGGTGGTTGTAGGTGGAACATATTTGTGTTGCTTCTCTATCAAAGCATTTTGGTTTCAATGTGGCAGTGAGAATAGGATTGCAAGGAAAGTAACTTGTATGTGAAGTTGCTTGTATGCTGTTAAACTGATTGTGGCTTTTGAATATTATCACCGTGTTCTTTAATTTGTAAAAAAGAAAAAAAGAGAAGCAAAAATTCTCAGCAATCCTCTACTTGATTAGCTGTGATATCACTGAATGGAGTTCTTCATACATAGCATTTCTCACCTTTTGTATGCTGTAGTGGTTCAGAATTCCTTGGGTAGTTCCCTTTAGTGTTGTCAAAAGCAAAAGGCGCCCTAAGACGTCAAGGCTGTCAAATGCCTGAAGTGCCAGGCGCTTGCCTGGATAAAACAAGGCACAATGCTATAAATTCAAATAAAAACATGTATAATATTATAATATATAAATCACAAATATATATCTAAAAAATAAAGATTAGAAAATCAAAATGAAACTCAAAATATCTTAACATAGTCATAAAAGTTATACTATTCACCATTAAAAACAAAATAAGACAACTTAAAAGAGCAAGTAGATTACAATAGTTAAACTTAAATATCATCATCATTAATCTTCCAACACATCATCATCCTTGCTTTCATCTCCTTCACTTGAGTCCCCATATCCATCATTTCAAGATTATCATTTGAATCATCTCTTAAACTATAATGCACTCCTTTAGCATGGTTGCCGCTAAGCCATGATTCTCTCGTTAAATGTGCCTCTAGTTCCATTTTGATGATCTTTTTTCTTTTTTAAACCCTACTCTTTACATTTACAACTATCCTTAAATAATTTTTGGCGGTGGATAGAAAGAACATGGGCAAATAGGTCAAAACACATGTCAATTAAAAAAGAAGAAAAAAGAACATTTATGTTGAGTAGGCACTCACTGCAGTGCCTAGTGGTTGCAAGCCTAAGTGTGCCCATGTAGCGCCTAGTTAAATTGCCTCGCCTGAAAAAATAAAATGTGCTGGGGTCTCTCCTCGCCTTGCCTGGACTCCTAGGCAAGTGCCTCAGCACCTCTTGACAAAACTGGTTCCCTTTACTGATATTCAACAGTGTTGAGTTTTCTTTAATATTGAGACATATTTCGTTTTTCTATTTTCCACCATTTGGAGTATTTTTCCTTTTCCTCTTGTATTTTTTTTGGAAGTGTTCCTTGCTCTCCAGCAAGTTTGGGGCTTACGCTCTCATGTTTGTAGTTTTTTCCACCTTAGAGTTATCTGAATAAATTGAATAGAAAGAAGATATTACATCAGTTTCCACTAGGTTTCTAATTTTGTATTGGCCGTGCAATCCAAACTTGTTCATCTACTTAAGGGATAAAGAACAGGGTTCACGTGTCTCATAATTGAAGCTATGGTGGTTGTACTGGACATTTTGGAGTATTAATTGTTCTCCAAGGAATTTTGGTATATTCTATTCTTTTTGTGACACCTTCTCTTACAAAAAACATGAAAAAAATAAAATAAAAATATAGAGAGATAAACGTGTGAAAGCATCTGTTTCTTCTATTCATCTAATGAGGAATCAGTTGTGATAGATCACGTAGTAAGAAACTGAAATGCAAATTTTTTTATCCAACTACATCAAATGATGTTTCTAGCCATCATTTAAGTAGATGAATTCTCTTTCTATATATATATATATATATATATATATATATATAAAGAGAACATGAATTCAAAGCAACAAGGATGCTATGTCATCTTGTGTTGGTGGGATTTCAAAAGAAGAGGGAAAAAAAAAAAGAGAGGAGAAAGTCATTGTTGGTCATTTTGAAGCTCAATAGATAATGACAATACTTAGAAAGATGCTAGAGGTAGAAATCAAATGAGAGTCACCTACCAGGACCCTGGTAGCAATGTCAAATACCTGCAGATACTGAAGGTGGGTAATTTGCTTCCTGTGTGTTCAGGTTGATGTCCAGTTTCAAACACCCTTTAAAAGGGAAGTCGACTGCTTGGGTGAGTTGTAGCATCAGGGGCATGAAGTGATCATGCTAGTTGTGATAAAATATTGCGAGAGTGGCAGCAATTTCTGTGGCGGTAGCAGTGAGGGACTGATGTTATAATGTTAATAGTGGAGTGGAGTTGAGGATTGCTGGAGGGACAAGTGGTGATTTGGATTATTGAACTGTAAGGTGCCACTATCCCCGCATGAACTTGGTTGATCAAAAAATTACAAGCTGGTTGAAAATAGTAGGATAGCTGTCCTATGATCTTATAATCTATGAGATCACCTCTCTTCAGAGTTGCAAGGTTAGGAGAAAATCTCTTTATGCTTATAAAAATGTGTCAGCTGCGCAAAATCCCATTTGTTCTTTGGAACTTCAGAACAATACTAGAGTATGTTCAATGTTATGAATATCTTGAATCCTGAATCATTTTATTATTTGTTTTTTTTTTAGATTAACGTGGGTGTCTGGGTCAGCTTGCGCGTATTATTATTTGCTTTTTTCATTCATAGTTATTTAGTGTTCCTGAATTTATATGCTCATATTTTATTTTCAGGTAAGAAAGGGCATGAGGTTCTTATTCAAGGTGGTGTAATTGATGATGTGGCAAGACATCTGGTTGAACAGTATGGGGTGCCCAAAAGATACATTGAAATTCTTGATAAAACTAAAAAATAAGATGTGATTATCGGTTAGTTTTCTCTACCCAATTAATCTTTTAATATATTGTTGTAGTTTTCCATTAGGGTCTAGTTTTCTCCATAAATTAAGCTAAAGTCATTCTTTTTTCCATAGCACCATTTATTCTTTTGCTGGTTTTGCAGGAGTGAATTTGTAATGCATGCTGTGGTTTTATGTTTTTTGTTTCCTTCTATGTTGTCATGGAGGCCTATGCATGTACAATTGCTAACTTGTTCCTTGTCTTGGTATGTACTTGCATGTATTCTACCAAGTTTACCCTTGAGAGAATAAATCTATTTATACTGAGAAGTCCTCGCCAGATAGGCTTCTGAAAGATAACCATTAGATTAGCAGGCCCAATCTAAGTGGGACCTTTTTGGGAAGCCTATAAGGTGAGTCCTACCATTTTTACCCTGGAATTCAGGAAAAATACCTTAGAAGATTCAGATAAGTCTTTTTATATTTCAAATTATGGCCAGCTTGCATGGTGGTTGCAAAGCGGTCATTATTGCCAAATATAATGTGTAGGCATGTTTATGTACTAAGTAGCTAACTATTTTAAAGGTGTTGAGGCTTGATGGCACACCTTTTTCGGTTTAGCGCATTATAGTAGCCTCTAGTGGTAATTGGTTAGCAATCTATAGAATGAATTTTCTTGAACAGATTGTGTTTGCAACATAAATGGAGTTGAATTGAAGTATGTAGTTGGAATAGAATGTTCTTAGTAGGATAATTTTCTAATAATATGCCTTAGTTTGTACATTAATTTGTAAGTCAGCATGTGCCAAGAAGCACACTGTGTAATATGAGCTAGTGTTTGTTGGCTTGGGGAGGTGCTTGAAGACTAATTCGGCTGGGCTGAGATTTAGACCTGATTGATTTGGTTTGGTCCAGCATATAAAACATGGCTCATGTCTGTGCAAATTGAACTGGACTACTAATGACCTTATTGCTCTTTTTAGATTTGCATACTCTTGACATAGTCTTGCAAGTTTCTAACAAAGACAATCTCTTTCAGCTTAGTAGCAATGTAGCATAGGGTATCTTATCCTTCCTAAACTTGAGATTTAAAACTTCATGAAACCATTTTTAAGTGCAATTATACATGTTTAATGCATGTGATGTTAAACTGGATCTGGATTGTGCCAAGGCAAAAGGCCATATCACCGGGCCTTGATTAACAAGCAGTGATGATGCTCTTGTGCTTGCATGTGAAGTGGTGATGGTGATTATAAACCTTTCTCTGCCCAGACTGAATTTTTAGCTGTACCTTGTATATTTTTTTTTTATCACTGGGAGTCCCATCAGCTTTCATGACGGGGTAGACCTCCCTTCATTAATCCTCGACCCTTGGTATTATCTGGCTTTGATTTCAAATCACTTGGTTGAATGCCAAGTAACTGTACCAGCTTAGCTGGCTTGCCCCACACTTGTGCATTCTTCCTGTTTTGATATTTATCCAGTATTGGACACGCATTTATCCAGTGCTTTCTCATTGTTCTGTACTCATCACTCAGTTAATTCCTTAAATCAAGTGCAGGCATATACAAGTGTGCACTGTCACGAGGTTACAGGAGGCAATGGAATGGTGTGATTTGATGAAGTTAATGGATGCAATCCAGAAATGGGTGCTGAAGAGAGGTTAGAATAATTTTTAAACTTGCCTCAATACAATGAAAAGAGTGTACAGAAGTTCTTGTGCTCCAGAGTATACGTGTATGAATTTTCTTTTTGTGGAGATGATTAGCCGTTTTATCTTACTTGAATTGAGTTGACTATGGTGTGGTTTAGAGGAGTGCTCAAAGCTGTGTCTCGGTATCTGGTCAACTCTTTACCGCACCTCATAGTTATGCAACAGACATTTCAACACTTCATGCCACAAGTTGCTAATTAATATGTTTATTTGTAAGTTTTTATGGTGACCATGCGAGTCTTCAATGTTACTAGGAATGCAAGTGTGCATCATAAAGATCATTCATTATTGCTTAGGCTGTTATTTTGGTGATCAACATGGAGGACAACATAGCTGTGATTTGAGGATGAAGACGCGGGGGGTGGGGGGTACATGGTGAATGGTGTGCATCGGAAATGTTTTGGGAATGGAGTAAAAGACCAAATGAAGTCCCAAAATGATTGGTGAATTGTGGACCGATTTCTTAGTATTTCCACTTTACATGTATTCTGTGTCACGCTTCAGAAGACAGAATGGAGATGGAAAAGAAAGAAAACTCTAATTAGGATCAAGATGATAGATGGAGGGAGATCTAAAAGGTTCTATCAATGGGTTGAAAGAAGCCACTTGTGATGGTGCTTTGAAGGGGGAAAGATGAGAGTGTATTTATCGGGTTTAAAACCGAAAAAATAGAAATAATTCCATTTGATGGTGGTAACCATTATATATATATATATATACATGTCAGATTGGCAGATTCAAAACCTACTCTGGAGCCATGTAACCTCGAGTTCCTCTTGCCCTTGACGCGCTTGATTCTACTTGGCTCTATCTTTTTAATTGCCGAGATAGGCCAAAATCTGAGAGCTTCGCCTGGTAGTTGTCATCTAGGTGTGTATTTTGAGGTTTTACACCACAATGTAAAACCCACCCCAGACTATTCATGTAAATAAGCAAGGCCTCTAGCAGTTCCCACAGCAATGTCAATCCTCTTTTAACAGTCAAGCACATCGGAAGATAATTTCTCTGCCGAGGACCCATGCTCCATGTAATTGTAAACCAACAGCCTTTGCTTAGCCTCAGCACAATATCCCCGCATCTCTATCAAGTTAATGTGATTGAGCTTCCCGATTATGCTAATGCTAACTTCGCCTCGGAATTCTGCTTCTCCTTCAATAGCCTGATTCAATTTGCTTAATCGCTGCAACTCTGCCGTCAGATATTATTCCTTTGTATACAATTCTTCCTCCACCTCTTCCAATCTCTTCACAAAAATCCCGAGTTGCTTTCTTTAGCTCAAGAGTACGTGAATTTTCTGAAGTCAATTTCTATACAAAAATAACCTTGTTTACAGGCCCCCGTATGGTTTTGGTTTCTTATCGGGAAACACTACACCAATAAAACACCAAAGAATTCAACTACTCCAGATGCACAAACAAACCAAAGGATAGATTTCGTTGTCCATTTTCATGACTTTCTGCATACCTTATGCTCAGCTGCGTGACAAGTTCACCAGAGCAATCTAACCTGAATTTTTCAGGACTGTTGGAGTGGAGCTGCTGTTTGACACTTTCAAGTAGAGGTCTCCTTCGAAATTTGGCCAAATATGTCCGTTTAGCAATGCTGTCTTTGTGAAACAATACGGAATATTACTAGGATAGTCATGCTTGATGAATTTAAACTGGAAACCTTTGCAATCACACGTCTGCAAGCATAAATCCTCGCAGGTCTCTAGGGTGTAATTAGGATAGAAGCCAAAATCATAGCCATAAACTTGACATTAGTCAGTTGAAGGAAGCCAGTCCCATTTTCACCACAAGAAAGATTAACCTCTGGTTCACAACCCAAAGACCAGTCTGTATGATCCTTGATCTTGAATCCTGGAAGGCAAGAACATTTTCCAAAATCAGGAACATAGCTGCAATTACTGTTCGGTCCACAAGTCCCATGAATCCTACAAGGTGGAGACAGGGGCGCTTACCATGAAACAACCCATGTGTCTCTCCCATCTTCCTGGCTGTATAATCGAAGATTCCCATCGAAATCAATCTTCAATCTTCTCTGGTACCCTACACCATCATCTGCTGACATAAAAGTAAAACGATCAGTAGAGCTAAAGTTGCCCAAAGAATCAACAGCAGCAATTCTACTACTGTTCGTGGACCGCCCCAGCTTCCCAGCTCATCAGCTCTGTATCTGGCCAATAAACGCTCGAGGTCTCAGGAGTCATAAAGAAGACGAAGAGCATTATCGTTGTCGAAATAAAGCTTGAAGAAACCTGAAGAATAGTTGCTTGAACTTCTCGATGACCCAAGCTTCTTGTCTTTCATGAGTGGCTGCTCAGCAAGGAGAGTATCTGTGGGAATATCAAAGCCTAGCCAAAGTATTACACTGGCCTCCAAGTCAAATAAGATTTCAATTGTCAAGGAGTTGTAAGTTCACTGAAGATTGTGAGAAAGTGTTTGTAGACCAAACGGTGAACCGACCGGCATCGGTTAGGACAAGATTACCAGATTTCAACTAAGACAGACTTGATTGTTTTCCATCCACAGGTTGGTCACGGTTTGCTATCCAAAATGTAGTGCAGTTTCAGTTCCCGTCACAGGAAGGTCTACTAAACCATACTGCGAAGCAACGTGCATCATCTCCTACTGGAAAGAATCCAGCGGAGAAAAGCTTGGTGAAGTCAAAATATCATTTAGGTTCTCCACTGACAGAGATGAGCCTTTGCTTAAACTATCAGAAGATGAAGTTGAGAAGGAAAAGGATAATATCAGTGGTAGAAGAAGCAATAAAATTTTGGTAGTCATGGAGTTTATGGAAGTTTCGTAGTTAAGAAATGAGAGCAAGTTTGGGTTATATTTTTATGCATTTTCTGCGACTTCAGGGAAAAATACATGGGGATACGCAAGCATGACACACAAAAGCCAAAATATATTTTGGTTATTAAACGCTTATGAGTGTTTGATTAGGTCCTAAACCAATTAAAAAAAATAAATTGAAATCATCTTACATTTCTATCGTTTCTTTCCCAATGGCCGGACATGAGAAAATATTTTGAACTATTTTCAAATAAAGTAGAACATAAAAATATTTTAATTAAAATAAAAATAAATAAATTTTAGCATCCATCTTTCATCAAATTAGAAAAACAAACACAATAGAATATGATGGAAATGAATACATAGATGTAAGAAAAAACAAAGACGAACCAGGTGAAACGGTAAAGAGTTGAAGCAAGATTACTGAGATAATTGTTATCACCATGGAGAACCAAAATTCTCCATCACGTACACAAACCATGTGAAAGGTGTTCTGTAATTAGGCTTTAATTCCCACAAATATTGATCAAAATATCACCACCTTTCAATGCAAGTTCATACTTTTATTTTTTAATAAAGTAATTTTTTAATAATATTCCATTAAAAATTTACTTGTAGCAATTGATGAAAATTAAAAATACAAAAAAATAAAGTTGATTTCGTTGGGCTTGATCCAATCTAATCTCACACTCAGTTAAGATAAGACCCAACCAAGCTATAATAAACGTAATTGAGTTGAGGCCCAATTCAGTCTGCACTTGATTAGGTCAATTTTCATATTAAACTTGATTGGAACTGAGTTCTCTTTCTCTCCTTTCTCTTCAATTTATCTCCCTCTTCTCTTAATCTCTTTTTATTATTACAAGTAGAATTCTTTTTGTTCTCTCTCTCACAAAAATAAGAGCCATTGGCTCTTGTACAACTCCCAGCAGTGTAACTTCCACAAGCACAAGCCAACCTCCACAATTACGTCGCCATCAGGATCAGGGCATGTCAAATAAGTTGTTGGTTTCGATGAAATGTGAGAGACTACAAGGTATTCAACCTCTAATGATGGAAAGTTTCCTATTCCTGAAAAACGATACCTCGAATGATGTATTTTTTTTTTTTAATTTCCCATTCAAGCATAGAAATGAAGGCTTGTTTCCTTCTGTCTACATACAATCTGATCGAAGAAGAATACTCTACCGAATTCAACAAAGCCAGCTTCCCTGGTTTCATAGGCCAATTCTTCGTCAAGACATGAGATGTTTTCGACGAGAGATTCCTCGCATATGACTTTCATAAATACTAAAACTAGTGCACGAGGCTACTGAAAGCATTCCTATGGACACAAATCCTTGTGGAAAACAAATACTATAATTCTGAGTGGAAGAAAATACATAGATCACTACCTCGTACTAACAGACACAGAAACACAGACATATATACATGCTTAGAGAACACACGAATTAAGACTATTATAAGCTTACAATGGATTAGACAAGTTCAGAATCATTTTCCTGGTGCAAAATCATTTCAACTACTTGGCTCATTGTTGGTCTCGCATCTCTGTCTTCAGCTACACATTTTAGAGCCACCTCAAACAGGATTTCCATCCTACCCTTGTCATATTTTCCTTCCAATTTGGGGTCTATGATCATTTCTATCCAAGAGCTCATTTCATGAGCTTGCTTCATCTTTTCTCTCACCCATGTAACCAGCCTCCTGTTCTCTATCTCCTCTGCTGGACACTTTCCACTGATCATCTCCAGCAATACCATGCCATAGCTATAAACATCCACTTTGGAGGTGATGGGCAGATTGAAAACCCACTCCGGAGCCATGTAACCTCTAGTTCCTCTTATCTTTGAGAAGCCTTTGTTAACTTGGCTACCTCTTTTTAGTGGCCGAGATAATCCAAAATCTGACACCTTTGGCTGGTAGTTGCTGTCGAGAAGTATGTTATGAGGCTTTACATCACAATGTAAAACCCACTCTAGGCATTCTTCATGTAAATAAGCAAGGCCTTTAGCAGTCCCTACTGCGATGTCAAACCTCTTTTCCCAACCAAGTGAATTGGAAGAGAGTTGTTCTGCCAAGGATCCATGCTCCATGTACTTGTATACCAAAAGCCTGTGCTTTCCTTCTGCACAATATCCCCACATCTCTGTCAAGTTCATGTGATTAAGTTTCCCAATTGTGCTAACTTCTGCCTGGAACTCTGCTTCTCCTTGGTAAGCATCATTCAGTCGCTTAACGGCTGCTATTCTATGATCAGATAACATTCCCTTGTAAACAACTCCTCCAGAACCTCTTCCAATCTCTTTGCTAAACCCTTGAGTCGCCTTTTTTAGCTCTGAAAGGGTGAATTTTCTGAAGCCAGTGGTAATTCTGTTGTAATTTTGCGTACCTACGCTTGAGTTCCGGTGAGTTCTTATAAAAACACACCACACTATGAAAATGACACCGAGCTCAACCGATCCAACTACCATCGCAAACCGAACGACAAACTTTAGTGATGCATTTTCTTGGTGTTTTGTGTATGTTCTGTTCAGCTGCTTGACAACTGTGCTGGAGCAATCTAACCCAGTTTCTTGAATAGGCAAGGTTTTTGGCACCTTCAGATACATGTCTCCTTGGAAATTTGGTGAACGTTGCCCGTTCAACAACTGTGCCTTTGGGTAACAATAAGGAATGTTACTGCGATAGTTATGCTTGATGAACTTGAACTGGAATCCTTTGCAGTCACACATCTGCAAGCACAAGTTTTCACACATTCCGAAGGTGTAATTGGGGAAGAAGCCATAGTCGTAGCCAAAAAACTCAACATTAGACAGCTTAAGGAAACCTGTCTCATTTCTGGTACAAGTGAGATTGAATTCTTGTACACATCCCAATGACCAGTCCGTACGATCCCTGATCTTGAATCCTGGAAGGCATGAACATTTCCTACCAAAATGAGGAACGTAGCTACAAATACTGTTAGGTCCACAAGTCCCGTGAATCCTGCAAGGTTGAGACATGGCTTGCCATGAAACAGTCCACTTGTCCATCCTGTATTTTCGACTGTATAGCCGAATATTACCATCGAAATCTAGTTTCAATATTCTCTGTACTCTTTCTCCATAATCAGCAGACATAAAATTAAAATTGTCAGATGAGCTAAAGTAACCCAATGAATCTAGAAAAGCTATTCGGCTGCTGTTAAAAGTTGACCTGCTAGCTTCCCAGCTCATAAGCTCCGGATCCGGCCAATAAACGGTGATTTCAGGACCTCCGTACAGAAGACGGAGAACGTTATCGTCATCAAAATAAAGCTTATAGAATCCTGAAGAATAGTTCCCCTGGCTTCTAGATGAAACAAGCTGCATATCCTTGGTGAGTAGTTGCTGAGGAAGTAGAGTATCTGTCGGAGAATCGAAGCTTTGCCAAAGCACACCACCTTCCGAGTTTTGTAGTATAAGATTACCATTTTCATGGAGGTATAGAAACACAGGGGATTCTGAAACAGTGTCTGTGGACCAAACAGTGAGACGGCCAGCATCGGTAATGATGACATTACCCGATTTACGTAGAGAAAGCTCTGACTTTCTTCCGTTAACTGGTTGGTCACGGTTTGCCATCCAAACAATGGTGCGGTTGCCTTCACTATATGGTTCACTATACCATATAGCAAAGCAGTAAGCATTGTCTCCGACAGGGAAAAACCCCGCCGAGAAAACGCCATTCGGTGAAATCAAAACATCGTCTGCATGTACTGATAAAGATGAGGCTCCGCTTAATCTGTCAATTGTTGAAGATGAAAATGAAGAGAAGAAAATCAAAGGCAGAAAGAGCAAGATAATTGATATAGCCATGAGTTTTGATAAAATTGATAGAGCTTCCTCTGCACACTGGAATATGTCTTTATAAATGTGTGCTGACGCTTCACGCAAGCAGATTCAAAGGAAGAATTGAAAGGAATTTCAATTTTGGCTGGTTGGAAGGACTGTAGACCTGTTGAAGCCCTTGAAGGGGCAAGATAAAAGTACTGAACGTAAAAAAAGACGTTCGTTTATTAAACTCTATAAATCATATTTCATAACCATAAAGAAAATCAAGAATAATCTCAAGGGATTGGTCAAAACCTTAAATAACACAAAATATTTTTTTTTCTTACAACATTCCAACCAATATAATATTTTATTGAGACTTTATTTTTTTACTACCAAAACTTTATAAAACCAGAAAATAATAACAAAAATAAATAAATACCCAAAAGAAATAAAATTACTTTAAAATTTAGTAAGCTATTAAAATCCGTGAGCATATATATATATATATATATATATATTCCTTTTAAAGAGATCAATATCAAGTTATGACATTTCAATCACCATGCCATTCAGGCCAATGTATTGATATGGTCCCATCGTCCTTAAGTTTACTCATTTCTAACAATTGATATGACAATAATCACAATAATTAATATGAATATATTCAACAAGAGACATTAAAGAGTAATGCCATGCACAATAACCCAAGATATATATATATATATATATATATATATATATATATATATATATGTCTTTTGTAGGTCACATTTATGGGTTGTTGTTAATCTATAAAATAATTTGTTGACCAATTATGTTTGCAGTTAATCATTCATGCCTTACAAGAAGGAGAAACTATATAATAATAACTTAATTTTTAGAGGAGGCATATAAAAACCTTGTGTAAAGACCTGAATTTCAAGTCCATCATCAGCAACGCATGAGTGGTGTTGAAAGGACACTTCACTTGTGATAAGTCTTAGAACAAATATATCAAAAGAACAAGTTATTTAAAAATACACAACATTTCATAATCTTCAGAAATATTATATTATTCAAAACTAATGAAACCAAATGATAGTTCAAAACTTTTTATCAATAATTAAAACAAAAACAATAATACAAAATCCTCATTATATTGTCAAAATCCAAATTTAATTGAAATAAGATAATAGTAGAGCGTCTAAGATATCAAATCAAGCTAAAAGAAAAGCTTCGCAAAACAAGCAAGGCTTTCCAATCAAAACTAAAAAAAGCAGGAACACTCAATAAAGTACACCTACTATCAGCAACTAAGAAACTGAAATAATATTAAGAATGAGGGGTGAGTTCACTTAACTCAATGAATGAATAATACATTTTAGATATTAATAGTTTGCAAGTTGATTTATCTTGATATACATATACATATACATACTAAACATATTATCATAAAGTAGTGGAATACATGTCAGAAATTAGATGACACCCGAAGGTGACCATTGTGGGATGATTAGTCGCCACAGGCTGATGCCTCTCTCACCAGCTAGGTATACAAAATACTATGTGCATATAAGCTAACTACTTTTCATTAGCATGGAGTTATTGACAAGTCCTATATCAAGACATAATAGATATCTGCATAATCATAAAAAAAAACATATATCATATCAAATAGAATTTATTTCGACAGATTGCGAGTGCAAATTCAAGAATAAATGAGTACTCGAAAAATAAAGCAACATATATAAATATTCAAGAAATTAACTAGTTGTACTCATTGTATAATTAACATACATATTTATTTATATTATATGCATATTAAAGATTATCTCACTCATTTAGAAAATATAGAACTGAAAGGAATATCAGATGAAAGACCTAAAAATCATACTGAGGATCATTAAGAGAACCTACAACAAATATACAAAATATACTAAAAAAATCAACCCAAAACAACACAATTTAAAGATTCCAATGGATAAAAGAAAACCATATTTAGTCTTCTAAGTTTAGGGACTAAAACGACAAATTTCCTAAATAGGGACCAAAATATAATTTACCAAAATTGAAGGACCAAACTGTAAATACATAACCATACTAAAATTTCACCCAAAACCATCCTCAATTCTGTCCAGAATGAGCCAGGGTCGAAACTATAATATTTTTAAAGTTCAAGGACTAAAATGTAAATTCCCAAAATTGAGGGACCAAACTGAAAAAATTCCAAATCAATTTTCAAACTAAGATTCATCATCCTTAACCTCATAATAACACTGTCCAAAATGTCAAAATACATTAGGGGTCAAATTATAATTTTTCCAATATTTAGGGACTAAGCTATAATTTTTCATAAATCAAGAACCAAAATGAAATTTCATCATCTTCAACTATCGGGCTAGTCCTTTCTTTTAGGAAGAGTCTAGTCTTCCCATAGCATAGTCTTGAAACGAAGCCCTTCGAACCTTTTTTCCCTCTTAAATAAAAAAAAAAACTTTTCGGTGGGTGAGTTTTTTGCTTTTTTCTCAAGACCATTCTATCCAGATTTTCCAGCAAGGTTGAAATGAATTTCTTAACCCATAACAATCAATATAAACAAATCAACTCATAAAATTTTATTTCTAACAACATACTCAAAATCAATCTCTTAACATTAAACCCTTAATAATCATAAATCAATCTTAACAACATAAACTTCAAATCCTTATAAACCCTAATCTCTTCTTTAATAATTCCATAAACAAACCACAATCAAAAGTAACATGAAAGAGAACTACTTACTTGTCCACCTTTCTTGAATAAAAAACTCAAGATCAAAAACTAGATTCCTTAATTTGACAAGGAAAGGGTCACAACAACCATAAGAATTAGAAAAAAAGAAAGGTAATTCCTTTGCAATGGGTTTAGGCTGACTTAGAGTTGGGTTTAGGCCAAAACTTTGGGTTTTACAAGCAAATTCAAATTCTTATGGTAATCATTTTTCCTTGGTCTATTATGACTTATAGTAACCTATTGACTGTTCCTTTAAACCTTCTGGTCAATAAGGACTCTTCCAATGCAGCTGAAAAAAGTGTACCCTAGTTTATAAGATTTATAGTATCTTGTTATACATTTTTGGGTTCTTACATAAAAATGAAAAAATACAAAAAGAAAATATCAAAAGATATTCGGAAGAAATCCAAAAAATAATAGTAGCAAGAAAAGGATGCTAGATGCCTATAAAATGGCTAGAAATTGGTTGGGAAGGTTCAAAAAATTCAAGGCTTGAAATTTAACAATATATTTTTGACTAATGAGAGCCCTGTTGATAAGGAAAATTCAATTTGAGGAAGAAAAGTCCAAAATCAGATGTTTATGGACTTCATTAAATTTTATTGAAGGTTTAATTGAATTTATGAAGGGTTTGATTGCAAGAAAAATTATTTTTTTAAGTCAATTTGGGATTTATTTGGAAGAAATTAAACCTTAGGGGTCCAATTACAATTTATCCAAGGACTTGACTATAAAATTTCAGAACTTGAGCGACCAAGTTAAAAATAGCCATTTCACATCTCAAAATAACACTGTTTTAAAGGACACTATTCATCACCTTCTTCATTACACCAGGGAAGCCATTTTAACAGGAAGAAACAATTAGCCTTAGCTACCTACGATGCAATATGTTATGAAAATGTATGGCATTTATTCAGCTATAAAACCAGAGAAAAAATGGACACCCCTGCCATTGCTGACCGTTACCATTACTCCTGCAATAACGGTCCTGAATATCTTTATTAGCAAGGAAAACGCATGCATTCTTTGGCTATAAAAGCCAGAGAAGGGACCCCACACAAAGGGGGTAGAAAAAATAGGGGGAGTAGAAAGACATAGAGTACATAGGAGAATAGATGAGAAAAGAAATAGAGGGGGAGAAGGAGAAAAAAACACAATAGGGGAAAAAGAAAGGGAATAATTAAAAAAAATAGAGGTAAGTGAAAAACAAAACAAAAAGGATGCCCTCGACTTCTTCTTCGATGGCAGCTTCAAAAGCTCTATTTTCAGCAGCCACTACTGTTATTGCTTGAGTAAACTAGAGGAAAAAAGCTAAAAAAAAGAACAAACAGACTGGGGGGCTGACAGAAGGAAACACCAACAGAAGGGGAACAAATAAACACTGTGGTCTTGAGCCAAGGATAGATGACTGAGAAGAATGTTGACAAGGAAGACTAAAAAATCCATGTCACCACCTCCAGCACCAAGTACACACATTTCCCCTCTTAGTTGTAAATGAGCTTAGTTATTGTTTTCATTACCTTCACACTATTCATGCATGCGTAAATAAATTCATGTGTGTTTTTGGTTGCCCAGTCGGGTCCTTGGCTTTGTTTTCAAGCATACTGCCAAGTCTTTCAAAGAATCATATCGTAGTACAACATAATTTTTTTTTTAAAAAAATATCTTAGCATGCATTTTCAGCTTTAATAACAAGTTTATTAAAGTCACGAGAACTAGGCTTATATTTTAGAAATTCTAAAACATTTATTTTGTTTTCCTTTAATATCTGGGATTATGAACTTACATGTAAGATGTACCTTAGATTTTATCAGACAATTAAAAAATACAGTTTACCTTAGGTATAGCGTATTTGAAGTGCCAATACCTTCTCTTTACGCAATCAATCCCCATACCTAATCTTTGAGACCATTTAGGGTTTCTAGTGACCAAATACTAGATAGCGACTCCCAAGAACTAACAAATGAATGAAAATCACCATCGAAGCCGACGTGCAACGTCGTATATAGATTGCTAAATGTAATATTATGGGAGTGCTAATGTTGGTTGTAGTGGCGGAAGTGACTACAATGATGGTGGCGTATGTTGTAGTGGTGGGAAGTTGGATATTGTGTGGTGGTGCACGTGAGATCACCTCTTTTTGGAGTTACGAGGCTAGAAGAAAATCTCTTTATGCATATAAAAATATGGTGGCTGCGTAAAATCCCATTTGTTCTTTTGAAATGACATATCTTTAATAAGTGGAATTGAGGAGTCTTTGGAACTTTAGAATAGTACTAGAGTATGTTCCAATGTTTTGAATATCCTGAATCATTTTATTATTTGCTTTATTCATTCGTAGTTATTTAGTGTTCCTGAATTTGTATGCTCATATTTTATTTTCAGGTAAGAAAGGGCATGGGGTTCTTATTCAAGGTGGTGTAATTAATGATGTGGCAAGACATCTGGTTGAATAGTATTGGTTGCCCAAAAGATACGTTGAAATTCTTGATAAAACTACAAAATAAGATGTGATTATCGGTTAGTTTTCTCTACCTAATTATTTTTTTAATATATTGTTGTAGTTTTCCATTAAGGTCTATTTTTCTCCATAAATTAAGCACAATTCAATCTTTTTTCCATAGCACCATTTATTGGTTTGCTGGTTTTGCAAGAGTGAAATTGTAATGCATGCTGTGCTTTTATGTTTTTTTGTTTTCTTCTATGTTGTCATGGAGGCCAATGCATGTACAATTGCTAACTTGTTCCTTGTCTTGATATGTACTTGCATGTATTCTACCAAGTTTACCCTTGAGAGAATAAATCTTTTTATACTGAGAAGCAAAGCTGTTAAAAATGCATTTTTGACACCATACAGAAAATGCAAAATAAACTCGGATCATAAAAATGGATTGTAAAATCGTAAGAAATTTTAAAATACATTTTAAAAAATTTATGCTTAATACATGCTTCAAATAAAAATTCATATAGAGTTCAAGCACCTTAAAATACATTCTTCAAATAAAAATTCATACATAGTTCAACCATCTTAAAATACATGGCTCAAGAATCAACTAAAATCAACCCTATACTCAATCTAAACACTTTATGATTGTAATTAATGTTTTGTTAAAAAAAAGTACTAGAATACATGGGTTAGAACAATAATGCAGCCAGTAATACAAACATTTATAAGGTTAAAACAAATGACCAGTAAACTGCAAATGATTCATGCAGCCAATATTATCCAAAACAAGGTGCATCAACAGCTTGAAGATAATTATAAAAATTGTAGTGACAATTTAAATGACTATAATCATGACCAGTAATATAAATCCCCTAAACAGAGTGCATCTAGACTATAATCATGTTGCACCATTGAAATAAATCTAGGCAAGAAAAAGAAGATATCCTTTCTAGTCAACAAGCTCAACTATAAACAAATATAATTTAACACTCAAACTACAGTTTAAGTAGTAAACTATCCATAAAGCTAATTAGTCATAAACTGCAAATTCAGTTCCATCAATCACAAGTTATTCACAGAGCAGAACCATATACTTAAACATAGCCCCCTAGTCTATCAAAATTTCTTTTCGATTTCTTCCCACAAAATCAATAGAAAATAATAATAATAAAAAACCCATAAAATCCTCCAAATTCTTCCCGATTTGAATAATTTCATGTTGCATACATTTTTTCTTATCATGGTATACTTTTGGTCTATCAAAATTTAAACTTTCATCACCTCTAAATCATTAACAAACCAAACCGATATTAAGCACAATAATTTATCAAGAAATTAATTAAATTTAGTTTAACTAATCATCATATAACAACAAAAAGATGACGTCTATTTCCAAAACTTTCTTAGCAACCAAACAAAATGACATTATAAAAGGAACTTATGGTGTAGAGTGTAGACTGTAGAGGAAGCTGTTGATGGAAAAAAAATATATCATTGTTGATGAAGAGTGAACAGTCTAAAGATGGAAGAGTGCTGCTGCTGTTGATGAAGAGGAAGTCGTAAGGCGTGAGTTAGTGTTTAATAGATATGAGTTGTTACCAAGAGAGCGTTGCCGCTGTTAATGAAGAGGAAGAGGAAGTTGTGAGGTGTTAGACTGTGAGCTGTTAATAGAGAAAGAGATTAGATTTAGGGATTTAGAATTTTAGGCTTAGGGATTTAGATTTTGTTTATTTTCTATGTGTGTGTATGAATGTATCAGCAGCTGAAAGAAAGATGGAAGAACACGTAAATCGCAATAGCCAATGGCCCAATAGCCGTTAGACAACTGAAGCGTGAATGCAAGGGTTACGAGCAGTATATGTTTTTTGCCAAAATTGTTAAAACGGTCCTGAAATCATGTTTTTACATGATTTCACCTGATTTTAACGATTTCACCCAATTTCAACCTGATTTCACCCATTTTCGAGTTTTTTTGAACAATTTAGCACGTTAAGCCTACATTGACTCGTAAAATTGTATGATTTTATAAGTCAAATTGTGATTTTAACAATCTTTATGAGAAGTCCTCACCAGATAGTTATATGAAAGATAACCATTAGACTAGCAAGCCCAATCTAAGTGGGACCTTTTTGGGAAGCCTATAAGGTGGGACCTATCATTTTTACCCTGGAAATTCAGGAAAATACTTTAGAAGATTGAGATAAGTGTTTCTATATTTTGAATTATGGCCAGCTTGCATAGTGGTTGCAAAGTGGTCATTACCACCAATTATAATGTGTAGGCATGTTTATGTACTGAGTAGCTAACTATTTTAAAGGTATTGAGGCTTGATGGGACACCTTTTTTGGTTTAGTGCATTATAGTAGCCTATGGTGATAATTGGTTAGCAATCTATAGAATAAATTTTCTTGAACAGATTGTGTTTGCAATATAAATGGAGTTGAATTAAAGTATGTAGTTGGAATAGAATGTTCTTAGTAGGATAATTTTCTAATAATCTGCCTTAGTTTGTACATTAATTTGTAAGTTAGCATGTGCCAAGAAGCACACTTTGTGTAATATGAGCTAGTGTTTGTTGGCTTGGGTAGGTGCTTGAAGACTAATTTGGTAAAATAGAGACTAAGGTTTCTTAGGATATAAAAAGAAAGAGAGAAGGAAAAGAGGAGAGAGGAGGGGACAACCAGTAAAGAGAAGAAAAACACACATTCCTCCAATAGAACTCGAAATCATGTTTTCTTCTTTTTGATTAATTGTTCAATAAATATGCAAGGCTAAATTCTTTTTCTTGATTACAAGGACACGAAAACCTTCGGATTTCAAGAGTTGTAAGATTTATTTTACCTTTTCTTTTTAGTTTATATAATGAATATGTTTGTTCTTCTATGCTTATTTTTCCTATAATTGTTTATTTTAATTGCTAAATTAGACTTTAAGTTATTATGATGAACAATCTATTGCTAAGTTTGCTATCAAAACCGGAGTTGTGGTATATAAAGTTATGAAGCAACTAAGATTAATAATTGCGGCAGATCTACGTTATGAACCTTAAGGAGAACATTCGATAGATCAAATCAAACATGGATCGCGGACATTTATGTTGTCTCGATTAATCAATTCATCTAGTTCTTAAGGCTGCCATTGAATTAAGTTACTAGTACAAACACTCTGGTTGTTTGGTGGTTAGGATTAGTTATACAATGGATCTATTTACTAATCAACATAAGAAAATATAGATATTCAGAGTATAAATTGACATTTTGTTTCTATGATTAGTTCTAATTTTCAGAGGTGGATGTTTACTTGAAACCAATGTTTGTTCTTTTGATAATTTTTTGATTTTATTTAATTTTTCTTGATAGTTTTCTATTTACTTTTGCTTTAGCCTAGATAACCTCCAAATCTCCTCAAATTGCATATAATCTAGCATAAAAATTTGACTTGAACCTTCCTCGTGGGATTGACCCCTTACCTGCTCTATACTATCTTGTGTGTTGTGTTTTAAGCTAGGGTAATTGGCCATGCTAAAAATGCTTGCGGCAGAGATGCAGCAAAAGACTCTAAAAGGGCATAGAGGTCATCTTTACTCCGATTGGAAAGGACTTCCTTGGTGATGAGATCCTTGACATAGAAAACAGAAGAGTGAAACTAAAAAAGATATAATTTTCACGATAAAATTGTTGAACAAATAATAAATTTTTTAATGTGAGGAACATGTAATATTTTGGACAAGGTGAAGACTCATTTTGGTGTATATAGGAGATTATATGCGGTATTAAATATAATAAGTTCAAAGCTATGTTTTAGAGGATTGTTCAAAGTTGTGTTTTGGTATTTGGTCAACTCTTTATCGCACCTCATAGTTATGCTACAGACATTTCAACACTTAATGCCACAAGTTGCTAATTAATATCTTTATTTGTAAGTTTTTATGGTGACCATGCGAGTCTTCAATGTTACTAGGAATGCAAGTGTGCATGAGGGGTGGGGGGATGTGGGGACATGGTGAATGATGTGCATCGAAAATGCTTTAGGAATGGAGTAAAGACCAAATGAAGTCCTAAAATGATTGGTGAATTGGACCGATCCTCGAGATCCTCTTATTCTTTGGATGTGATTAGCAACATCATCCCATAGTTGAAAATGTCTACTTTGGATGTGATTGACAAAACTAGAAAGCATACATGCTATCTCAAAACAATTCAATAACCTTGAATAATAATCAATAGCATAATTCTAAACAAGAAAAAAAATAAATACTTGAATATGAAAGAATTACAATGATAACGTTACTTCTCACAACATGTTAATAGAGATGGTGTGTGTCCCTCTTGAACTGAATTCTGGAGTTTAGTTCATGGTTATTGGAAATTTGACAAAAGCAGAGAAGAAATGAATGTTTTTTGGTCCCCTATTTCAGCTGTGTTCTACTCTTTTTATCATCCCTTTTGCTGCCCAAATATTCAGGATTCTTAGACTAATTAGGATTCTTCATGATGCTAAATTTGTTCCTTCTTTGTCTGGTCATTAAGATTGGATAAATCTCTCAGAATTTGTGTTGAAAACTGATTTTGCTGCTGTAACAATTCTACTATAATTCCAACTTTGGTTCAACTTAGGCTTTGTTTCTCACTTGATTTCTTGCAATATCCGACTATCCTAGTTGTATTAATTCATTCATGGTGTGTTAGAGGCTTGATCTGCATCTTTCTTGGGTCTTAAGGCCCATTATTTTTATGTCAAACTCTTAGTTGTAGGAGGATACTTGACACTGTTGGTTTCCTTATCAGAGTAGGAATTCCATCTCATCCTCTAGATTGTGTTCGGAGTTTGGCTTTGAAAATGATTTTATCTAAATTGAAATCCTTCATAAAAGTTGTAGTAATGAATGTGTAGATGAATTTGGGCTTTTGAATCTCCTGATTTTGATATCTGAAGCTCAAGATATTTCCCTTTGAATATCTAGTGTGAAAGTAAAGAATCCTACTTATAGTAAGATTTTGACCTGAGTTTGCAGATCCAAATGAGATCGGGTTTTTGCCCATAATACCTTCATGGAAAGCTTGACATGTATACTTTCAACTTAGATTAAGCCCACGTTCTCATTTGGGAACTCTAACTTGGCGAAAAAAAATGTCATGAGAAACTATGTCCAAAACATAAAATGCAAAATTTCTTATCTTTTAACGATTAATTCACGAAGTTTCTTTTGTATGCCAAACTTATAAAAATAACTTTCAATCAACTCAAATAAGTTAAAATACATTAAAGCGCATAGTGTAAAAGGAATAAAAACATATGTGTATTTTGCACTTATCAAATTCCCTTACACTTAGCTTTTGCATGTCCTTGGGCAAAATTTCAATTTTACTTTCCCAATGTAAAGAATATAATGCCATCATCGAACAACAATTAAATTCTCGAAACATCATAACATATCATGAATGAAATTCCAATCACTTTAAAATTATTTATCAAGCATTTTTACTTCAAAATAAAACAACTAAATTGTAGACCTCACAAGAATAATCGCTCATTTCTCATGTGTTTAAGAGATTAGTGTTTCACTCCAATTCATTCCAATGAAAATGATTTACCACAAGCATGCAAATCATCTCACTCTCCACCATTTAGCTTACATGCATTTCACAAATCATAAGGTCTTTCCAAGATTTGTAATATGGCTTGGTTCAAGGTAGGAAATCTTTGGTAAGGTAGTTTAAAAGATGCCAAAACCAATGAAACAAAATACCCACAAAACAAGACATAAAATATTAAACACTCTCTCCATCCATTTTGAACTTGGCAAAAATTAAAGCTGCATTATCCTTTTTTATTGGAAGATTGATTGTCCAACAGAACAAGTTTTTGGTTCAGTGAAACAATCAAAAGATTAATGTCTTCTCCTAAGTGCAGGAGTGTTGAAGTAATAAATAACTCGGCAAGACCGGGGTCGAACCACAGGGAGGTTAAGTATATAAATTATAAATAATAATAATAATAATAAGTTAAAAAGGACTTTGAGATGTAAGTTTAATGTGAGGATTAATCAAATATAAAAGCAATTGTCAAGGTTAGAGGATCCACTAATAGTATTAGAAATAACTATAGTATAAACTCTTTTTATTAATCAACTGGAAACCACACACAAAGAAGATTCCAAACGGATGATTTATCCTTAATACTTCATTATAAATTTTTAACATGATCATATTAATTATCTTATTTTAGTAACAACATTCTTTTAAATATTTTTAGGAATTCATGATGTTAACTTATGTTAACAACAAATCAAGTTCCTTTCATAGTACATGTGTAGGTTATACGATATGGTTGGCTATGAAAGTGCCAAGTATTTGTTGTACCAAGTGTTATACAACACAATTCTAGATTAACCATTTAATAAGCAAGGTATTAAGAATTCATAAGATAAAAAGATAAGACATGTTACTAACAAACTTTCTTGGATATAAACATTGAAATCCACGTTGAGTTTATATTATATCTATTCTAACACCATTAGTGAAACCTTTTCACCATGACATAATAAACTTATCTAAACATAATGAAGAAGAGAAACATAAATAAACAACATAAGAACATAAGTATAGTAAAGGAAATGAAAAGAATAAACAAGATATTAAGAGAAATATAACATGAAATAAAACTTAAACATTACAAAAATATAAAGAAAGAAATAAAGAGCATGATCTTGATCTGAACAACCAAGATGCTTAAATGCATGGCAAATGCCTTCTTTTATAGGCCAAAATTTAGAACTATTGATTTGATGACTAATTGTTGAGTGGGTGGCCACATCTTGACTTGGTAACAATCTTTATCTTCTTGTATGAACAAAACATCATTGATAATGTTATAATTTGAATAGACCTAACTCATGAAAGTTCTAGGAAATTATCTCAGCTTTACAGGAAAATAAATTAAGGTCATTTGGACTTCTAGAACTCGAGATATGGGCTGAACACTGAATAGTGTCTAGGCTGCAGGACAGATTCAGACTTCTCCTTTGTTGCTACAATCTAGATTTGAAAATGGCCTTTTTAAATCTTGGACTTCTCATGGAAGTTTTAGGCCTATGTTTTAGCTATCCATTCATATAAAGCAGACCTAAATCCAATATCTACAACTCCAAATATGACCTAAGGACTGAACAGTGTTCTAGTTTGGACTGAACCAACATTTCTTTTCTAAGTTTGGCCCTCTCTTTATCATTTAAATTTTAGTAGTTAAACTCATCAATCAATCCTTTGATTTATGTGATAGGCTTGCATTTAAGATGAACATTTACCATAAATTAAAGGTATTTTATAGTATCAAACTTGTTATTATAAAACATGCTTTCATTAAGGAGTTATTGATACTTCAAGTGTAAAATGATGATATAAAACCTTGATAAAAATGCACTTTTAAGTACTAATCACACCCCCTAACTAGCTTATTACTAGTCCCTAGTAATCAAAGGGTTAAAATAGAAAAATAATTTGAAAATTCCACAAAGCAAGACATTCATCATTCAACTTCAATTAATTTATTCAGATAAACAAACCCTCATTAAATTTATATATATTTGCTCAATACCTTTTAAATAAAATATTAAAAACCTTTCTTTTTTATGTGCTCAATGTATGAAAACATAGATAATGGGGCTTTTATTGAAAAAAAAAAAGCAATATTTTGTTCTAATGTTTAAGGTTAACTACCTTAGGTTTGAATTATTATCTCTTTTTTTTTTTAATATACATAGAACTTAAAACACAATACATCTTTAACCCATCTTTCAAGCTTAGTAACTCGGGTTGTAGATACTGATACGTAGATAGTGCAATGTTTGATTCCCTTAAGCTTTTCTCCTCAATCCATGTAACAAGCGTTGGGCCAATAACTCCCAAGTCAGTTGACTTTAGGGTATTAGGTGTTAAAACACCGCTTCGGGCTTAATTGCTTAGGTTAGGGAGGCTACGAAACCAAACGTATCTACGTTTTATTATCATCATTTTTTTGTTTTTGTTGGGGTTCACTGTCTTTTCCAAGATGTGCTTTATTTTTCGGTTTGAAACCTTAACATGTTCGTTGGTTTGTGGGTGGTAAGTTGTGGCTACTTGATGATATACTCCATATTTTCACATCAATGCTTCAACAGTTCGATTGCAAAAATGGGTGCCTTGATCACTTATCATTGCTCTTGGAATTCCAAACCTACTGAAAATGTTAGATTTGAGAAATCCTACAACAATTTTAGAATCATTAGTATAGGCAGCCTTTGTTTTTATCCATTTTGAAACATAATCCACAACAAGCAAAAAGTAACGAAAATCAAAAGAACTAGGAAAGGGTCCCATAAAATCCATGCCCTATACATAAAAAATCTCACAATATAAAATAGGAGTTTGTGGCATTTCATTCCTATGAGATAAACCACCCATTTTTTGACATTTTTCATAACTTTTGCAAAATTGGTAAGCATCCCTAAAAAGAGTTTCCAAATAAAACTCATTGTTTAAGATTTTCCTAGCTGTTCTTTTAGGTCCAAAATGCCCTTCACATGTATGATTATGACAATAAGTAAGAATGGAATGAATTTCATCGTTAGTTACACATTGACGAACAATCTGATCATAACCTATTTTCCAAAAGTATGGTTCTTCCCATATATAATATTTAGAGTCATTTTTTTTTGTCTTTCTTTGCCTTATTCAAATCATCAGGTAACATTCCCGTAACTATAAAATTTACCATATCAACAAACCAAGGTTCCTTACCTTATAGATGCAATAGCTTCTCATCGGGGAATGTCTCAGCAATAGGCAATGGTTCTTCCTCACACACAAGTCTGCTCAAATGATATGCCAGAGAATTATCAGCTCCTCTTCGGTCTTTAATTTCTAAATCAAACTTCGCAACAAAAGAATCCAGCGTATGAGCCTCGGTTTGGATTCCTTCTTTGCTAATAAATATTTGAGGGTAACATGATAAAAAAAAAAAACAATCACTTTAGATCCTAATAAATATGATTTAAATTTATGTATGACAAATACAATAGCTAAAAGCTCCTTTTCGGTGGTTTAATAGTTGCATTGAGTAGAATTCAGTGTCCTTGACATATAGCAAATGACATGACTTTTCTTTTCCTTTTGGTGGCCAAGTATAGCTCGTACAACATAATTACTAGCATCACACATGATCTCAAAGGGCATATCCCAACTTAGAGGTTGTATTATTGGAGTTGAAGTGAGCGATGTCTTTAATTTATCAAATGTTATTTAACAATCTTCCTTGAAATCAAAAGGTACATCTTTTTACAACAACCTTGAAAATGGGTGTGCAATTTTTGGGAAGTCCTTGATGAACCTCTTGTAACAACTTGCATGGCTAAGAAAACTATGAATGTCCTTAACATTAGTAGGATATGGTAAGCTTGTAGTTAAATCAACCTGGGCCTTATCAACCTCGATATGTCTAGCTGAAACAACATGACCCAAAACAATTCCTTGTTGGACCATGAAATGATATTTTTCATAATTTAGAACCAAGTTGGTGTTAATGCATCATTTCAAAACCTTGGTCAAATGATCTAAACACTGATCGAAAGAATTGTCATAAATAGTAAAGTCATCCATAACAATTTTAATGCAATTTTCAATCAAGTAAGAAAACATGCTCATCATGCATCTCTAAAATGTACCAAGGCCATTACACAATCCAAAAGACATACATCTTTAAGTGTAGGTCCCAAATGTACAAGTGAATGTTGTTTTTTCTTGATTTTCATGAGCTACAACAATTTGATAATAACCAAAAAATCCATCTAAGAAACAGAAAAAAGACTTACTTGCTAGTCTTTCTAGCATTTCATCGATGAAAGGAATTAAGAAATGATCCTTTCTTGTGGTCGCATTCAATTTCCTAACCTTGATGGACATTTTTCACCTACTTTGAACTCTCATGGGCACAAGTTTATTTTGTTCATTAGGATCAAGAGTCAAACCTGTCTTTTTAGGAACTACATGCACTGGACTAACATATTGACTGTCGGATATGTAATTGATGATTCCTTGGTCAAATAGCTTTAAAATTTCCTTCATTACCAATTCTTTCATGGTTGGATTCAACTTACATTGTGGCTTTCTCACGGGTTTGGCATCATCTTTCAGTGAGATTCTATGCATGCAGATTGCAAGGTTTATGCCTTTTATATCAACTTAAGTCCATTTGATAGCTGTTTTATTTTCTCTTAAAACCCTCAATAATTTTTCTTCTCTTATTTCCATGAGATCATTTGCAATGATCATTGGTAATGTCTCACCTTTTCCTAAGTGCACATACTTCAAATGTTGGGCAAAGACTTCAATTCCAACTTTGGCGCTTGTTCAACAGAGGGTAATACCTTTTCATGAGAATTAAGCAGTTGCAAATGAGAGTTTACTAACTTGTTTGTCATTTGAAATAGTGAATACAAAGACATAATTGTTTCCGTTATGTCTTCATTATTCTACAACCTTGCATCCCTATCTATCTTGCTTTGCTATAATACAAAGTTCAACTCATCTTGCAAAAAAATTTGTTCAAATTCATCTTGCACAATGGGGTCAATTACATCAACGTGGAAAACAAATTCAGAGTCATCAGGATATTTCATAGCATAAACATTGTTAAATGTTACTATTTCCCCATCAAACTCACAAGATAAAATTCATTTATGCACATCAATCTTAGTTCTTGTTGTTTTCATAAATGGTCTACCTAACAATATATAAGTTGAGTTTGACACAAATTCATCATCCATATCTATAATGTAAAAATCCATTAGAAAATCAACTCATTTATTCTAATTAAAACATTCTCAATGACGCCTTCTTGGTATGAACTAGACCTATCTGCCAATTGAATTATTACCCTTGTCTCTTTAAAGGTCCTAGATTCAAAACCTTATAAATTAAAAGTGGCATAACATTGATCAAAGAGCCTAAATCAAGCATAACTCTTTCTACCTTATGATTTCCAATTATACATGGTATAGTGAACATACCTGGATCCTTGCATTTTTTAGGCAATTTCATTTGTATGACCACATACACATTCTCTCCAACTTTTGTTTTCTCATCAATGTTCAACTTCTTTTTATTGGTGCACAATTCCTTGAGAAATTTTGCATATCATGGAATTTGCTTGATCACATCCAACAATGGAATGTTAACTTCAACCTTCGAGAAGGTTTCAAAAATATCATGTTATGACTCTTCCTTCCTTGCCTTCGCTAATCTGCCAGGATATGGAGATGGAACTAAATTCTTGGTGATAGGAAAGATGGGCTTACAATGTAACTCTATTCTTGGTGCATCCAAGATTGCTGGTTTTGTTTCCAGCTTGTTGTTCTTTGTTGTTATTGATTCTATGTCACAGCAGGTTGGGTAGTCTGCACAACAGCTGCTGAATTTGGGGTTGTTGCTGGCGGTATATTTCCTATTGAATCTAGTATTATAGTTGGCAGCACAACAGATGCTGAATTTGGGGTTGAAACTAGTAGCCTATTTGCTGTTGATTCTGACGTTGTAGCTGGCAGCATAGCAGCTGCTGAATTTGGGGTTGAAACTGGCAGCCTATTTGCTGTTGATTCTGGCGTTGCAACTGGCAGCATGGTCTGCACTTCTCTTCCACTTCTAAGAGTCATGGCACTTACATTTTCTCTTGGATTAATTCAGCTTGAGATGGCAACTTCCCTTAATTTGTCTTAATATTCCTCACAAACGTTGCAAGTTGTGAAATTTGAGTATTCAAATTATGGATGCTAGCTCTTGTTTCTTGTTGGAACATCTGCGTATTAATGGCTAAAGATTTCACAATTATTCTAAAGACATACCTATATTTGATGCTTGGTAAGGAGGAAAAGCTAAACTTTCATTTGAATATGACCGGAAGGGTTGCTGATTTGGAGGCTGACCATACTTCAAGTTTGGGTGGATTTCCAACCGAGGTTGTAATGGTTTGACTATGGTTGATTAATAAACCCTTCTATTGCATTCACTTGAGGCGTTGCATCTTTTTGAAGTTGTGGGCACATATCAATAGAATGTTTTGGGACTACACAAATGCCACACACTTTGGATTGCCTAACTTGTATCAACGCTATTTGTCTCACAAGAAAAGTTAGTTCTGAAAATTATGTCTTAATATTAGAACGCGTCATCTTATTTTTCAGACGATTTTACTGATGGAATGATCAAGGGATTCAAACTAGGATCTCTGTACAGTGACGTGGCCCATTCACCGTCAGAATTACCGACAGGTATACTGACAAGGCATGTTCGTCGGTGATTCCATCGGTAACAGCCAATATATCCACACTCTACCGACTTTCTCCTACTCTATTTCTCTTTCTTCTTCCTCATCCCAACCCTCCCCTCCCAAACTGCAAACAACCACTCATCCCTCTAAAAATATCCCCCTCTTCTCAACACAAGCACTCATCTTTCTTATACTTTTGTACGTAGTCACAACATCTGTTCTCCGATTTATTGTGGATTTTATCAATTTTTGTAAGTAAATCTATCCTTTTTAATTTTCACATTTAAATGTCAATTTTAATATTTTTTATTATTTTTTTAGTATATGTATTTTGTTAATGTATGTACTTGTAGTATGAATGTATAACTTTGTAGTTGTTATAGTTTGTTTTAGATTTTGTCAAATTGTATTTTTTTACAAGTTTTTGAAACTTTGTTTGAATTGCACCAAATTAGATGTGTTGTGATGAAATAATTATAGCTTATTTAATGAGTCCGTTTTAATTTTTATCAATTCTATTACGGAGTTATAATTTTCATAAATTTATATATGTATAAATTTGTATGGACGTTGATAATTGATAATTGATAATGAATATTTAACATAAGTGTTTTTTTAGTTTGTTGGATAATGTCGGAGCAAATCAATATTTTTGCAAATTTATATACGCAGCATAGTTAATTAATACATGTTGTCATCATAATTTTGTAGAGGTTTGATAGAAGTCATGGATGTTTGGAGAGTTACCTCAAGGATTGTGGAGGATGGATTATTCTAATGGGGTTTAGAGTTTTATTAATTTTGCAACATCTATTTCGAGGAATTTTATTGATGGCAGTATTAGGTGTCCATATAGGAAGTGTAAAAATAAAAATTTTCTGCATCCAGATGTTGTAACGATGCATCTTTTAACTAAAGGGTTCATGGAGGATTACTTGTGTTGGTATGCATACGAAGAACTATTTATTCCTAATGAGAGCATGGTAGAAAAGGTGGTTAGGTCAACTTTTAGTGTTAGCAACGTGCATGAAGTTGTAAATGACAACAATAATCTTTACAGGAATATGGTTATGGATGTAATGAGAATGAATCAAGGTAATGTCAATCAATGTCCAATTATAGAAAAAGAACCTAATGCAGATGCAACAAGATTTTTTGATTTGTTGAAAGATTCTAACAAACCATTATGGGATGGGTGCACGAACCACAGTAAATTATTGGTCGTAGCACAAGTGTTCACCATCAAGTCAAATCATGGGTTGAGTGAGGCTAGTTACAAAAAAATTATGGAATATACGAGAAGCATTTTACTTGAAGGGAAGGGAACAACCTTAAAGAGAACTTCTATACTGCTAAGTCCATAATGAAACCCCTCGGTTTAGGATACTAGAAAATTGACATGTGTCCTAACTTCTGCATGATTTACTACCTTGAAAATGCTGAGCTGACCGAGTTCATGACATGTGGGCATTCCCATTACAAACCCAGAACTGGCATGTAAAACAATCTCGTGGCATATTCATGTCACCAAGGGTTGGTGAGCACATGATATGGCACCAATCATATAATACGGTTTAATGGAGTGATGGTGCATCCTTCTAACAACGAACCATAAAAACACTTTAATAGTGTTCATCCTCACTTTTCAGATGAATCAAGGAACATGCGTCTTGGGTAGTGTACAGATGGATTTAACCCATTCAAGTAATTTGCTGCCCCTTATACTTGTTGGCCTATCATACTGACGGTTTATAACTTGCCACCGGGGATTTGTATGAGGTTAGAGTTCATGTTTTTATCTATGATCATTTTAGGTCCATGCAGTCCGAGCCGGAATATAGATGTTTGTCTTCGATCGTTGATTGATAAGTTGACGCCATTATGGTCCTCCAGAGCTTTGACTTATGATATATCAATGAAACATAATTTTGTTATGAAAGCGGCTTTGATGTGGACTATCAATGATTTCTCAGCTTAAGGAATGGTTTCTGATTGGAGCACACATGGAAAACTAGCATGTCCATACCGTATGGAACAAAGCAAGGCATTCGCACTAACAAACAAAGGTAAAGCTTCTTTTTTTTTTTTACTGTCACCATCGTTTCTTGCCATGAATCACAGGTATAGAAAGAATAAAAAGGATTTCTTTGTTAGTAGAGTTGAAAAGGATGTTGCACCCCTGTGATGAATTGCATGATGTTGTATCAGAGTATGGTGGCATTGTGTTTGGTTTCCAATCAAGTAAGTAGAAGTTTTATGGTTTTGGTTTAACCCACAATTAGGTAACCCAAAGTATTTTTTAGGAGCTTCCTTATTGGAAGACCAATCTCCTCTGCCATAACCTTGACATCATGCACATAAAAAAGAACATGTTTGAGAATATTTTTTCAACATCATCATGGATGTGAAGGGGAAGACAAAGGATAACATCAAGGCTAGATTGGATTTAGCATTGTTCTGTAACTGAAAAAATATGGAGTTAGTTTTTGATGGGTCACAGGTTGCAAAACCCAAAGCAAGCTTTGTGTTAGAGAAAAATACACAACTACTAGTCTATAAATGGCTTAAGAGTCTGCGTTTTCTCGATAGACATGCCTCAAACATATCAAGGCTAGTTAATATAGAGGAATGCATATTATATGGAATGAAGAGTCATGACTGCCACATGTTTATGCAAACACTCATTTCATTATTTTTTCATGATTTGTTGCCAAAGGGGATATGACATGCACTCACAAAGATTAGTCATTTCCTTAGAGATATATGCTTCGACAAGTTGAATGTTGATCATATTGAAAGGCTTGAAACGAATATTGTCGAGACAATATGCAAACTTGAGATGATATTCCCTTCATTATTTTTTGACTCAATGGAGCATCTACGCGTACATTTACCATATGAGGTAAAAGTTGGAGGACCGAACTACTATAGATGAATGTATCCATTCGAGAGGTTAGATATTATAGTTGTAATGTAATTCATAATTAAAAGTTTTTTCATTTTTTAATTGATAATTTTTTTTTTTAATTCTATATACGCATGTACTTGTTCAATCTTAAGAAAAAGGTTAAGAACAAGGCACATGTTGAGGCAGGCTTCAATATGTGAGGAGGCCTATATTGTTGAGGAGATCTCAACATTTATCTCATACTATTTCGAACCTTATTTGAGAACGAGAATTAACTGTGTTCCATGGCATGGTGATGGTGGTGAAGTGCCTTAAAGTGAAAACTTGTCAATATTCTCCAATCTTGCATGACCCACACCTAAAAATGTCGTAAGGCGAAGATATTTATCCGAAATAGAGTTTAGACAAACATACAATTATATTCTATTTAACTGTGATGAGCTGAGACCTTTTATTAACTGTCAAGAGTGTACTATTTATATATTGTGATATCATAAACTCATATAATTTGGAACAACCTTGTAGGCAACATCGACGATATTAATTGTTCAATAACTCACAGCTGACCAAATCCCAAATCTTTCAATTACAAGATGAACAATTTACCACGTGGTTTAGAACTTATGTAAGTCCTATTACAAACTCATTATCTCTTGCAAGGTAACTATACATCAATATTACAGAATGTCCATTTATTGATTATTGTTGTATTTGATATATAAGGTTTATCAAATGGGAGGTAGTGCATATATTTTATTATCTTTACTAAGTCTGAGCCCTAAAAGAAAAGTCAAGAGCTTTAACGGGTATTTTATCAATGGATATGAGTTTCATACTAAAGAATATGGGCATGGAAGAAAAAAAAATACAATAACGATGTTTGTATTAAGGGATCGACTTGTATTGAGTTTGAAGTTGACTACTATGGAAAATTAGAAGAGATTGTTGAATTTTAATATTATAACGAGCAGAATATAGTGTTTTTATTCAAATGCTATTGGTATGCACAACTAACAGAGGAATAAAGTAGATCCTCACTATGGTCTCGTTGAAATCAACTTAAAAGCTAGACTCTGCAACGTAAACGATATCTTTATTTTTACAAAGCAATGCCAACAAGTTTATTACACATACACTACTTCCTTTAGAAAGGACCGATCAAGAGTTGATTGGTTATCCATTCTAAAAACAAAACCCAGGGTTCGTGTCGAGGTTGTTCAAGATGAGAACGAAGACACAAATGTGATAGATAAAGTCTTTCAAGTTAGCGAATTGGTTGAACCATATCAAGTTGTTCCTTCGATTGACTTAGAAGAAAATTCAAATTTTCATGTTTTCAATGATAGTCTTGTTGATGTTGACACAGAGTAGTTAAATGTTGTTTTGAGTTCTAGTCAACTAGCAAATGTCAATGAAGATGATGATAACCACATTAAAGAGTGCGATGGAGCTGATAATAATTCAATTGAGGACGAAGATGAAAATTCTGACTAAATATGATCAGAAAATGAAAGTGTATAGCCTTTTTTTATAATATAATATTATGGATGATATTTTCGAACATGAAATATTTATTTTATAATTGTTTACTGTTGTTATTGTGTTATGCGGCAAGTATGCAATTTAAGCGTTTACGCAGGAGGATAAATAGGCAATACCAAAAAAATATGTAAAAGTATGACACAAATACTGACATCCATACTAACAGAATCGTATGTTGATATTTTACCAAGAGTTGTGAAATATTGACTGCATTTGCCACAATCATAGATGGTCATACCGACAGCCTGAGGTCATCGGTATTTTATCGAGAGTCGCAAAATATTTATTGCTCATGCCACAATCATTGATGTTGTTTCCGACGAACAGATCATCGGTATATCATCATAGAGGTGCATGCGACTGTTAGAGTGTTAGGTCGGTTGGTGTGGATACCAACAGAATCACTGACAAACGCTGCAAATTCCAATGCGCGTGCTTGACACCTCTATACCTACAGACGTGCCGATGTACTTCCAAAATTTTGAAGGCATTTTTAAAATTTTAGTGCAAGATTCAAAATATATCGACAGAATTTACCAACGGAAATTTAATGCCACCGCCATGAAAATATTATTCTAATGTCCAACGGTAAAGCTGTTAGTAAAATTGTAGTACAAACCCCCCTACGTGGTTTATTTTTTCTCTGTTTCTCATTTCATCTTCTCTTCTCCTCTCCATTAGTGTTTTGTTTTTGCAAGAATTGGTGTGAATTTTTATTGTTTTGATTGTAGTTTTCAGATATGTATTCTCCTTTCTTTATCTTTGTATTTTTTTTAATTTTTTTAATTTTAGTTATGATTATTTTTGTTGTGTTTTTTATTTTGTGTATTGTTCATAGATAAAATCTTGAAATCAACACACTATTAAGGTAAACATTTTTCATTCCTAAAGTCTTTAGTTTTTTCTTTTTATTTGTTCAATTTATTTTATTGTTTGTATTGCCATAATAATTGAAACTTTTGTTAAATTTGAATTGTTATTGTTGAATTTACCTTAAAAATGTTAATTGAAATATAGAATTAAATTTAATTATTTTATCTTAATTTTATTATATTATTGCTTGTTATGTTTTTTATTATTTCGATTAATTTTATTTGTTATTTATGAATTTGTTTAGATGTTAGTTGAAAATATATAGATGTTAAATTTCTATAGATGTTAGGTTGTATATAAGATTTTGTAATGGAGTCAATTGGCTTGTGGATATTATCAATATTTGTAGGTATGAAAACTGTGGGTAATCTCTAATATAGAGAAGGTGTTGGCAAATGTTTTTTAAATAATTGAATTTAATTATGTAACTATTCATATAAATTTGTGTAGATGTGTAGAATAAAAATTTAATTATTTTATTGTTTGTATTGTAATAATTATCTGAAAATTTTGTTGAATTTTAATTATTATTGTTGAATTTAGCTTGGCAATGGTAATTGGAAATGAAGAATTAAATTTAATTATTTTATCTCAATTTTATTCTATTATTGCTTGTTATGTTTTTTATTATTTCCATTAATTTTAACTGTCATTTATGTATTTCTATAGATGTTAGTTGAAAATATATAGATGTTAAATTTCTATAGATGTTAAGTTATATATATAAGATTTTCCAATGGAGTTAATTGGTTTGTTGTTATTGTAAATATTAGCAGGTTTGAAAACTGTTGATAGTCTCCAGTATAGGGGAGGTGCTACCAAATTGTTTTAAATAATTGAATTTAATTATGTAATTATTCATATAAACTTATGTAGATGCGTAGAATGAAATCAACATCATGTCGTTAGCAGACAGTTGCAGCTAGTTCTTCTAGTAGTGAGGATGGCTTATCCTTAGGTGCTGATCAAGAAGAGGCACCTGAGCCAACTTGTGATGTTGCCTCTTCTAGTGTGGTTTCATAGCACAGAGGCAGTGTACCTTCACAGCGGGGTCATTTCACCCACAAGTACTAGGCACATTGGAAGGATGACCTTTCATTGTCACTTTATTTAGGTTTTAGTTTTTTTATATACTTATAATATAATTTATGAACAACTAATTAATATTTTATTAATTTTATTTCATTTCAGGTTCACAAACATTGAGGTTGCCCGGACAATAACATCGGCGTTTAAATTGTCGATGGAGAATCAATTATTTTAATGGAGTAAGGTTTCCAGACATCCTGAGTGGAGACCTAATATCGATGCATGGTTTCAACGATTTCATGTAGGTGTTAACTTCTAATTTCAGCTTATTTTTAATAAATTATTTTTTTAATTTTATATCTTGTACTATTTTTATTTTAAATGAATTATTTATACACAACACATATTTGAGTGGGATAGCGCGAACAACAATGTTGTGAGGAGGGTATGGAAAAATCACGCGACAACTAGGTAACATAAAAAATAATATAATTTTTTGTTTTATAATTTTATGCTCTAAATTCTAATTTGTTACTATGGAAGTAGGTTGCATGATTTTTGATATGACACAAAAAAAAAAAGCAAAAAGATATGCAAGAGATAACGGTCTAGAAGGCTAGAATGAGGTGGTGGTTTGGCGGGAATTCAAACCGCCATTCATCTCGGGGGATATATGGACATAATATATTGAGCATGTAACGTCTAAGCGGTTTGCACAGCACTCACATTCCGGTGCCGACAACAAAAACCGACAAATTCATCGGTGACCACGCACACTGGTGGCTTCATTCCATTCAGTGCACATGCGAAGCGGATGGTAAGATCAACTTAAATGAAATACATCGTTAATTAATTTGTTGTTGCTTATAAATATATTTAACTTGTAACATTTTTTTTTCTTACAGGTTACGTCTCTTGGACGTGAGCCAAGCCCAATAGAGTTGTTTGTCAAGACGCACGTGCGGAGTGAGGACCGCTAAAAGGAGGTGCAATAGTTTATGGATAACCGTGCTCAACACATCGTGGTATGTTCGTTCAATCATTTTATTTTGTAAGTTATTATTTTCTTGAATTGAATATGATGATTTTTTTTTAATTTTCAGGAGACCTATAATAGTCGGTAGAGGGAGAGATATGGGGACGATCATTCGACCCATTCAGATTTTGATCCGGATTTGTGGATGGAGGTAGGATCGTCTGGTGAACCCGATAAAAATCGGGTCTACGGGCTTTCCACCACTATGGCTGAAAACTTACGAGCGACTTGTAGTGTCTCAACCGTTAGGAGCTCTCCATTAGTATCGAGCACCCAATCTGAGGAATTCATGGCCTTGAAACAACAGTACGAACGACTCTTGATGAATTATGAATAGCCCCATCAAATGGTCATGGACATTAGATCAATGATGGGTGATGATACATATGCAACCCCTTTTTGATCATAGAGTCCTGGAAACAACCAGCCTCCTCCTCCAGCTCCGCCATTATTCTAGTTTAATTTTGTTTCTTAAGCACATTAAATTTGTGATGAATATTATTTAACATTATTTTTATATTTTGAATGTTTAATACAATTTTATTTGGTTAATTAGTTCTTTTTACTATTAATCAATATAATATTTTAAAATAAATTATTTATTCTAAATTATTTAAAAAAAAATATTTTTCAATAAATACTGATGGTCTTATAGACGGAATAGATCCATCGGTATTAGGCAAAGAGTTGAAAAAAATTTACTGCCCATGCCATAATCATCGACGGTGTTATTTCGTCGATGATTTACCATTGACAATACCGACAAACTGTATTAGTCGATATTTTACAGAGAGTTATTAAATATTTACTGCCCATGCTACAATCACCGATGGACTGGCCGTTGGCGATTTACTAGTGGATATATAGACGGAATAAGTCCGTCGGTAAAGTTCTAGCATGAAATTTTTGTTGGTGCGCTTTGTCCGTCTATAAAATCGTCGGTGTTTTTTTTTTTTCCTGACATAAGTAGCGACAGAAATGGGAATTACCGATGATCAATATTTCAACAGATGGATTTTATCGGTGATGCTATGGGTAAAAATATTTCCGACAAATTGCGTGTCTTACACCAACAAAATTAATTCGTCGGTAAAATTGTTTAATGGTATAGTGAAAAATATTGCAGGAACAATTGGTCATAAATTTGGTGATGTGGGCATCTTGCGCACAACTGATCAAAATATTTTCAGTATTCATATAACGTTTCCCCATTGTTTTGGGGAATTCCACTAATTTCTTTAAGAATTGTTCTAGCCCATGAGACTAGAAAGAATTTTTCCAAGAGCTTTTTCTTTAAATCATTCCATGTCAGTATTGATGCTGAAGGAAGGTAATAAAGTTAGTCCTTTGCCTTGTCTGCCAAAGAGAATGGAAAAACCCTCAATTTAATATATTCCTCTATCACTCATGGCTTTATGGTTGAACAAACCAAATGGAATTCCTTCAAGTGCTTATGAGGGTCTTAACCTGCAAAGCCTCGGAAAGGTGGTAGTAAATGAATCAAACCAAATTTTAACTTAAAGGCTACATCAATATTTGAAAATTCAATCTGTATTGGTTGTTAGTTCATGTTAGCAGTTGCTTAACTCCCTTAATGTTCTATGTTGTGCTATGTTTTCAAAAGCCTCTGCTTCTTTCTCGCTTTCAGAATTATTGGTTGAAAGCATTACGGTTGGCAGGTTCCCCTCTTGCCTCTTTGCCTTCCTATTTGCTTTAGCGATTCTCTCAACTTCTGGATTAAAAACTAGTTCACCTGTACGAGATGATCTTGGCATAAATTAGTTTAATATTAAAAGAAAATTAGATAAAAACGTCTTCAACAACGGTGCCAAAATTTGGTTGGTCCTCGAAATAATTCTGACTTAACTATAAAAATAAAATAAAATTATGGTATGAATGTGAAAACCAGGTCGAACCCAAGAGAAATTTCATTTAATCTTCTTACAGTATACTGAAATGAGAAAGAATAGGAGATTTGAATGAAAAAAATCAAGAAGCAATAATTATGAAAATAATAAATTGGTATGTCGTTAAATCAATTCAAGGGTCCACACATTCAATCCTATAAATTTGTTGATCATCGAAGTAAAATAAAATTCTTCCACGTCAAGCAAATAAATTCCATATCCCTTAAAGCTGAGGGAAATTGATGAGATTACGAGTACATTAATTAAGAAAAGCTCTCTAATCAATTTCTTACCATTAAGTGAATGTAATATAGAAAGGAATTTTCATTCACTCGGCAGTGGTCTTAGAAATAAAATCTATGCATTTATTCTAAGCAAACGTTAAAAAGCTTGACAATTTTAACTTAGTTTTTCTTCTCTAATAAATCAAGATGAGAGTTACAACAATCAAAATAATTCTTTTGCTTCTTACTCTAGTCCCTAACAACAATTACGAATTGAAAGAAACTAGAAAGCATACATGTTATCTCAAAACAATTCAATAAGCTTGAATAACAATCAATTGCATAATTCTAAACAAGGAAAAATAAATACTTGAATCTGAAAGAATTACAATGATAATGTTACTTCTCACAATGTGCTAATGGAGAAGGTGTGTGTCTCTCTTGAACCGAATTCATGAGTTTAGTTCATGGTTGCTGGAAAATTGATCAAACCAGAGAAGAAACTCAGACCCCTATTTCAGTTGTGTTCTGCTCTCTTTATCCTCCCCCTTTGCTGCTGAAATCTTCAAGATTCTTAAACTAAATAGGAGTCTTCATGATTCTAAATTTATTCCTTCTTTATCTGGTCTTCAAGGTTGGATAAATCTCTTAGAATTTGTGTTGAAAACTGATTCTACTGCAGTAACAATTCTGCTGTAATTCCAACTCTGTTGCAATATCCGACTATCCAAGCTGTATTCATTCATTCATTCATTGTGTGTTAGAGGCTTGATATGAATCTTTCTTGGGTACTAAGGCCCGCCTTTTTTTATGTCAAACTCTCAACCGTAGGAGGATGCTGGACATTGTTGGTTTCCTTATTAGAGTAGGAAACCCATCTCATCCTCCAGATTGCATCCGACGTTTGGCCTTGAAAATGATGTTATCTGAATTGTAACCCTTCATAAAAGTTGTAGTACTAGATATATAGATGAATTTGAGCTTTTCAATCTTCTAAATATCTGAAACTCAAGATATTCCTGTTTGAATATCTACTGTGAAAGCAGAGAATCCTGCTTAAAGTAGGATTCTGACCCGAGTTTGCAAGTTTGATTAGAGATCCAAATGAGATCGGGTTTTTGCCCATGATATCTTCATGCAAAGCTTGACATGTATACTTCAACTTAGATTAAGCCCACATTCTCATTTAGGAATTCTAACTTGACAAAAAATCTGTTACAAGAAATTAGGGCCAAAACTGCAAAATTTTAAATATTTTAATAATTAATTCACGAAGTCTCTTCTGCATACCAAACTCATAAAAATAACTTTCAATAAACTCAAATAAGTTCAAAATACATTAAAAAGTATAGTGTAAAACAAATAAAAACATATATATATTTTACACTAATCAAGTTCTCCTTCAAAATTTGGCCAAATATGTCCGTTTAGCAATGCTGTCTTTGTGAAACAATACGGAATATTACTAGGATAGTCATGCTTGATGAATTTAAACTGGAAACCTTTGCAATCACACGTCTGCAAGCATAAATCCTCGCAGGTCTCTAGGGTGTAATTAGGATAGAAGCCAAAATCATAGCCATAAACTTGACATTAGTCAGTTGAAGGAAGCCAGTCTCATTTTCACCACAAGAAAGATTGACCTCTGGTTCACAACCCAAAGACCAGTCTGTATGATCCTTCATCTTGAATCCTGGAAGGCAAGAACATTTTCCAAAATCAGGAACATAGCTGCAATAACTGTTTGGTCCACAAGTCCCATGAATCCTACAAGGTGGAGACAGGGGCGCTTACCATGAAACAACCCATGTGTCTCTCCCATCTTCCTGGCTGTATAATCGAAGATTCCCATCGAAATCAATCCTCAATCTTCTCTGGTACCCTACACCATCATCTGCTGACATAAAAGTAAAACGATCAGTAGAGCTAAAGTTGCCCAAAGAATCAACAGCAGCAATTCTACTACTGTTGTTCGTGGACCGCCCCAGCTTCCCAGCTCATCAGCTCTGTATCTGGCCAATAAATGCTCGAGGTCTCAGGACCGTCATAAAGAAGACGAAGAGCATTATCGTTGTCGAAATAAAGCTTGAAGAAACTTGAAGAATAGTTGCTTGAACTTCTCGATGACACAAGCTTCTTGTTTTTCATGAGTGGCTGCTCAGCAAGGAGAGTATCTGTGGGAAAATCAAAGCTTTGCCAAAGTATTACACTGGCCTCCAAGTCAAATAAGATGAGATTTCAATTGAAAGAATCCAGCGGAGAAAAGCTTGGTGAAGTCAAAATATCATTTAGGTTCTCCACTGACAGAGATGAGCCTTTGCTTAAACTATCAGAAGATGAAGTTGAGAAGGAAAAGGATAATATCAGTGGTAGAAGAAGCAATAAAATTTTGGTAGTCATGGAGTTTATGGAAGTTTCATAGTTAAGAAATGAGATTATGTTTAGGTTATATTTTTATGCATTTTTGCGACTTCAGGGAAAAATACATGGGGATACGCAAGCATGACACACAAAAGCCAAAATATATTTTGGTTATTAAACGCTTATGAGTCCTAAACCAACAATTTTATTTTTTTTTTGAAATCATCTTACATTCTATCGTTTCTTCCCCAGTGGCACTTGAGAAAATATTTTGAACTATTTTGAAATAAAGTTGAGCATAAAAATATTTTAATTAAAATAAAAATAAATAAATGTTAGCATCCATCTTTCACCAAATTAGAAAAACAAACACAATACAATATGATGGATGAATTAAAAATTTACTTTGAATAATTGAACTTTGTTGGACCTTGACCCAATCTAATCCAACCTAATCTCAAAATCAGTTGGGACGCGGCTCAATTGTGTCTCCACACTCGGCTAGGTAATAGGCCAAGTTTTATGTTAGACTTATTGGATCTAGGATCAACTGAGTTCTCCTTTTTTTTTTTTTTCTATCTCTCTTCCTTTTTTTTAATGTCTTTTTATTATTACAAGTTACCATTCTATTACAACTCTATGCGGAGAAATAACAGAGGAATAGGGTTGCCAATCAAAGAAACTGAAAGATTTTTTCTAGATAATATATGGATTTTTTCAGGTTTTTTTTACTATAAAATGCTGTGTTTTAGCAACAAAAAAAGAAGATTCTCTAAACACAATATAAAAGAAAAATCTGTCTGTCTGTTGTTTTTAGATAATATCTATCTAAAAACCTTAAATTGATTTTAACTTCCAAAGTTCTTTTTTTTTGCTAATAACACTCAGATTGAGTGAAGATTTTTCAAGCTTATCACTATCCCCCTCTTTTATTCCATTAAAACTCTCCCTTTTATTTATTTATTTATTTTTACTTTGCATTGATAATTTATTTAAATTTTAATTAATACCCTACCTTTTATTATTTTAAAGTATTTATTTAATGTTTTCTTTGTAGCTTTTACCAGAAAAAAATAATTGTTATTTTAATATTTAATTATTATGAACAACTCTTTCTTGATATATTTTTTAAAATTTATATATTTAAGCTTTTAGACCACCCTTTTGGAGAGCTTTAATGTATTTAATAGGGGTGATTATTTTTTGTTTGGTTTGGTTTTTTTTTTTTTAAATAACCAAACCGGTTTTTTTTTAAATAACCGAACTGAACCGAAACTGGTTCAAACTGTCCAGTTTTGATTCAATTTAGTTATTTTAGAAAAAAACCGGTTTGGCTCAGTTTTTTCAGTTTGGCTCGGATTTTTTTCAATGTGGCTCGGTTTTTTTTTTCGATTTGATTTTTCTAATTTTAGACTTATAAAATTGAAATTGAACCAATTATTTCTTTAAAATTCTAATCAATTTAATCAGTTTTTTTCACGGTTATACATATTCTTCGTCAAGACACAAGATGTTTTCGACAAGAGAGATTCTTCGCATTATCACTTTCATAAATACTAAAACTGGTGCACGAGGACATCACTACTGAAAGCATTCCAAAGGACACAAATCCTTGTGGAAAGCATATACTATTATTCTGACTGGAGGAAAATACATAGATCACTACCTCGTATTAACAAACACAGATACACAAACATGCATGCTTAAAGTGTTGATGGGAAAAACCACTAGTGGTGGCTTTGAAACAATTAGAGGGGATAAAACACAGTTTTATTTCAAAACATCAAGCTTACAAAATATAAACAAAACAATCTTAATACACACCCTCTTTTTCTCTCTTTTCTTTCCCACACATAATAACATAAACTTAACTGCTTATTTATACACAAATTGAAAGTAAAAAAAATTCAAACTTCAAGTGGTGTTTAGGTGGTTGATAGTTGGTGGTTGTAAGTGGTAGTTGGTGGCTGATTAAATTTACCACAACAAATTCCCCCTTTAAACTCAATCGAGGGATATCATGCCAAGCATGAACTTCAATCTGATAAATATTTCTCCCTTCAATGGCTTTGTAAAGATATCTACAATCTGATCATTTGTTTTGCAGGATATCAGTTCAACTTCTTTGTTCTTTACATGCTCTCAGATAAAATGATGACGTGTATCGATGTGTTTACTTCTTTCATGATACACTAGATTCTTGGCTAATGCAATCCCTGATCGATTATTAATATAAATCTTTGTAGGACTTTCTTAAGGAAATCCCAAAAACTTCAGCATATTCCTTAACCATATTAAATGGCATACAACTGAGTTGGCAGCAACATACTCAGCTTCACAGCTTGATAACGTTACTATCAATTGCTTCTTGGATGACCATGTGAAAGATGTATCTCCCATGAAAAAGACAAATCTAGTTGTGCTTTTCCTTTCATCTAGATCTCTACCCCAATCACTATCCAAGTAGCCAACAAGATTGAAGTTTTTCACTTGAGGTATAAAACATACCTTCATTTATTGTTCATTTGATGCAGCGAAGAATTCTTTTGGCTGCATTCAAGTGAGACCGGTCTAGTGTCTCCATATATCTGCTGATAAGTCCAACTCTGTAAAGTATATCCGGTTTCGTACATGTCAAGTACCTTAAGCTTCCTAGTAAGCTTTTGAAGTAAGTTGGATCAACATTTCCAACTTTACTCTTCCTCAATTCTACTCCATTCTCAACTAGAGTTGATACCGGATTACAGCTTTCTATCTTGAATCTTTCAATAATATCTTTGGCGTAATCGTTTTAGGATACAAAAATCTCTTCTTCTTTCTGCGTTAGTTCTATGCCAAGAAAATGTGCCATTAGACCAATGTCAGTCATCTCAAACTCATGTACCATGCTTTTCTTGAAGTTTTTGTACATGGTAAGATTATTACTGGTGAATATCAAGTCATCAACATATAGGCACACAAATAATATGTTGTCATCTGCTTCTTTCTTCACATATATTGCATGTTCATATTGATATTTTTCAAATTCATTGTCTTGAAAATACTTGTCAATTCTAGTATTCCAAGCACGTGGAGCTTTCTTCAAACCATAAAGGGCTTTCTTCAACTTATATACTTTGCTTTCATTTTCAGCTTCAATCTATCTAAATGATTGTTCAATATAGATCTCTTCTTCTAGGAAGCCATTCAAAACTTCACATTGAGTTGATAGATCTTTTATCTATATTGTGCAGCTAGTGAGATCATCAGTTTGATTATCTCTAGCCGGGCTACTGGAGCAAATACTTCTCCATAGTCAATGCCTTCTCTCTATTTGTAGCCTTTTGCCACTAATCTTGGTTTGTATCTTTGTACTTCACCTTTTGCATTCTTCTTTGTCTTATAGATCCATTTGACACCAATTGCTTTCTTATTTTCTGGTAGATTAGTCAACTTCCAGGTGTCATTTTTTTCAATGGCATGTATTTCTTCATCCATTGCTTTTATCCACTTCTCTTCTGTGATAGCTTCATTGAAGCTAAGTGGGTCACTATCTGCGAAGAAACAAAATAGAGTTATATCTTCCATGACATAAGTGGCATCGTACAACTCTTCTAGATTTCTCATCCTTCTTGGTCCTTCTAATGAAGATGTTGATGGTGGTGTTGATGATGATTCTGGTGTGTTTCTCCTGTTGAATACAAGGAATCTATATACTGGACTTTGTGGCTCATCTGCTGGTAACATCGGACCTTCTGCAAGTACTGTTGGTACTTCCACTTCGTCTTCAAAGATCAAATCAATATTGATCCATTTTACTTATTCTTGATCATCATTCCATTGCTAAGATTTATCTTCTTCAAAGATAACATCTCTAATCATGATTACCTTCTTTATGATGGGATCGTACAGCTTGTATCCCATCATTCTATCACCATATCCGACAAAGAAGCATTTCTCACTTTTATCATCGAGTTTGGTCCTTCTTGCATCTGGAATCTTTGTATATGCCACACAACCAAAGACTCAAAGATGAGTAACACTTGGTTTATGACCACCCCATGCTTCTTCCGGAGTGACAACTTACAAACTTCTAGTTGGGTAGCAATTCAATAGATACACTACATATGATACAGCTTCAACCCAGTATTGTTTAGGCAGCTTTTTTGCTTTGAGTAGACTTCTTGCCAAGTCAAGAATCATTCGATTCTTTCTCTCAGCTACACCATTCAGCCGTGGTGTATAAGCTGGTGTTGTTTGATGTCTGATGTCTAATGTTTGATGCCGTGTTGTGTATAAAAGGCTTCAAAGTCATTTGCTGTATATTCTTCACCTTGATCAGATCTCACAGTTCTAATCTTATAGCCACTTTGCTTCTTAACAATTGCTTTAAAATCTTTAAAACAATTGAATATTTCTAAATTTCTCTTCAAAAAATATACCCATGTCTTTCTGCTAAAATCATCAATGAAAGTAAGGAAGTACCTATTTTGTCTAGTTAACATAGGTTTTATGGGACCACACACATCTGTGTGCACTAACTCCAGTGGCTTATTTGCTTTCAAATTGACTTCTTTGGCAAAACTGGATCTGTGATGTTTGCTGATGACACAAATCTCACAGACTTCATCTAGATGATCAATGTAGGGCATATCTTTGACCATCTTCTTGCTTGCTAGCATCTTCAGACTTGTGAAATTCAGATGTTCAAGCCTTAGGTGCCAGAGCCACTCTTCATTGTTGGTGATGACACTCAAACACTTTGCGGCATCATATTGGATGTTTAAAGGAAACATCCTATTCTTAGACATCTTCATATAGACAATTAATCTCCCATTGTAGTCTTTGACTATTAGATGACAATTCTTCATGTAAAGAGTATAACCTTTCTTCATAAGTTGACCTATACTCAACATATTGTGCTTTATGGCTGAAACATAGTAAACATCTGCGATGTAGCTATGATCGCCATTCTTCAACTTGATTAGGATGTTGCCTTTACCTTTTACTGGAACTTTTGAGGTATCTCCAAATATGACCAGACCTTGTATGGTCTCATCTAAATCACCAAATAGATCTTGTTGGCCACACATATAATTGTTGGCTCTAGAATCTAGATACCAAATATTCTCATGATTCTCACCTAGTCCTTATTGGACTAATAATGCAGCTGGTCCTCTGATGATGGCATCCTCCTCTGCATAGTTGACTTGTTCACATACCTCTAATGGATCTATCCTTCGACATTCAGTGATATAGTGCCCAAATTCATTGCAATTATAACACTAGATATTTTTCTTGTCACGATTATTGTAACCGCCTCCTCTTCTTTTAGGAGTAAATGCTTGTTGTCCCCGACCTCCTGTGATGGTGTTTCTACCTCCTTTTCCTCTGAATCCTGTATTCCAAGATCCTCTTCTTGAAATTGTTGAAATCCTCCTCGTCTTTGTTGACTCCTTCCTTGAGTGGTATATCCACTTATTGAAATCTCCCTGCCCTCCTTGAGGGACAACTTTGATTGTAAGGCATGCTCAATTGCCTTATCTCTATTTCTTTTCACAATCTTTTGCTCACGAGCTTGCAATGAACTCATAAGCTCATCCACTATCAACTTGTATACTTCTTTGGATTCTTCAATAGCAACAATAACAAAATCAAATTTTGGATCTGGGGATCTCAAAATTTTCTCAGTAATTCGAGCATCTGAGAGGACTTCTCTATTTCTTCTCATCTGATTGACTATCACCATAATTCTTGTGTGATAATCAGAAATAGATTCTGATGACTTCTTTGCACTGATTCAAATTCACCTCGTAAAGATTGAAGACGAATCTTCTTGATTCTGTCAGCACCTTTGTAATTTTGTTGGAGAGCCTCTCATATTTCTTTTGATGTTTATGCGGAAACTGTGATCTCAAATGTGGCTTCATCAAGACCTTGATATATGATGGTCTTTGCTTTGTTATCTTTCTTTCTATTGGCTCTCAGGACTTGTTTTTGTGCCTCTTGTAATGAATCTTCTGTTTTTTTGGACTCTAGTTCATTATAACCATATTCCACAATCTCTATACACTCTTATGAACCAAGAAATACCTCCAATTTGATACACCAATTATCATAGTTGGCTTTGGTTAGCTTCGGGATGAGTGTTTGTGCATTTCTATTGTCATTTTGCTCTTTGAATGACTATATCACCTTCTGGGAGTTGAATTTGGCAAAACAAACACTATAGATCGATCTGGAATGCTCAAAACAGTAGGGAACCAATCTTACTTTGTTGAAAATAGGGCAGAAATGGGCTGAACCGGTTAGGAAACCGATTCTGAATGTTAAGCGGTTCGCTAGGGTTGAACCGGGAATATTCTCGGGAATATTCTTCAGCGCGGCTGGCGGCGCAGCTTGAGGCTCAGCTAGGTGGCAGCTTAGGCAGCTCGACACGGCTCAAATATGGCTCGCGTGTGGCTCATTCGTCTTCTTCCTCTAGGGGCGTCGGCTGCGCGTGGGCTACAATACCGAACTTCCAGGCTGCGCGTATGGGCTACCTTCTTCTTAGATGAAGCTTATTTTTGCACCAGTGAGTTCGTATAAATGAACCCTACAATGTGAAATGATCAAAATGTGTTTTTGACAACTTTGAAAATTCAGGTATATCCCAAAGCTCTTCTGTTTTCTGACGAACAGGGCTCTGATACCAAATGTTGGTGAGCGAAACCACTTGTGGTGGCTTTGGAACACTTAGAGGGGATAAAACACACAGTTTTATATCAAAATAACAAGCTTATAAAATACAAACAAAACACTCTTAATACACACCCTCTCTTTGTCTCTAGTGTTTCTATATTTTCTTTCCCACACATAATAACTTAAACTTAACTATTTGTTTATACATAAATTGAAAGTAAGAAAAATCAAACTTCAAGTGGTGTTTTGGTGGTTGATAGATGATGGCTGCAGGTGATGAGTGGTTGATAGTTAGTGACTGCAGGTTATAGTTGGTGATTGATTGAGTTTACCACAACATAGAGAACACATGAATGAAGACTATTATATGCTTAAAGTGGATTAGACAAGTTCAGAATCATTTTCCTGGTGCAAAATCATTTCAACTACTTGGCTCATTGTTGGTCTCGCATCTCTGTCTTCAGCTACACATTTTAGAGCCACCTCAAGCAGGATTTCCATCCTACCCTTGTCATATTTTCCTTCCAATTTGGGGTCTATGATCATTTCTATCCAAGAGCTCATTTCAGGAGCTTGCTTCATCTTTTCTCTCACCCATGTAACCAGCCTCCTGTTCTCTATCTCCTCTGCTGGACACTTTCCACTGATCATCTCCAGCAATACCATGCCATAGCTATAAACATCCACTTTGGAGGTGATGGGCAGATTGAAAACCCACTCCGGAGCCATGTAACCTCTAGTTCCTCTTATCTTTGAGAAGCTTTTGTTAACTTGGCTACCTCTTTTTAGTGGCCAAGATAATCCAAAATCTGACACCTTTGGCTGGTAGTTGCTGTCGAGAAGTATGTTCTGAGGTTTTACATCACAATGTAAAACCCACTCTAGGCATTCTTCATGTAAATAAGCAAGGCCTTTAGCAGTCCCTACTGCGATGTCAAACCTCTTTTCCCAACCAAGTGAATTGGAAGAGAGTTGTTCTGCCAAGGATCCATGCTCCATGTACTTGTATACCAAAAGCCTGTCCTTTCCTTCTGCACAATATCCCCACATCTCTGTCAAGTTCATGTGATTAAGTTTCCCAATTGTGCTAACTTCTGCCTGGAACTCTGCTTCTCCTTGTTAAGCATCATTCAGTCGCTTAACGGCTTCTATTCTATGATCACATAACATTCCCTTGTAAACAACTCCTCCAGCACCTCTTCCAATCTCTTTGCTAAATCCTTGAGTCGCCTTTTTTAGCTCTGAAAGGGTGAATTCTCGGAAGCCAGTGGTAATTCTGTGGTAATTTTGGGTACCTGCGCTAGAGTTCCGGTGAGTTCTTATAAGAAAACACAACACTATGAAAATGACACCGAGCTCAACCGATCCAACTAGCATCGCAAACCGAACGACAAACTTTAGTGATGCATTTTCTTGGTGTTTTGTGTATGTTCTGTTCAGCTGCTTGACAACTGTGCTGGAGCAATCTAACCCAGTTTCTTGAATAGGCAAGGTTTTTGGCACCTTCAGATACATGTCTCCTTCGAAATTTGGTGAATGATGCCCATTCAGCAACTGTGTCTTCGGGTAACAATAAGGAATGTTACTGGGATGGTCGTGCTTGATGAACTTGAACTGGAATCCTTTGCAGTCACATATCTGCAAGCACAAGTTTTCACACATTCCGAAGGCGCAATTGGGGAAGAAGCCATAGTCGTAGCCAAAAAACTCAACATTAGACAGCTTAAGGAAACCCGTCTCATTTCTGGTACAAGTGAGATTGAATTCTTGTACACATCCCAATGACCAGTCCGTACGATCCCTGATCTTGAATCCTGGAAGGCATGAACATTTCCTACCAAAATGAGGAACGTAGCTACAAATACTGTTAGGTCCACAAGTCCCGTAAATCCTGCAAGGTTGAGACATGGCTTGCCAGGAAACAGTCCACTTGTCCATCCTGTATTTTCGACTGTATAGCCGAATATTACTATCGAAATCTAGTTTCAATATTCTCTGGAATCTTTCTCCATAATGAGCAGACATAAAAGTAAAATTGTCAGATGAGCTAAAGTAACCCAATGAATCTAGAAAAGCAATTCGGCTGCTGTTATAAGTTGACCTCAAAGCTTCCCAGCTCATAAGCTCCGGATCCGGCCAATAAACGGTGATTTCAGGACCTCCGTACAGAAGACGGAGAACGTTATCGTCATCAAAATAAAGCTTATAGAATCCTGAAGAATAGTTCCCTTGGCTTCTAGATGAAAGAAGCTGCATATTCTTGGTGAGTAGTTGCTGAGGAAGTAGAGTATCTGTCGGAGAATCGAAGCTTTGCCAAAGCACACCACCTTCCGAGTTTTGTAGTATAAGATTACCCCTTTCATGGAGGTATAGAAACACAGGGGATTCTGAAACAGTGTCTGTGGACCAAACAGTGAGACGGCCAGCATCGGTAATGATGGCATTACCAGATTTACGTAGAGAAAGCTCTGACTTTCTTCCGTTAACTGGTTGGTCACGGTTTGCCATCCAAACAATGGTGCGGTTGCCTTCACTATATGGCTCGCTGAACCATATAGCAAAGCAGTAAGCATTATCTCCGACGGGGAAAAACTCCGCCGAGAAATCGCCATTCGGCGAAGTCAAAACATCGTCTGCATGTTCCACTGATAAAGATGAGGATCCGCTTAATCTGTCAATTGTTGAAGATGAAAATGAAGAGAAGAAAATCAAAGGCAGAAAAAGCAAGATAATTGATATAGCCATGAGTTCTGAGAAAATTGATAGAGCTTCCTCTGCACACTGGAATATGTCTTTATAAATGTGTGGTGACGATTCACGAAAGCAGATTCAAAGGAATTTCAATTTTGGCTGGCTGGAAGGACTATAGACCTGAAGAAGCCTTTGAAAGGGCAAGATGAAAGTGCTGAACGTTAAAAAGATGTTCGTTCATTAATCTCTATAAATCATATTTCATAACCATAAAGAAAATCAAGAATATCTCAAGAAATTGGTCTGGTTAATTAAACATTACGTAAAACACTAAATAACACAAAATATTTTTTTTCTTAAAACATTCCAACCAATATAATATTTTATTGAGACTTTACTTTTTTACTACCAAAACCTTATAAAACAAAATAATAAATAGAAATTCAAAAAAAATAAAATTACTTTAAAATTTATTAACTTATTGAAACAAACACACACCAAAATGTGTGTGTGTATATATATATATATCTTGGGTTTTGACTCCTCTGGATCAATAATTTATAATGTTTTTATTATTTTTTGACGCAAATTCTATAAAAAATAAAAAAAAAATTCATTCATAAATTTTTTCCCAACTTATTATCAATGCTTAATTTTTTTTTATTGATTGAAATTGAATTAAAAAACCTTATATCCCTACGCCTACTTTAATCTATAGAAATTTATCTTGCTTTTTATTTTTAAATGCATGACATTGCTCTTAGATGTCTCATGTTGAATATATTCATGAGTTGTTGTGATTATTGCCTGTAATGGATTTTCAAATCAAATCAATTGTCAGAAATGAGTCAAGTTAAGGATGATTGGAGTGGGACCATATTAATACGTAGCTTGAATGGCATGTTGATTGAAATGTCAACAATTTGCTGTTGACCAAATTTCAGTAGAGAATATATATATATATATTCCCTTGGTTTTCACCTCTCTTTTCCATTAATAATATGCAGAATTGGGTTTTTAAATTCAGTAGGGGAAGGACGTCGCATGTGCTGTGCCGGACAAGCTCTCTTAACTTTCTCGTATCGCTGATGACCGGCCAGCATTACACCCAAAGTCTTTGTAGGGTATATCTAAGGGTTGCTGTTAACCTGTCAAATAATTTGTTGGTCTTTTTTGTTAATTATTCATAAGGAGAAACTATATAATAAGAATTTAATATTGAAAGGTGGTACGAAACAACCTTGCAAATTCAAATTGTTATGATTGATCATTTTCCTTGGTCTATTGTTACTCATAGTTCTTTTAAACTTCCTAGTCCATAATGACTCTTATAATATGGTCTCTTTCATTACACTTGATTGGTTTTAGTTTTATTTATTTATTTATTTTGTTGTGAACAATAATTTCCTTTTTTTAATTGAAATGTGAATATTTTTCTATAGATTAGAATATCATAAAAATATAAAACTATGAATTTATGTATGAATACATGCAACACATGATTCATAATTTTTATAGAAGTATTAGTTGCATTAGTAAGTTCAAAATGCATGATTAACCATTCATACAACTTAAAAATAATTTTTCATTTATCATCTTTGTCATAATCTAATTTTGGGCCCACAAAATTCTTTTATGTAAGAAATATTTTCTTCTTTTAAAATATTCAAAAATCCAAAAAAAAAACAATAAAAACTAAAAAATATCTTAGGGTCACAAATGAACAAGAAATTTGAAGGTGGTAAAAATAGGCTATATAGGGATTTAATTGTATAAATTAGAAGTTAGAGGATCAAATTATACCAAATAACAAAGGTTGATAACTCAATTGTAGAAACGGAGGGCCTAATTGAAAAAAACAATGAGAATTTGCAACCAAATTGAAGAAAGATATTGAAAATCAGGGCAAACTTGTAAAATAATTAAGTTCAGGGACTTAATTGAACTTTTAATGGCTCTGATTGATTAAATCAAGGGCTTAATCAAAAGTAAAATTAAGTTTCAAAGTCAATTTAAACATATTAAAAGAATTAATTAAGTTTAAGGACTTAATTAAAATTTTAATTGGTTTAATTGACTTCATTAAGGATTTAATTGAAGAAAAATTAAGTTTGGAAGTCTGAATCGAGTCAAATTGTAAGAACTAGAAGCTTTGAAGACCAATTTTGAAGAAAACATTTTTTTAAATGCCAATTATGGGTTTAATTAAAGAGATTCAAAACCAAAAACCATGATGCAAAATATGTCTACATTCAAGGATTAGAATTGATTGAATTAAGGGTCAAATTTTGACAAATTAAATTTAATGGTCAATTGCTGACCAAATTGCATAATATGAAAACTAAGGACCAATTTATGAAAGACATGCGAATGAGTCCTTCAACTTGAATTTTACATGTTATAGCTCTTTGTGCCTGTGATATGATGCAATTTGGTCTATTTGATTTCGTGGTTCTTATACTGTGCTTCTTCATCTTGAGAATGTTCAGCAAAACACCACCATTTGATCTTTACAAATTCTATTTGAATCATGGGTTGTGTTCATGGGTCTTGGGCAAGGCTAGGAAGCCCAATTTACGTGATTAGGCTGAGTCTTAAAGGTTTAAGATAATATTTTGCAAAGCTAAAATTTATCAAAGAAAAAATATATTTTAAGGTTTTTAAGGTGTGTTTGACAATGCATATTGTTACATATTTTAACTAAAAATAGGGAAAAAGGAAAAATACAAATATATACAAGGAAATACATATGAAGCAAGCCTAAAACGAACTGCCAATGTTTGCTAATGAAAGATCGGAATGCCAAGTGAGAGATGATAGACCAAAATGTTGAAATTAGCATCATAAAATTTTGATTATCAAATAAGCCCATTAGAGAAAATACAATTAAGATCCTGATTTAACCAATTAAATTTTGAAAGGTTTAAATAAATTTATTGAGTGCTTCATAGCAAGAGAAATCAACTTTTTAAAATCAGTTTTGATTGCAATTGAAACAAATAAGTTTAGGGACATAAATTGGATCTTGAAAAGTTTAATTGGTCAAATCAGGATCTTAATTGTATAAGATTCAAAGTTTGGTGAGCAAATAGAGACTTAATTGAACAATTTATGAACCAAGGACCAACTAGCAAAACACATGCGACTTTAGAGACTGGAATTAGGTGAAATCAGGGGTTAAATCAAAGAAAATTGAAAGTTTGACAGTAATCAAGGGGTCTAATTGAACAAATTAGAGACCAAGGATCAACTTTTAAAAGACGCTCAAAATTAGGGTTGACAATTGAAACTGACAGGGATGTAACTGCATGGAATTAGAAAGTTGAGGGGAAATTATGGATAAAATCAAACAAAATCAGAAGAATAAGGATCAAATTAAAAATTGTCTGATTCCAAATAAAGAAACCCTAATTAATTTATAGGGATTAACTAAAATGACACCATTCAAGGTACCATGCATCTTCCTTTTCAATTTTTGGTTGATCATGTAGGCACTTTCAGACGAATGAATCTGACTTTTCTAACCACCTTAAAAGTTGCAACTACTACCATTCAATTGAGAAACACCCCCTCTACAACCCCGTGTCTTTAAAATCAAACGTTTACATCCCATATTCTCCATTGATCTCTTTAATATCTTGTCCCTAGTTAGCCAACACTACAGTTTCACCCATCATATTGTTTGAGTGGGAACTTTCAAACATTTGAATGTGGAGTTATAGACTTTCAAATCGAGCAAGAATGGATTCGATCTAAAGATGTACACCCCCTCTATCAAGTTTAGGTGGTCTCAGGCAATAATGATGTCAGAGTTGCTCTAACAAAGCTACGAAAGTGGCCAACCCAATCAGCCTTGACAAGAACACCCATTTGCAGAAAACCACATTTTTTTTTGTGTGCTCCCATATAGAAACCCTTAAACGGTTCCCATTAAGGGTTTAAAACCTTTCTCTCTAGATCTAAAGGCAAAAACACCTCATCATAGTCTCCAAGTTTCCTACAAAACCACCTAAATCCAAACTCATTGGTTCTATGGAAAAACCAACTAAGTTTTAGTCATAAAGTTATTTTTCTCTTCATCCCCTTCATTCATCTTAACAATGTTATAACCAATTTTCAAATCAATATTACTAAACATACAAGATTCGTGCAATTTATTAATAATATCATAAAGTCTAGGGATATAATGTATGTACTTTACCATACTATTGTTGATTGCACCCTTTATCAATGGCAAACCACCATAGATCTCATCAAGAAACACAACCAATGCAATTGTGTTTTTATAGTTGAATGATTGTAATATTAAATAGGGTTTGCAAGTCATATCCTGCCTTTTCTTTATTTTTCTTTTAAGTTATGAAATTGTTTCTCATATAATTCCCCACGAATATAACTCGAGGTTTCTTGGTTAATTATGTAAATGTTATTAGGTCATATCTGGAGTTGTAGATCTTGGATTTCAGTTTGGTTTATATGGCTAGAAAGCTAAGACATAGGCCTAAAACTTTCATAAGGAGTTCAAGATTTAAAAAGGTTGTTTTTAAGTTCAAATTGTAGCAACAACAAAGAAGTCAGAATCTGTCATGCAGCCCAGATACTGTTCAGTGTTCAACCCATATGTAAATCCTGAGAAAAAAATAAAAATAAAAATAAAAATAAAAATCAAGGTTGGATTAAATTAAAGGAAATAAACTAAACTAGAAAGAAGTGGGGGCAAAACAAATACACTTAAAGAAGATGGGGGCCTAAATGCAAATAAGAATAATTATAGAGCATAAGTACTCCTCTTGTCACCAAAAACAAATCTGGAGATAAAGTAAAGAAAGAAAAGAGGGAGTTTTATGTTCATTTTTACAAATCAAGATAGAAACACCAAAATTTCAAAAAAAAAAAAACCCATCCAAAATTAAGGGTTGTAGGTAAAATAAACACTGGTGGGAAAGGGATTAACAAGAAGAGAAGAGGGGAGGGTCTGCTGCTATTAGAAAGAAAAAAGAAGAATCGAAACTTTGATGCGTATCGGGTAAGGTATTCTAAACTTGCTTTTATGAGTCATTTCAAGTTGATTATGAATTGATGCCTGGATGTTAAATTATAGATTTTAGTTCTTAGACTTAAATTGAGGAAAAAGTATGAGTTGCTAAATTAAAGAACTTCATGTGTTGTGTGTAAATGGAAAGGCTGACAAATCTAGACAGTTTCGTCTTTTGATTTTCAGAGAGATTTCGAGTAGGAGGATGAAAGAATAAGGATCAGATTCCTTATAGAAATTGTAGTTTTGAATGTTGGCTAACTAATGAAATTGATCTTGCTCAATTTGAAGTTATAGAACTCTAGTTATGGGTCATCAAACGAGACAGTAACAGTTTAAAAACGAGACAGTGATAGTTCAAAAATGAGACAGTAACAGTTGGACAGTGACAGTTCAAAAATGAGACAGTGACAATTCAAAAAAATGAGATAGTGACAGTTCAAAAACGAGACAATGACAGTTCAATGTCTAGACAGTAACGGTTGGACAGTGATAGTTCAAAAAAAAGACAGTAATAGTTCGGATTTTAAGTAGAAATAGTTCAAATATATGTATAAAGGAATGATGACTATGGTTGCACAAAGAATGACTATATTAATGGGTGCAATAACAAAAAACTTAAAATATTAAAAAAAATGATGATTGAAAGATAGACTTATTAGTTGTTGATATGTTTATAATAAAACATATCCTAAGTGAGGAGAGCTTATGGGATAAACCTGTGAATTTCAGGAGGGACCACAGACGTGGGGCCACAGCAGCAGAGGAGTACGAGTAGAGCTTCTATTGCAGGTAGGTGAATCGCACCTATACTTCCTAGTTAGTTTCCATTATTTATTTATATTACTAATGTGAAATGTGAATTTCTGAATGTATGGGTATTCAAGGTGAAAAGTTGGGTGAATTGCCAAATGATGAAATTATCACTAACAAAGGAAATATGAGAAGTACGATTTGAGGTGTAAACTAGCATACATTTAGTGTATGTTAGGATCCCGGGTACGGGGATCACCATGTATGGACTAGCATACATTTAGTGTATATTAGGATCCCGGGTAAGGGGATCGCCATAATTGGACTAGCATACATTTAGTGTATGTTAGGATCTCGGGTAAAGGGATCACCATGTATGGACTAGCATACATTTAGTGTATGTTAGGATCCCAGGTAAGGGGATCACCATGTATCGGCTAGCATACATTTAGTGTATGTTAGGATCCCGGATAAGGGGATCACCTTGGAATGACTCATATGGAGTGATGATGATGGTACCAGTGAAATTGGTATCGGTAATGTGATAAGCAAAAATGATCATGTTCGATCTCATAAAGTCTAGAATGAAGGTTGAAAGTGGCAGAGGGAACAATTAATAATAGTTGGATAAGAAAGGGATTCTAATAAATAAATAAAACTATAAGGGAGAAGCAAATGAACTATGAATATATGTTACCTTGTTAAAATTGTTAGATGTTCGTGTTGTCATATATATTGTAATATTCACCTTTCAATAATATGTATTTTGTTTCAGGATCATCACATGCACAACAGGAGTAGATCCTAGCTTATGTTCCCTTCTTGCAATCTAGTTTATAGGGAGTATACCCTTGTATTTTGTAAATATGAAAATGTTTGTATAACTTAATTTGTATAATTAATGTTTAAACTTGACTGAATGAATTTAACCATGTAGTTCATATAATCATACTTCATGCCTATGTAATTATACTTATTTATTTTTATCTAGCCATAATGATATTTTCTTATATAATGCATATCGTAATTATTGTGGTTGATAAGTGTGGGTATAAGTGTGGAAATTGAAAACTCAGGATGATTGGGTCGGGAATTAAGTTATGAGATGCGAGCTATTAGAAGTGTAAATAAATTCATGTCAATAACCTGGGACCTTCCGATATATGGGGGAACTCCGTCAAATTCTGGTAGATTTTAATACGAAGACCATGAACATTTATGTACAAAAAAAAAATTTATTATGTTTTTTCGATTGACATGAGATTGTCGTTTTATCCCGGAATGGGGGATGTTACATTTTGGTATCAGAGCCCAGGTTGCTGTTTTGGGGACAAGAATAATTAGATGATTTTGAAATGTGTTTCAGGATGGTGAGAACAAGGCAAGGAGCCGGGACTGATCCATCCCCTGTTCGGGGAAGTGATCAGAGTTTTCATAATGAAAGTGATCCAGATTGGGATCCTTTGGTAGACACCTCCTCTCATACACCTGCAGCACCAGTGTACTCAGAAAGGGGTGAGTCAGTGAGACTTCAAGATGATTCGTTGTCCCGTCAGGCAGATGTATCCATGCCCGAGGTATCAGACAGACAGGGGGGAGATAATATACCCCTACTAGCGGCACCAGTAGCTGGATCAAACCCATTTTTAGATCCTGCTTTTATGGAACATATAGTGAGAGCTGTAGCAGCTAGAATGGTAGCGGGAGCCTCCAATACGACTCCTAGATCAGGGGGAGTAGTCACCATAGTGCAATGGGTGAAAGGTATGAGAGAGATGGGTTGTATGACTTACCATGGCGAAGAGGATGTTGAGGTCGCTGGGTATTGGCTGAGGAAAGTGGATAGAGTTATAAACCAGATGCAAGTGCCAGAGGAACTACGAGTGGATTGTGTGACTCAGCTATTGGTTAAAAGTGCCCACTCTTGGTGGGAGACCATTAGAGAGAGGAGATTAGGGGAGGTATTAAGATGGAGGGATTTTCATGAAGAGTTTGAGGAGAGGTACTATTCTTGAAAGCATAGGAGGGAGAAAGAACAGGAGCTTTTGGATTTGAGGCAGGAAGATTTGACAGTTCTGAAGTATGAGAGGAAATTTCAGGATTTAGCAGTTTTTGCCTCCACCTACCTTCCCACAGAACGCCATAGGGTGGAGAGGTTTCGTGATGGACTAAGGCGGGAATTGAGGATGATATTGATAGCCATGCAATTTCAGTCTGTGCGGGAATTGGTACGGGCTGCTCACGGAATGGAGAGGGTAATAAAGGATACCCCGAAGTCAGTGGGCGAGTAGAGTTAGGCAATGGGAGCTAAAAGGAGAGATTTTGAGTTTTTGGGTGACGGTTAGTACACCTCTGGGAGAGAATATACATATTGATGATATTTATAGAGGGGTAAAACTATATATTGGAGGATTAAAGTTGAGGGTAGATCTTATGCCGTTAGAGTTATATGATTTTGATGTGATTCTGGACATGGATTGGCTAAGTAAGCACAAGGCACAAGTGGATTGTTTCACCAAGACGGTGACAATCCAAGGAATAGGTGATAAAAGGGTAGTGTTTAAAGGGGAAAGAAAAGTAATTCCAAGTTGTGTAATCTCAGTCTTGGTTGCTAGAAAATTACTGAGAAAAGGTTGTTCTGCTTGGTTGGCCCATATAAGAGAATTGGGGAAGGGTAGCATAGATTTGGCTAGTATTCCTATTATGAGGGAGTTTCGAGATGTATTTCCAGAAGAGCTACCTGGATTACCTCCAGTTAGAGAAATTGAAGTTTCTATAGAAACTATTCCAGGAGTTTCTCCTATAGCCAGTCTCTTTGTAGGATGGCACCTATGGAATTGGCAGAACTGAAGGTCCAACTTCAGGAATTGTTAGATAAAGGCTTCATTCGGCCTAGTAACTCGCCATGGGGAGCTCTGGTATTGTTTGTAAAGAAGAAGGATGGCACCCTTTGTTTGTGCATTGATTATCGTTAATTGAATAAAGTGACGGTGAAGAACAGATACCCACTCCCACACCCATAAATAGATGACTTGTTTGATCAGTTGAAGGGTGCTAGAGTGTTCTCTAAGATAGATTTGAGATCTGGATACCATCAATTGAGAATCAAGGAACAAGGCATACAAAAGACTGCTTTCTGAACCCGTTATGGGCATTACAAGTTTTCGGTGATGCCTTTTGGGTTAACCAATGCTCTAGCCATGTTTATGGACTTGATGAATCGAGTGTTTCGGCCTTACCTGGACCAATATGTGGTTGTATTTATTGATGATATTCGGGTATATTCCAACTCTCATTTGGAGCATGAACAACATCTAAGGGTTGTGCTATAGACTTTAAGGGAAAATCAATTATATGCAAAGCTGGATAAGTGTGAGTTCTGGCTCAAGGAAATAGTATTTTTAGGCCATATAATATCCGCAGAAGGAATAATTGTGGATCCAAGAAAGGTCGAGGCCGTGTTAAAATGGGAAAGGCCTACCAACGTGACAGAAATCCGGAGTTTCTTGGGTCTTGCTGGATATTACCGAAGGTTTATTAAAGGGTTCTCCACCATAGCATCACCTTTAACCAAGCTGACCCGCAAGGAAGTCAGGTTTGTTTGGTCGAAAGAGTGTGAAGCGAGCTTTCGAGAACTGAAGGAGAGGCTCACTTCTACTCCTGTACTGGCCCTTCCATCGGGGACAGAAGGGTTTGTGGTATATAGTGATGCCTCAAAAAGGGGTCTGCGATGTGTATTGATGCAACATGGTCGTGTGATTGCTTATGCATCAAGACAGTTAAAGTCACATAAGGTGAATTACCCGGTTCATGACCTAGAACTTACAGCGGTGGTGTTTGCTTTAAGAGTATGGAGACATTATTTGTATGGGACACAAGTTCAAATCTTTACAGACCATAAAAGTCTGAAGTATTTGATGTCATAGAAGGAGTTGAACATGCAGCAGAGAAGATGGGTAGAGTTAATAAAAGATTACGATTGTGTTATTGACTACTGATTAGTACTTAAAAGTGCATATTTATCAAGGTTTTATATCATCATTTTGCACTTAAAGTATCAATAACTCCTTAACTAAAGCATGTTTTATAATAACAAGTCTAATAGTATAAAATGCCCTAATATATGGTAAATGTTCATCTTAAATGCAGGCCTATCACATAAATCAAAGAATTGATTGATGAATTCAACTACTGAAATTTGTGAAGATAAAGAGAGGGTGAAACTTAAAAAAAAGATGTTGGTGCAGTCCAAACTGAAACACTATTCGGTAATTGGGTCATATCTCGAGTTCTAGATGTCCAAATGACCTCAAATTTTTACACAGATTCAGTAAGATATAGGCCTACAACTTTCATATTTTCATCAAGATCTAAGAAGGTTGTTTTCAAGTCCAACTTATAGCAACAACGGAGAAGTCTGAATCTATCCTGCAACCCGAACACTGTTCAGTGTTTGGCCCATATCTAGAGTTCTAGAAGTCCAAATCACCTTTATTTTTTTTTCCTGGAAAGCTGAGTCAATTTCCTATAACTTTCATGTTTTTAAGTGGACCCAGTTCTGATCCTAGAATTTTAGTTTTATTCAGACAAGAAGATAAGGATTTTCACAAAGTCAAAAGTTGGTCACCCACTCAACAATTAGTCATCAAATCAATAATTCTGAATTTTGGCCTATAAAAGGAGGCATTTGCCATGTATTTAGGGGCTTGGTTGTTCAGATTAAGTTCATGCTCTTTATTTCTCTCTTTATATTTTTTTGTAATTATTATGTTTTGCTTTCATTAATATCTTGTTTATGCTTTTCATTTCCTTTCCTTTCCTTAGTTAACTTGTATCTTATTTATGTTCTTGTTTTGTTTATTTATGTTTCTCTTCTTCATTATGTTTAGCTAAGTTTATTATGTCAAGGTGAAAAGGTTACACTAATGGTGTAAGAATAAGTATGGTGTAAACTCAACATGGATCTTAATGTTTAATATTAAAATGTCTTATCTTTTTATCTTACTAATTCTTAATACCTTGCTTGTTAAATGGTTAATCTAGATTTGTGTTGTATAATACTTGGTACAAAAAATGCTTGGCACTCTCATAGCCGAACCGTATGGTATTACCTACACCTGGGCTATGAAAGGAACTTGATTTGTTGTTAACATCAGTTAACATCATGAATTCCTGACAATATTTAAAAGTTTGGTATTATGTAAATAAGATAATTAATATGATCATGTTAATAATTTATAATGAGCTATTAATGATAAATCATCTGATTGGAACCTCCTCCGTGTGTGGTTTCCAAATTGAGTAATAAGAGTTTATACCATACTTGTTTGAAATACCATTAATAGATCCTCTAACCTTGACATTTGTTTTTATTATTGTTTAATCCTTACATTAATCTTCCATCTCAAAGTTCTCATTAATTTCTTCCTCCTCTTCTTTTTATTGTTATTATTATTATCACTACTATTATTATTATTATTATTATTATTATTATTATTATTATTATTATTTACATTCTTGTTATATTTTGTGTACGTTAAGTATGCTCTGTGTTTAATCAAGAATCCTGATATTGTTGGTCTTGTCGTGTTCATTCACATTAGAAAATTTTTTATATTATATAATATATCTCTTTGATCTTTTCATAAACTCAGTATATAGGCTGAAAACCTGTGACCCGATCTTTTAGATCATTCTCAGGTATAACAACGCCACGTACTGAGTATTATTATTGTTGTTGTTGTTGTTGTTATTATTATTATTATTATTATTATTATTATTACTATTAATATTATTATTACTATTACTATTATTGTTATTGTTGTTGTTGTTATTTTTATTACTATTGTTGTTGTTGTTGTCTTGTTATTTATAATGTATACAATTAACCTCTCTGTAGTTCGACCCCGATCTTGCCGGGTTATTTATTACTTCGACACTCCTGCACTTGGGAGAAGACATCAATCTTTTGGTCATGTCAAGTTTTTGGCGCCATTGCCGGGAAGGTAAATTCTTGTACAAATTATAGTATTTATTTTATTTTCACTTTTCACTTTTCTTGTATCTAACTTTGTTTCTTTTGTTTTGTTTCTTTTTCTTTTGTTTTCTTCTTCCTTTTATTCTCTTTCTATACGTGCGTGAGTGTTTGGTCATGTACATTAAGTGGTAGACTTTGTGGGGTATCCTCATCATTTTCAGAAAATATAGCCGAAGAAGATAACCAGTCACTTCATAATGAGAATAATGAGAATAACCGTGTTAGGACACTTAGAGACCACATGAATCCCGCAAGAACAAGTGCACCCTCATGCATAGTTTTCCCTCCTGATGCATCTCATTTTAATTTTAAGCCAGGCATTATTCAACTTTTACCTTCTTTTCATGGCTTAGATTTAGAAAATCCATACTTGCATTTGAGAGAATTTGAAGAAGTTTGTAACACCTATAATGACTTAAATTATAGCATGAATTCCATTAGATTAAAGCTTTTTTCTTTTTCATTAAAAGATAAAGCTAAAACATGACTACAAAATCTTAGGTCAGGATCCATTCGTGCTTGGGATGAAATGCAACAATATTTTTTAAAGAAGTTTTTTCCATCTCACAGAACCAACTCTTTCAAAAGACAAATCACCACTTTCACTCAAAAACCAGGTGAAACATTTTACCAATGTTGGGATAGGTATCGAGACTTGCTTATTACTTGCCCTCATCATGGTTTTGAAACATGGAGATTGATTTCATAATTTTATGAAGAATTAGCACCTAAAGATAGGCAAATAGTTGAATTGATGTACAATGGAACTTTTGAAGATAAAGACCCTAATGAAGCAATGGAGTACCTAGACTTGCTAGCTGAAAATGCGCAAAATTGGGACACTACAGGCACTTATGAGGCACCAAGTAAAACCCAGCCTCATACATCTAGTGGAGGTATGTATAACCTTAGGGAAGATCATGACCTCCAAGCCAAGTTTACATATTTAGCTAGAAAAGTCAAGGCACTAGAATTGAAAAAGAGTGGTCAATTAAAATCTATTCAAGACATTGTGTGTCAAATCTGTGAAACAAATGAACATGCAACCAATGATTGTCCAACTTTGCCTTCTTTTAAGAAATGCCTCCATGAACAAGCCCATGCTTTAAACAGTTTCCAAAGGCCCAATCATAACCCATACTCGCAAACATTCAACCCTGGTTGGAGAAATCACCCGAATTTCAGTTGGAAGAGTGATAACAACAATGCACAAACTTCACAGCCACCATTTCAAGCACACCATAATTTCCAAAATTCTCATGGATATGCACCTCCTTATGCTCCACCTCCTAGAAGAAATCTTGAGGAAACATTGCATGCATTCATTGAAAAGCAAGAGACAATCAACACTCAACTTGCTCAAAGCATGACAAATTTTAAAGATGCTCTTGCAAAATTCACATCTGCTCTTAATTTTCAAGAGAAAGGTAAGTTTCCATCTCAACCACAGCAAAATCCAAAGGGGCAATACAATGCAAATGCAAGTAGTTCCGGAAGCCAACACATGGATCAAGTCAAATCAGTCATCACTCTTTGCAGTGGTAAGGTTATTGAAAAACCCACTCTTGAACCTTGTGAGAAAGATGATGAGTCAATCTCTAAGGGTAAGGAAGGGGTTGAATCTGAACATTGTAAAGAAAAGACTGATTCTCCGTCAGCACTTCCATTTCCTCATGCCATGACCAAACAAAGAAAAGTCAATCACAATTCTAAAATCCTTGAAACTTTCAAACAGGTAAGGATCAATATACCTTTGTTGGATGCTATTAAACAGGTACCTTCCTATGCTAAATTTTTGAAAGATCTATGCACTGTGAAGAGAAAACTGAATGTGAAAAAGAAAGCATTTTTAGCCGAACAAGTAAGTGCTATTCTTCAGAACAATAATGCTTTGAAATATAAAGACCCTGGTTGTCCTACAATTTCTTGCTTTATTGGAGAACATAAAATTGAAAGAGCTTTACTTGATCTTGGAGCTAGTGTGAATTTACTTCCATATTCAGTTTTTCAAAGTCTCAATCTAGGTGAGTTAAAACCAACTTCTGTAACTCTTTTACTTGCTGATAGATCTGTAAAAGTGCCTAGAGGAATAGTTGAGGATGTGTTAGTACAAGTTGATAAATTCATTTACCCTGTAGATTTTATTGTTTTGGATACACAACCTGTTGAAGCATGTAATTCAATTCCTGTTATTTTAGGACGTCCATTTCTTGTAACTTCTAATGCATTGATTAATTGTAGGAATGGACTGATGAAACTATCATTTGGAAACATGACATTGGAGATGAATATTTTCAACATTTGCAAGCAACCTGGAGATGATAATGATTTACAAGAAGTGGACTTTATTGAAAAATTAGTTCATGATCAATTTCAAACCACTTCTAGTGAAACTGAGATTGATGAACCTGACGAGTTGCAAATGGTTTATTTTCAGGAAGAAGCAAAGGCATGTAATTGGAGACCACAAATTAAAGAATTACCACCACAATCAATTGAGTCCATATCTTCAAGTGTTCAACCACCAAAACCTGATTTGAAGCCGTTACCAGTCAATCTCAAATACTCATTTTTGGGAGAAAATGAAACTTTAAAGGTAATAATCTCTTCCAAAGTTAATGCACATCAAGAAGGTAAGTTATTAGAAACTCTGAAAATGCACAAAAATGCATTAGGATGGACCATAGCTGACATAAAAGGAATTAGTCCTTTGATTTGCACACACAGGATTTATTTGGAGGAAAATGCTAAACCATCTACAGAAATGCAACGAAGACTTAATTCTAATATGAAAGAAGTAGTGAAAAATGAAGTCATTAAGCTTCTAGATAATGGAATCATTTATCCTATTTCTAACAACAAATGGGTAAGTCCTACCCAAGTTGTACCCAAAAAATCTGGAGTCACTGTGATAACAAATGAGAAAAATTAGTTGATTCCAACTAGGACTATTACTGGTTGGCGCATGTGCATTGACTATAGGAAACTTAATTCAATGACTAGAAAAGATCATTTCCCTTTACCTTTCATGGATCAAATCCTAAAAAGAGTTGCAGGTCATGAATTTTATTGTTTCCTAGATGGCTATTAAGGTTACAATCAAATTGAAATTGCATTGGAAGATCAAGAGAAGACTACTTTCACATGTCCATTTGGTACTTTTGCATATCGAAGAATGCCTTTTGGGTTATGTAAAGCACCAGCCACGTTTCAAATATGCATGCTTAGCATATTCAGTGATATGGTTGAATGTTTTCTTGAGATTTTTATGGATGATTTTTCTGTTTTTGGTGATTCATTTGATGATTGTTTAACTAACTTGGAAAAGGTTTTGAACAGGTGTGAAGAGAAGAATCTTGTACTGAATTGGGAAAAATGTCACTTTATGGTAACAAACGGCATTGTACTTGGTCACATTGTTTCATCGAAAGGAATTGAGGTTGACAAATCTAAAATCGAGCTAATTGCCAACTTACCAACACCAAAATCTGTTAAAGATGTTAGATCATTCTTTGGACATGCTAGTTTTTACAGAAGGTTCATCAAAGATTTTAGTGTAATATCTAAACCATTGTGTAACCTTCTAGCAAAGGAAAATGTTTTTGAATGGACTGAATAATGTGAAAAAGCCTTTGTTAAACGTAAAAGCTTGCTTACTTCTGCTCCTGTCATTCAACCTCCTGAATGGTCATTACCTTTTGAAATAATGTGTGATGCTAGTGATTATGCCATGGGTGCTGTCTTGGGACAAAGAAAAGATAAGAAACCTTATGTGATTTACTATGCAAGTAAAACTTTAAATAGTGCTCAAATGAATTACACTACCACTGAAAAAGAATTACTTGCAGTAGTATTTGCATGTGACAAGTTCAGATCTTATCTTGTTGGCTCACCTGTTGTTGTTTTTAGTGATCATGCAGCATTGAAATATCTTCTCTCTAAGAAAGACTCTAAGGCTAGATTGGTGCAGTGGATTTTGTTACTTCAAGAATTTCATATCACAATCAAAGACAAGAAAGGCACCGAAAATGTTGTCGCGGATCATTTGTCAAGATTGACAACCGATTCGAGATCTGACATCACACCAATCAATGACTACTTTCCTGATGAATCTTTATTTTCTGTCTCTACAATGTCTTGGTTTGCTAATATTGTTAATTTTCTTGTTTCAGGACAATTGCCAGCTCATTGGAGTACCCAAGACAAAAGAAAGTTCTTGAATGAAGTGAAGAACTTTTATTGGGATGACCCTTATTTATTCAAATATTGTCCTGATCAAATATTTTACTAGCCCACCATGTTCAAAGACTCACATGCTTTCTGTAAGACTTGTGAAAATTATCAAAAGTTGGGATCTATTTCAAAACGTCACATGATGCCTTTAAATCCTATTCTTGTCTTTGAGATCTTTGACTGTTGGGGTATAGATTTTATGGGTCCATTTCCTCCATCATTTGGTTTCTTGTATATATTGGTCGCAGTAGATTATGTTTCAAAATGGATAGAGGCAATTCCAAGTCGAACCAATGATCACAAAACAGTGATAAAGTTTTTGAAAGAAAACATTTTAAGTCGATTTGGAATCCCTTGAGCCATGATAAGTGATGGTGGAACACATTTCTGCAACAAGCCATTTGAGTCTTTAATGAAGAAATATGGAATCACACACAAAGTTGCCACCCCTTATCACCCTCAGACGAGTGGACAGGTAGAAATTGCTAATAGGGAGATCAAACAGATCTTAGAGAAAACGGTGAACCCTAATCGGAAAGACTGGTCTTTAAGACTTAATGATGCACTTTAGGCTTATCGTACTGCATATAAAACATCATTAGGTATGTCACCTTATAGACTAGTATATGGAAAACCTTGTCACTTGCCTGTGGAAATTGAACATAAAGCTTATTGGGCTATTAAAGCTTTCAATTCAAACATTGATGATGCTAGTCAGCTGTGAAAATTACAAATAAATGAGCTTGAAAAAATAAGAAATGATGCATATGACAATTCAAGAATTCATAAAGCAAGACTCAAAGAGTTTCATGACAAGAAAATACTGAGAAAAACATTCAATGTTGGTCAAAAAGTCTTGTTTTATAATTCTCGACTCCATTTATTTCCTGGAAAACTAAGATCAAGATGGAGCGGTCCTTTTATTGTGAAACATGTGTATCCATTTGGGGCCTGTGATAATGAGAATCCAAAGAATGACAATGTTTTTAAGGTAAATGGGCATCGGTTGAAAGTTTATTTTGATAATTTTTCAGTTGAAAATGACTCTATTAAATTGAGTGATCCTGTATATAAAGATTGATTTTTTTTCTCACATTGTTTTGTGTTTTGTTTTGGTGTATCTTTTGTTTTGCTAGTTTCTCTCACCCCGGTCAACAAGCGGATAACGGTACTCCGTGACTCTTAAGTCGGTTCTTTCAGTTTCCCATGATAACAGATATCTGTGTATATAATTGTGCTATTCTCTGCTCTTTCTTTTTTCTTTGAATCTCTCATCCAATTCTCATTTGACAATGGACACCACTCTTGAAAAATTGAAAAAGTATTTTCCTGCTCTGCCTCAGAATGCGATTACAAAAATTTACCATGCTAGATGTGCAAGATTGAGGTTATTAATGAACCATGGAATTCCTGAAGATATTCATTGGTTGATTGAAGCAAAGGTCCGGTTATCAGGTGAGTCCTCCAATTCTTTCATTTCATACATGCCTGGAACAGGTAAAAGCACTTTTGCAAAGAAACGTCGTGCAAAACGATTGAAAGTCTGTCACAGATGTGCAAGATGGACTTGTAATGCGACATGTCGTTTTTTAGGAATGATATCTGTAAACCGTAAAGATAAAATACAATTCATTAAGGATGGCCTAAGTAAGGGGTCTTTAGATAATCTTCTATTGACTCTTGAGACACACCTTAGTGGAGATGTGTATCATGCAATTTATGATTTATGGCCACAATTCCATAAAGAACATGCTCGACTTAGTCTTGGGAATCTGACTAAAAAAGACCCTGTTTGCCAGTTTTTAAGAAAACTGGATGGGAAGCCTATCCCCGACCCATAGAGGGCGTTTAAGCCGTTCTTGGATGTAAAACCAAGGAAAGATGTGAGCCACAATCACAACTACCTGTACATACACATGCTTTTTCAAAATAAATAAATAAATATATAAAGAGAGAGAGAGAGAGAGACTACGGCTGGCCTACATATAGGTGGTATGATTGCATTTTCAATTTCTCATCTATAAATTCTTCTCTTCCTTCCCTTTATTTCTACTCAACCCATACATTCATCAAATACAGACGTGTGTAGAAATGGCAGGTTCCTCAAGTAATCACATAAACAATATTTGTATTTTCGGTGGATCCAGTCCTAGGAAAGAAAAGGAGTTTTTATAATTAGCAAATCATCTTGGTTAGGTACTAGCTGAGCGAAAGATTCATTTAGTGTATGGAGGAGGCAGCCTTGGGTTAATGGGGGGGAGTGTCAATAGCTGCATCTTTAGGAGGTAGTCAAGTTTTGGGGGTTGTCCCCAAAGCTTTAGCACAAGGGGACATCATTAGAAAAACAATTGGAGAGGAATTACAGGTCCCCACAATGTCTGATCGACTGAATGCAATGTTTAACCATGCTGATGCCTTCATTACCTTACCAGGTGGTCTGGGCACATTGGAAGAGATCTTTCATATTTTCTCTTGGGCCCAACTGCACATTCACCATAAACCCATAGGTTTGTTAAATGTTAATGGTTTTTATGATAAGTTGTTGTCTTTTCTTGATCATGCTGTGGAACAAGAATTTCTAACATCTTCAGCATGACAAATCATAATCTCTGCTGCTAATGCTGAACAATTGATAGACCAATTACAATCTTTCATCCCTGTAATTAATCCCTCCATGAGTCGCATAAATTGGTCAACTAAGGAAAGCCATAAAAAGCTTAGATTGGATTTGAGACTTTGTTTTTAAAAACTTTGTGTCTTTTGGTTTTCTTATTGTGTTTTATTGTTTCTTATATTTGTTTAAGTGTGTTTCAGGTTTGTCAGTGTTTGTTATTTCAGGTGATGTCTTCTATACTCTATCTTTCTACCTTAAGACATTGAGGACAATGTCTCATTTTGGTTGGGGGGAAAGGGTAGTAGTTGATATTTAAAAAAAAAAACCTGTGTTTTCTATTTCATAAACTATTTGCAAAACTGTTGTTACTAGGATGGCAGAGTAAAAGGAGTTCTTTTGTTAAAGTGACTCTTGAGACGCATCTTAGTAAACATTCTTAACAGGGTCTATCAGAATACTTCTTGAAATATTCAGGTTTACAAACTCTCGTATTGGTAGCACTTGATTCTGCTCATATGCTCATTTAACAAGTATTTTTAAATCTTCATTTTCACACACACACTTTAACATATGATTGTGGGTTGCACATCGGATCATTACATTATTTATATTCTTTTGTTAAAGGTAACAACTAAGGGAAAGGGATAGTATATAATTTGCAAAAAAAAAAAACAAAAAAAAACAATGATAATAAAAAGGTAGATAAGTTTGGTTTCGTAGCCTTCCTAACCTAAGCAATTAAGCCCAAAGGGGTGTTTTAACACTTAATACCCTAAAGTCAACTGACTTGGGAGCTATTGGTCCAACGCTTGTTACATGGGTTGAGGAGAAAAGCTTAAGGGAATCAAACATTGCACTATCTACGTATCAGTATATGCAACCCAAGTTGCTAAGCTCGTAGGGGTGTCTCAACACCTAATGCCCTAAGACCAACTGGTCTGGGAGTCATTAGCCTAAAACTCGTTACATGGGTTAAAAATACATTGTGTTTCAAGTTGTATGTGTATATAAATAAATAAATAAATAAATAAATCCCAACCTAAGAAAGTTAGCCTTAAACATTAGAACAAAAATTTGTTTTTCTTCCAAGCAAAGCCCTATAACTATATGTTGATATTTTGAGCACAAAATAAAGGTTTAGTAATATCTTGTTTAAGAGGTATTGAGCAGATATATGAATTTAATGAGAGTTTGTTTATCTGGATAAATTAAAGTAAGTTGAATGATGAATGCCTTGCTTTATGGAATTTGCAAATTGTTTTTCTATTTTAATGCTTTGATTACTAGGGACTAGTAATAAGCTGGTTGGGGGGTGTGATTAGTACTTAAAAGTGCATATTTATCAAAGTTTTATATCATCATTTTGCACTTAAAGTATCAATAACTCCTTAACTAAAGCATGTTTTATAATAACAAGTCTAATAGTATAAAATGCCCTAATATATGGTAAATGTTCATCTTAAATGCAGGCCTATCACATAAATCAAAGGATTGATTGATGAATTCAATCACTGAAATTTGTAAAGATAAAGAGAGGGTGAAACTTAGAAAAGAGATGTTGGTGCAGTCCAAACTGGAACACTGTTCGGTAATTGGATCATATCTCGAGTTCTAGATGTCCAAATGATCTCAAAGTCTTACACAGATTCCGTAAGACATAGGCCTACAACTTTCATGTTTTCATCAAGATCTAAGAAGGTCGTTTTCAAGTCCAAATTATAGCAACAACGGAGAAGTCTGAATCTGTCCTGCAGCCCGAATACTGTTTAGTGTTTGGCCCATATCTAGAGTTCTAGAAGTTCAAATCACCTCCATTTTTTTTTTCAGGAAAGCTGAGTCAATTTCCTACAACTTTCATGTTTTTAAGTGGACCCAGTTCTGATGCATTTTCATTTTATTCACACAAGAAGATAAGGATTTTCACAAAGTTAAAAGTTGGCCACCCACTCAACAATTAGTCATGAAATCAATAATTTTGAATTTTGGCCTATAAAAGGAGGAATTTGCCATGTATTTAGGGGTTTGGTTGTTCAGATTAAGTTCATGCTCTTTATTTATCTCTTTATATTTTTTTGTAATTATTAAGTTTTGCTTTCATTAATATTTTGTTTATGCTTTTCATTTCCTTTCCTTTCCTTAGTTAACTTGTATCTTATTTATGTTCTTGTTTTGTTTATTTATGTTTCTCTTCTTCATTATGTTTAGCTAAGTTTATTATGTCAAGGTGAAAAGGTTACACTAATGGTGTAAGAATAAGTATGGTGTAAACTCAACATGGATCTTAATATTTAATATTAACATGTCTTATCTTTTTATCTTACTAATTCTTAATACCTTGCTTGTTAAATGGTTAATCTAGATTTGTGTTGTATAATACTTGGTACAACAAATGCTTGGCACTCTTATAGCCCAACCGTATGGTATTACCTACACCTGGGCTATGAAAGGAACTTGATTTGTTGTTAACATCAGTTAACATCATGAATTCCTGACAATATTTAAAAGTTTGGTGTTATGTAAATAAGATAATTAATATGATCATGTTAATAATTTATAATGAGCTATTAATAATAAATCATCTGATTGGAACCTCCTCCGTGTGTGGTTTTCAAATTGAGTAATAAGAGTTTATACCATACTTGTTTGAAATACCATTGGTGGATCCTCTAACCTTGACATTTGTTTTTATCATTGTTTAATCCTTACATTAATCTTCCATCTCAAAGTTCTCATTAATTTCTTCCTCCTCTTCTTTTTATTGTTATTATTATTATTACTACTAATATTATTACTATTATTATTATTATTATTATTATTATTATTATTATTATTATTTACATTCTTGTTATATTTTGTGTACGTTAAGTATGCTCTGTGTTTGATCAAGGATCCTGATATTGTTGGTCTTACCGTGTTCATTCACATTAGAAATATGTTTATATTATATAATATATCTCTTTGATCTTTTCATAAACTCAGTATATAGGCTGGAAACCTGTAACCCGATCTTTTAGATCATTCTCAGGTATAACAACGCCACGTACTGAGTATTATTATTGTTGTTGTTGTTGTTGTTGTTATTACTATTAATATTATTATTACTATTACTATTATTATTGTTGTTGTTGTTGTTGTCTTGTTATTTATAATTTATACAATTAACTTCTCTGTGGTTCGACCCCGATCTTGCCGGGTTATTTATTACTTCGACACTCCTGCACTTGGGAGAAGACATCAATCTTTTGGTCGTGTCAACTACCATCCTGGTAAGGCTAATGTAGTAGCCGATGCCTCAAGTAGGAAGGGAAAAACAGTGATGAATGATATGGAGCTTAAGGAACATGAAAGTATGGTGGAGTTAAAGAAAATGGGCTTGCGGCTAAGTGTTGGGCCCGAAGGATCATTTTAGCTCAGTTAAAGATCCGATCTGTGTTTCGAGACAAGGTCTTAGTGGCTCAACAGGCAGATGGGAAAGTAAAAGAGATCAAGGAGAGGGTAAACAAGGGTATTGAGAAATCATTTCAAATGTTATCCGATGGGCTAATAGCTATGGGTAGACGAATCTATTTGCCTGAGGATAAGATTTTTAAGGATGAAATATTAAGAGAAGCCTATGAATCTCGATTTGCTACTCATCCAAGCAGCACAAAGATGTATAGGGATTTAAAGGAATACTACTGGTGGCCAAGTATGAAGAGGGAAATAGCAGAATTTGTGTCGAACTGTAGGATCTGTCAACAAGTAAAGATAGAACACCAGAAACCTGTAGGGGAATTACAGTCATTATCAATTCTGGAATGGAAATGGGAGGATGTTTCTATGAATTTTGTGACGGGATTACCTAGGGGAAAGAAGGGGAATGATGCCATATGGATGGTCGTGGATCGACTAACAAAATCTGCTTTGTTTTTGCCTATGAAGATGACTGATTCGGTGGATAAACTAGCAAAATCATATGTAAATGAAGTAATCAGACTTCACGGAGTGCCAGTTTCAATTATATCGGATCGGGATCCAAGGTTCACATCGAGATTATGGCCTAGCTTACAACAGGCAATGGGGACAAAGTTGAATCTAAGCACGACATTTCATCCTCAGACAGATGGTCAATCCGAAAGGACCATTCAAACTCTCGAGGATCTCCTGAGATCCTATGTGTTGGAGTTTGGAGGGAATTGGGAGGATCTCCTGCCATTGGTAGAGTTTACTTATAATAATAGTCATCAAACCACCATTGGTATGGCTCCTTATGAAGCATTGTATGGGAGGAAATGTCGTACCCTAATTTGTTCGAAGGAAGTAGGAGAAATGAAGCTTTTAGGACCTGAAATGGTGCAACTGACAACCGACAAGGAAAGGGTGATCAAAAAGAGGATGAAGGAAGCCCAGGATAGACAAAAAAGTTATGTAGATAGCCGAAGAAGGCCCTTGGAATTTCAAGTGGGGGATAAAGTATTTCTAAAGGTGGCTCCTTGGAAAGGCATCATCCGATTTGGAGTAAAAGGGAAATTAGCCTCGAGATAGGGAGTATACCTTTGTATTTTGTAAATATAAAAATGTTTGTATAACTTAATTTGTATAATAATGTTTAAACTTGACTGAATGAATTTAACCATGTAGTTCATATAATCATACTTAATGCCTATGTAATTATACTTATTTATTTTTATCTAGCCATAATGATATTTTGTTATATAATGCATATCGTAATTATTGTGGTTGATAAGTGTGGGTATAAGTGTGGAAATTGAAAACCCAGGATGATTGGGTCGGGAATTAAGTTATGAGATGCGAGCTATTAGAAGTGTAAATAAATTCATGTCAATAACCTAGGACCTTCCGATATATGGGGGAACTCCATCAAATTCTGGTAGATTTTAATACAAAGACCATGAACATTTATGTACAAAAAAAAAATTATTATGTTTTTTCGATTGATATGAGATTGTCGTTTTATCCCGAAATGGGGGATGTTACACCATATCTCAAGTTCTAGAAGTCCAAATGCATTGATTCTTTTTTTGTTGGAAAGCTGAGATAAGTTTCTAGAACTTTCATAACCTAATCTATTCAAATTCTGATATTAGCAATGACTTTTTATTCAAAAAAGAAGATAAGGATTGTCACTAAGTCAAGATGTGGTCACCCATTCAACAATTAGTCATCAAATCAATAGTTCTAAATTTCAGCCTATAAAAGGAGGTATTTTCCATGCATTTAGGCATCTTGGTTGTTCAGATCAAGTTCTTGCTCTTACTCTCTTTCTTTGTATTTTATAATATTCAAGTTTTATTCCATTTTATATTTTTCTTAATCTCTTGTTTATGCATTTCATTTCCTTTACTATACTTATATAATTATGTTCTTATCTTGTTTATTTATGTTTCTCTTCTTCATTATGTTTGGCTAAGTTCATTATGTTAAGGTGAAAAGGTTTCACTAATAGTGTTAGGATAAGTATAATATAAACTCAATATGGGCTTCAATGCTTATATCCTAAACAACTTGCAATTAACATGTCTTTTTAATTCTTAATACCTTACTTGTTAAATGGTTAATCTAGATTTGTGTTGTATAACATTTGATACAACAAATGCTTGGCACTTTCATAGCCAACCATATGGTATAACCTACACCTATGCTATGGAAGGAGCTTGATTTGTTGATAACATAAGTTAGCATCATGAATTCCTGACAATATTTAAGAGTTTGGTATTACTTAAATAAAATAATTAATATGATCATATTAATAATTTATAATGAGTTATTAATGACAAATCATCTGATTGGAACCTCTTTTATGTGTGGTTTCCAGTTGAGTAATAAAAAGAGTTTATATTATACTTATTTAAAATACCATAGTGGATCCTCTAACCTTGACAATTGTTTTTAATTTTGTTTAATCTTCACATTAATCTTACATTTCAAAGTCCTCTTTAACTCATCATCACTATCATTATCATTATCATCATCATTGTTGTTGTTATTGTTGTTGCTGTTGTTATTTATAATTTATATAGTTAACTTTTTTAAGGTTCAACCCTGGTCTTATCGAGTTATTACTTCGACACTCCTATACTTGGGAGAAGACACCAACTCTTTGATCGTGTCATTGGATAAATTAAATGGAATCCTATACCATTAGGAATATTTATGTGAGATTTCCTAAATTAATAAAGAGACCACATTAGAATTAAAGACCTGATCTAAATTTGAAATTTAAATATGTATGCATGAAACTAATATTCTTTATCTTTATATAAATAGGTTGGTAGATTTAAATAAGTTGTAACATATCCTTACGAAGCATACTTGATGCTAACAAATTGTTAGGACCAATTTTTTTGGATTGACACCGAAATGTTAGAATTGTTCTCAAGTAAGAAAATAGATTGTACATTCTAAAAAATCCAATTCCAAATGCCCTTGCTGAGTGTAAAGTTCTTTCTGTTCTTTCTATACCTGTGATTTGGTGGCAAGAAACGACGGTGACAGTAAAAAAAAAAAAAAAGCTTTACCCCCGTTTGTTAGCGTGAATGCCTTGTTGTTCTCCATACAGTATGGACATGCTAGTTTTCCATACGTGCTCTAACCAAAAACCATTCCATAATCTGGGAAATTATTGATAGTCTACATTAAAACCGCTCTCATAACAAAATTTTATTTCCTCGAGATGTCATAAGTCAAAGCTCCAGAGAACAACAACTGCGTCAACTTATCAATCAACGGTTGAAGACAAATATCTATATTCCGCCCCGGACTGCTCGGACTTGGTATGACCATAGATAAAAACATGAACTCCGGCCTCATACACATCCCTGGTGGCAAGTTATAAACGGTCAGTATGACCAACCAACAAGAATAAGGAGCAGCAAATGACCTGAATGGGTTGAATCTGTCTGTACACATCTCAATAAGCACATTCCTTGATTCAGCTGAAAAGTGAGGATGGACACTGTTAAAGTGTTTCTATGCTTCACCATCAGAAGGATGCACCATCACTCCATCAACCGCAAGATGTGATTGGTGTCATGTCATGTGCTCAGCAGTCCTTGATGACATTAATAACCTTTGCAGTCTAGGTGTGATTGGAAAGTATCAAGTTTTTTATATGCCACAAGAGTCTTTCCTCTGCCAGTTCTGAGTTTGTAACGGGAATGCCTACATGTCATGCACTCGGTTAGCTCAGCATTTTCAAGGTAGTAGAACAAATAGTTCCTCGTGTGCATGCCAACACAACTAATCCTCCATGAACCCTTTGGTTAGAAGACACATCGTTACAACATCTTGATGCAAAAACTTTTTATTTTTACACTTCTTGCATGAACACCTAATATCGCCATTAGTAAAATTGATCGGGATAGATGTTGCGAAATTAATAAAACCCTGAACTCTGTTACAATAATCCATCCTTCGCAATCATTGGGGTGAGTCCCGATACATCAATGAACGATCATTCATGACTTCTATCAAACCTTTACAAAATTATGATGACAACATATATTAATTAACTATGTTACATAAATAAACATAACAAAAATATTGGTTTGCCCTGATATTATCCAACAAACTAAAAAAAACACTTACGTTACATATTCATTATCAATTATCAACTATCAATGTCCATACAAATTTATACATATTTAAATTTACAGAAATCACAACTTCGCAATAGAATTGATAAAAATTAAAACAGACCCGTTAAACAAGCTATTATTTATTTCATCACAACACATCTAATTCGGTGTAATTCAAACAAAGTTTCAACAATTTACAAACAAATATAATTTGACAAAATCTAAAACAAATTATAACAACTACAAAATTATACATTCACACTACAAGTTTCTTTCACAAATAACAATCAAACAAGTATATACGTTAACAAAAAAAACATATACTAAAAAAAAACAGTAAAATTCACATTTAAATGTTAAAAGTAAAAAATGATAGATTTATTTACAAAAAATAATAAAATCCATAAGAATGGATGTTGTGACACGTACAAAAGTATAAGAAACTTTAGTGTTTGTGTTGAGAAGAGGGGGAGAGTTGGGATGGGTGGTTGGCTGCAGTTCTGGAGGGAAGAAGAAGGAGAAATAGAGTGTTAGCAAAGTGGGTATACATCGACTGTTACCAACGAAATCATCGACAGACACGATCCGCCGGTGATTGTGTCACGTCACTATATAGAGATCCCAGTTTGAATCCCTCGATTATTCCATCGGTAAAATCGTCTGAAAAAAAAAATCCAAGTCATTACACCGTTGCAAATTTTCAAAAAAACTATATAATGTCGGTATATTCTGACAGAATTGGAGACAGAATAATTTTCATTGATAAAAATTACCAATGAAAAAAGTTTGTTGGTAATTCTATTGGTTTTCGCTGATTTTCTAGTAATGTTTGGAGGTAGGTTGGATAGGTTGAATAGGCAATATGTTAATAATTATGGTAGGGTTCAAATTAGGCCTAAGCAAAAATAATTTAATCTTAGATAGGTTGTTAGGCAAGTTAACACTAATATAATGAGTTTGTGGTTGATAATGTGGACATGGGTGCTATTGATTCACTACCAGAAAATCAATAAATACAAACGGAAATACCGAGGGAATATTTCCGTCGGTAAATTTCCGAGGGATTTTACCGACGGAAATATTCCCTCGGTATATACCGAGGGAATTACCGTGGGAAAAAAAAATTAAAACAAAGCAAAAAAAAATGACTACGTGTCATTTTTTACCAACGGAAATCCGTCGGTAAATCCGCCGGGAAATCCGTCGGTAAAATGTGAACACTGTTCATCATGTCAATTACAAAGGGAATTACCGACGGAAAATTCCGTCGGTATTTTCCAGAGAGCTCCAGAACTGTTCATCTTCCAATTGCACTGTTAATTGTTTTACTTTACGGACAAAATCACCGACGGATTGAAAATTCGTCGGTGTGTTTTGGCGGTTTTCTGAAAAAATTCAATTGATTTACATTTAAATATTACAGACGGAATCACCGACGGATTGAAAAATCATCGGTAATTTTTGGCGGTTTCTGAAAACTTTTTACGAAATTGAAAATTTAAATTAAATATTACCGACGGAATTACCGACGGAATAATTAAAAATATTAATATTAAATTATCCGTCGGTAAATCCGTCGGTAACGCACCCCAATAAAAAACCTGAATCTGCTTATTTCACAAGAGACAGACTCATTATTTCTTTTTCTTCTTCTACTGCTTCTTCTACTGCTTCTTCTTCTTCTTCTTCTTCTACTTCTACTTCTACTTCTACTTCTTCTTCTTCTTCTTCTTCTTCTTCTTCACTATATGTAAAAAACATCAATATCTATATCTTTCTCTTCTTTTCTCTCCTCATCTCCTTCTCTTTTCCTCCATGCTCGGGTATGTCTTCTTCTTCTTTCTTCTTTTATCCTCTTAGTTTTTTTTAATTAATATGCTTTACGAATTTTTTTTTCCTTAGCTTCACTTGCAAGTATATTAAGGTAAGATTTTTCTTTTTTCTTATTTTTTCATGATTTTTTTCACTATATTTGTTTTTTATTTAATTTTAATTGATTTTGTTTATAATAATTGTATAAATGTTGTTGTGAGATTTTTTTTTTTCATATGAGATCAATTTTTAGTTGATTTATTTATAGGATTTTTAAATTTTTAGCAATTGCAACTTCATTTTTTTCATATGAATTTTTTTAGTTGAATTAATTTTTTTGAGTTGATTTTCTTATTCTTTTTTCCAAGCATTTTGAGTATATATTATACAATGTTGATTTATGTTAATTTAATTATTTTATAATTTTATAAAATGAATTTTTTTAAAATGTTTTTAAATAATTACCGACGGATTTACCGACGGAAATTTCCGTCGGTAAATCCGTTGGTAAATCCGTCGGTAATAAAAAAAATTACCGACGCGTCTGTTCCACCAATAAATCCGTCGGTAATATTATTACCGACGGATTTAGCGACGGACAAAAAATTACCGACAAAAGATTCACCGACGGAAATTATCTGTCAGTGATTTCGTCAGTAAATTAATTACCGATGGAGTATGTGTCTTACGCCGACGGAAAAATTCCGTCGGTAAAACTGTTAAATCTTGTAGTGATTTTGAAGATGTGTTTGTGGAACATGGGAAATGTTTTGGACATCAACAAAATTATCAGTTTGTAGGGGAAAGATATGGTTATAATTTTGGCCAGATGAGTAATTATAGGTATGGAGACCATATACTAAGTTAGGCTAAGGTTTGTGTACAATTAAGCTGAAAATACTAACTTTTTAGAGGAAGAATGATCCAAAAAAATTATTTAGAATGGAAGAAAAAGGTGGAGTAGATTTTTTAGTGTCACAACTATTCGGACATCAATATGATTAAAATTAGATAAGTTTTTATATTAGTCAATCTCAAAATTAATTTTAAATTTCACGAATGAAAAATATTTTCCTTAAAAAATTTAAATAATTATTCATTGAAAATAAGTACTAAAAATTTACTTTTTTTTCAATGTTGCAATATTTAGCCATATTTAGGAGAGTTCAGAAGATTGAGAACTAATATATGAAATGCGTTATAGGTAGGAGGCTAATCCATAGTTATTCTTAAATTATTTGTTATATGATCATTAATGTGATAATTAATTAATTTTTTTGTTAGAATTGTGTATTTTATTCATTAAAAACAACAACCATTATGTTTGCTTGGTGAAATACATGAAAACAATAGAATTGAAGAAGTTATTCCATCATATAGGAAGTCTCTGAAAGCATAACAATCGTATAAAACCCAAAAAAATTCATCATAACCGGGATTATTATAGCTACGATCGTACTATGACCCTAAACTCCATGTATATCCATCAATGCTGCTAGAGACGTGTTGGCATCACCACAACTTGATCAATGCAACTCTGTTTTCGAAAATTACTTCTTAGGGCCCATACCTTTAGCAATTTCCTTGAGCACAACCTTTTGAATCTTCCCAGTTGATGTCCTTGGAAGCTCATCTTTAAACACCACGGTCTTCGGCACCATAAAGTGAGGCATATTGTTCCAACAAAAATCAATTATATCCTTTTCGCAAGGTTTTTGGTTCAGCCCATCTTTCAAGTCCATAAATGCACACGGTGTCTCCCACCAAAACTCATCAGGTCGACCCACAACAGCTGCCTCATGAACAGCAGGATGTGTATACAACACAGACTCAACCTCAACGCTACTAATGTTCTCTCCACTGCTAATGATCACATCTTTGGACCTATCTTTGATTTCTAAATAACCATCTTGGTGCATAATGCCCATATCCCCTGTGTTAAACCAACCATCCTGTATGCATTTTGACGTACCCAATGGATCCTTCAAATAACCTAGCATTAAGCACCCGCTCTCAAAACTACTTCTCCAACTGAAACCCCATCTCGTCTCATGCTCTCCCCTGTTCTGGGATCTACAACGTCCATCTCAGTAAACCCAGCCATGGTAACTCCTTGTCTTGCTTTTAGTCCAGCTCTCTCACTTTCTGGAAATGTATTCCAGTACTCTAGTTTCCATGCACAAGACACCACAAGCCCTGCTGTTTCAGTTAACCTGTACCCATGACTCACCACAAAACCTAGTGACTCAATTCTTGAGGGGCTCAACGATAGGAGATTTTGTTAGGATGTTTAACACCACAGGAGCACCACTCATGTGAGTCACGCCGTGTCTATCGATCAAACTGTAGATTGTGGACGCTTCCACTTTACGGAGACAGATGTTGGTCCCACCAACGGCTGCCTTGCCCCACACATGGCTTTATCCATTGGTAAGAAAGATTGGTAACGCTCATAAATATACAGGTTGTTTTGGAACTCCCCAATCCATCAACGCTGCAACCAACACGATGAAAATACCTCTATGAGAATGGACCAGGGCTTTAGAAGACAAGCAAGGTGTGTTTGGTATTCTGGTTGGATGTGTTTGGTATTCAGGTTGTTCTTATAGTTATGATTTGAAAAAAAATATTTTATAAAAATTATTTTTAGTTGAGATTGGTTTAAAAAATATATGTTTGGTTAAAACTGTGGTTGAAATTAAGGTTGTGTAAAAAGTAGTTTAATATATTTGGTTAAAAAAATACTTTTCAAATTGAGGTTATATATATATATATATATATATATTTGATGGTTTTTTAATAACGCAACAACATCATGTGAAATATAATCAGGAACAAAATTGGGATTACAATCAAATTCTGCAAATGTCACGTCATCAAGCGATCTCCGTCTAATTTATGTAGTATTATTGAATAATGTTTAACACTAATTTTTCAAATAAAACACAATTAAAAATAAAAAATATTTTTTTTACTTTTATTTTGCTAGGTCGAACCCTGTTCAATGCATTTTTAACTTTGTACCGGATCCGGTCCGGCCAGTACAGTGGAGAATGCCTCCACTGTTCAGTGATTCCTCCCACATGTCAAGCAGCAAAATGTTGCTTCTACAAAACCTGCAGCATAGTTGCAAAGTTAGTGGCATAAAACACTTTTTTTTTCTTAACTAAATAGTAGTATGTGTAGTTGCAAGTGAATCTCACCCGAAGCCACACTATCAAACACTCACGTAATCCCTGACGAGTAGTTTAGGACTACTGGGTCCCACTCACTTTTTGGCTGGACCCACTTGAACCCAGGATCACCTTTCTCCACCATGTCCTCATAAGAGCAGCTAAAATAAGCTATTAGTGATGAAGATGATGATTGTCTACATCAGCACCCGCATCATTAGTGATGGGATGAGTATAGGGCGTTTTGTGTTTGGAGGAAACAAAGACACGACCTCAAGGATGAGCTCACGTGAGAGCATAGTTTTTCAACTATGGTGGTGAATCCAGTCTAATAATCAGATCATAGATGAAATAAATTAATTTAAATTAACATAAAAAAAAAAATTATTGGATTTCAACTCCTCGTCAAAGCAAATGCTCCAAAAAGCAACTTTGAGTTTAGGCAATGTAATTAATTTTACCTGTCCTATCCCATGATCCGTATAATTTATCCCATCCATGTTGATGCTGTCATTTCTTGTACGAGACTAAAAAAATATGGTAAGAAATTTTACAAAAATGCCCCCAATTAAAAACTCAACAAAAAACTCAATAAAGAAAATCCAATTCCAAAAACAAAAACAAAAACCCATTTCCATAAATTTTTCATGAATCCTACCACCAAAAACACAAAAAAGTACAGCCACCCTTACAAACTGTACCTGTGAACACCTTGGAAAGTTTGAACCTTTTTAGCATAAGAGGAAGAGGATTACTCTCTCAAAACCTTAGCACCTCTCTTTAAAGCCTCAGACCAAACCCAACAGTGTTGTTCGTGGGTGACCATTTCTAGGAGCTCTAAATTACCCGCCACCGTTGATTGAGGCAAAGTGGATGGCTGAAATTGTACAGAAGAAGAAGAAGATGAAGAAGGTTGAGGGGTAGGAGAAGGGTTTGAAGAAGAGAAAGGAGAGAAACTAAAAGGGCCATCAACAAAAAAAAAAAAACAAAATGTGATTGAGAAAAAAAAAAAAAGAAAAAAAAAAAGAGGCTGCTATTGCTGATATTAGCCCTCCGATTTCACTTGTTTTTCCCATTTTTTTCTTTTACCGTGTAAAGAAATAAAATGATAGACAGTGTATAAAGAAACCTTGGGCAAGACAGTTGCCATGAAAGGAGAGACGAAGAGCAAGACAGTTGACACAAAAAAATAAGGCCGGGTCTCATCTGGGTTTATCCGGATTCTGGATTGACTCTTCGAATCGACCAGTTTTACCGGGTCAAATTCCCAATTATTTTTTATTTAGACTGGCCTCATCTCAGGTCCAGATTAGCTGGGTCTCTAGTTGATCTGTCAATTGAGCCAGATTTTAAAACCATGTGTTATAGGTAATCAACGAAAACAAGTTGTGACGCAGGAGTATGCAAACATTTCGTGCGTCAAGACGTGTGTTGATGTTGTGGAGGATGGCACCAGCCATGGGCACGGCAAACTGAAGCTCATACGTGGCAAGGACGTTGGGGACCAGAACGGAGACCACGTGGCCAGTCTCGATGCCGTAGAATGATAAAGATGATGCTAATTGTTGTAGGTTATCTTGCCAAGCCTTTCAAGTATGTGTATGGCCTCTGGGAAAAAAATCATAACTGAGATTAAGCATCAATTAATTATTATAATTTAGAATTTAGTGAGGCAAGAGACTGTCGTTAGGCATAAAACTGTATACGCTTTTGCAAAGACAAATGAGCATGATTTTCTTGTTATTAGCTCTCGCCAGCAGTGTATCTTCCACGAGCACAAGCCAACCTACACAAGTTCGTCAAATAAGTTGTTGGTTTTCATGAAATGTAAGAGACCACAAGGTGGTGCTAGGATAAAATGAGAAAGATCTTTTATTTTTATTTTATTGTTGCTGTAAAGACCAAAAAAAAAAATGGTGCAATTAAATTCAATGAAGTAATATTTTTGCCAAATTTTAATTACAACTCTCCCTTTTATTTATTTATTTTTACTTTGCATTAATAATTTATTTAAATTTTAATTAATACCCTCCCTTTTATTATTTTAAAATATTTAGTTAATGTTTTGTAAATAATATTGAATTTCTTAATTGTTCTTTTTAATTCTACAACCATTAAAAAATATTATTGCAATTTTCTTTAAAAAAATTTATTGATATTTTATGTAAATACACCGTATTTGTATGATGTGTTTATAAGAATAAAAATTATATTCTTAGTAAAATAATCATTTGCATATGCATTTTGTTTGTAGCTTTTACAATAAAAAAAAAACTGTTATTTTAATATTTAATTATTATGAACAACCCTTTCTTATATATTCTTTAGAATTTATATATTTAAACTTCTAGACCACCCTTTTGGAGAGGTTTAATGTATTTGTAGGGGTGATCATTTTCGGTATGATTTGGTTTTTATAAAAAAAAAGTAACCTAACTGGTTTTTTTAAAAAAACCAAAACTGAACCGAAACCGGCACAATCCAACTAGTTTTGGTTTGATTCGGTTATTTTAGAACAAAAACTGGTTTAAACCGGTTTGACTCGGTTTTTTTCGGTTTGGCTTGGTTTTTTCTGTTTTTTTATTTTCGGTTTCGATTTAGTTTTTTAAGTTTCAGACTTACAAAACTGAAACTGAATTTATTGATTTTTTTAAAATTTTAATTTATTTTTTTTCATGATTTGATTTTTTCAATTATTTTTTTTTAATTTTATTAGTTTTATAGATTTTTCGTTGTTTTTAGCCACCTAGTATTTAACCTCTAATGATGGAAAGTTTCCTCTTCCTAAAAAAACGAAACCTCGAATGATGGTTTTGCTTGCTTTCCCATTCAAGCATAGAAATGAAGGGTTATTTCCTTCTGTCTACATGCGATCTGACGACCAAAGCAGAATACCCTACCGAATTCAACAAAGCCAGCTTCCCAAGGCCAATTCTTCGTCAAGACACGAGATGTTTTCGACAAGAGAGATTCTTCGCATTATCACTTTCATAAATACTAAAACTAGTGCACGAGGACAGTACTACTGAAAGCATTCCGAAGGACATAAATCCTTGTGGAAAGCATATACTATTATTCTGACTGGAGGAAAATACATAGATCACTACCTCGTACTAACACACACAGAAACACAGACATACATGCTTAGAGAACACACGAATTAAGACTATTATATGCTTACAGTGGATTAGACAAGTTCAGAATCATTTTCCTGGTGCAAAATCATTTCAACTACTTGGCTCATTGTTGGTCTCGCATCTCTGTCTTCAGCTAAACATTTTAGAGCCACCTCAAGCAGGATTTCCATCCTACCCTTGTCATATTTTCCTTCCAATTTGGGGTCTATGATCATTTCTATCCAAGAGCTCATTTCAGGAGCTTGCTTCATCTTTTCTCTCACCCATGTAACCAGCCTCCTGTTCTCTATCTCCTCTGCTGGACACTTTCCACTGATCATCTCCAGCAATACCATGCCATAGCTATAAACATCCACTTTGGAGGTGATGGGCAGATTGAAAACCCACTCCGGAGCCATGTAACCTCTAGTTCCTCTCATCTTTGAGAAGCCTTCGTTAACTTGGCTACCTCTTTTTAGTGGCCGAGATAATCCAAAATCTGACACCTTTGGCTGGTAGTTGCTGTCGAGAAGTATGTTCTGAGGCTTTACATCACAATGTAAAACCCACTCTAGGCATTCTTCATGTAAATAAGCAAGGCCTTTAGCAGTCCCTACTGCGATGTCAAACCTCTTTTCCCAACCAAGTGAATTGGAAGAGAGTTGTTCTGCCAAGGATCCATGCTCCATGTACTTGTATACCAAAAGCCTGTGCTTTCCTTCTGCACAATATCCCCACATCTCTGTCAAGTTCATGTGATTAAGTTTCCCAATTGTGCTAACTTCTGCCTGGAACTCTGCTTCTCCTTGGTAAGCATCATTCAGTCGCTTAACGGCTGCTATTCTATGATCAGATAACATTCCCTTGTAAACAACTCCTCCAGCACCTCTTCCAATCTCTTTGCTAAATCCTTGAGTCGCCTTTTTTAGCTCTGAAAGAGTGAATTTTCTGAAGCCAGTGGTAATTCTGTTGCAATTTTGGGTACCTGCGCTAGAGTTCCGGTGAGTTCTTATAAGAAAACACCACACTATGAAAATGACACCGAGCTCAACCGATCCAACTACGATCGCAAACCGAACGACAAACTTTAGTGATGCATTTTCTTGGCGTTTTGTGTATGTTCTGTTCAGCTGCTTGACAACTGTGCTGGAGCAATCTAACCCAATTTCTTGAATAGGCAAGGTTTTTGGCACCTTCAGATACATGTCTCCTTCGAAATTTGGTGAACGTTTCCCGTTCAGCAACTGTGTCTTTGGGTAACAATAAGGAATGTTACCGCGATAGTTATGCTTGACGAACTTGAACTGGAATCCTTTGCAGTCACATATCTGCAAGCACAAGTTTTCACACATTCCGAAGGTGTAATTGGGGAAGAAGCCGTAGTCGTAGCCAAAAAACTCAACATTAGACAGCTTAAGGAAATGTGTCTCATTTCTGCTACAAGTGAGATTGAATTCTTGTACACATCCCAATGACCAGTCCGTACGATCCCTGATCTTGAATCCTGGAAGGCATGAACATTTCCTACCAAAATGAGGAGCGTAGCTACAAATACTGTTAGGTCCACAAGTCCCGTGAATCGTGCAAGGTTGAGACATGGCTTGCCATGAAACAGTCCACTTGTCCATCCTGTATTTTCGACTGTATAGCCGAATATTACCATCGAAATCTAGTTTCAATATTCTCTGGAATCTTTCTCCATAATCAGCAGACATAAAAGTAAAATTGTCAGATGAGCTAAAGTAACCCAATGAATCTAGAAAAGCAATTCGGCTGCTGTTAAAAGTTGACCTCCCAGCTTCCCAGCTCATACGCCACGGATCCGGCCAATAAACGGTGATTTCAGGACCTCCGTACAGAAGGCGGAGAACGTTATCGTCATCAAAATAAAGCTTATAGAATCCTGAAGAATAGTTCCCTTGGCTTCTAGATGAAACAAGCTGCATATCCTTGGTGAGTAGTTGCTGAGGAAGTAGAGTATCTGTTGGAGAATGGAAGCTTTGCCAAAGCACTCCACCTTCCGAGTTTTGTAGCATAAGATTACCATTTTCATGGAGGTATAGAAACACAGGGGATTCTGAAACAGTGTCTGTGGACCAAACAGTGAGACGGCCAGCATCGGTAATGATGACATTACCCGATTTACGTAGAGAAAGCTCTGACTTTCTTCCGTTAACTGGTTGGTCACGGTTTGCCATCCAAACAATGGTGCGGTTGCCTTCACTATATGGCTCACTATACCATATAGCAAAGCAGTAAGCATTGTCTCCGACAGGGAAAAACCCCGCCGAGAAAACGCCATTCGGTGAAGTCAAAACATCGTCTGCATGTTCCACTGATAAAGATGAGGCTCCGCGTAATCTGTCAATTGTTGAAGATGAAAATGAAGAGAAGAAAATCAAAGGCAAAAAGAGCAAGATAATTGATATAGCCATAAGTTTTGAGAAAATTGATTTAGCTTCCTCTGCACACTGGAGTATGTCATTATAAATGTGTGGTGACGATTCACGCAAGCAGATTCAAAGAAAGAATTCAAAGGTATTTCATTTTTGGCTCGTTGTAGGACTAGAGACCTGAAGCAGCCTTTGAAGGGGCAAGATAAAAGTACTAAACGTTTAAAAGACGTTCGTTCATCATGGTATCATGACAACTTTTATAGTGGTTGTTTAAAAATTTTATTTTATAAAAAATATTTTTAGTTGAGGTTGGTTTGATATTTATATATATTTGATTAAAATTGTGGTTTAAATTAAGGTTTAATGTATTTTGTTAAGAATGTTTTTTAAATTTAAGTTATAAAATAACTAAAAATGATATATATTAATATTAATAGTTTTTAATTTAAATATTATAGATTTAATTATTGATATTACATCATAAAATAAATAATATTTTGTATAAAATATTTTTATTGTTTCATTAAACTATCTATAATTCTATCATGTACGAAATTCATCCGACAAGAACTATAGTTTCCATATTTTTCTTAGCGTGCAATAAAATCAGGTAAAATATCATTAGGAATAAAATTAGGATTATGATCAAATTCTGTAAATACTATACCATCATATGATCTTCTTCAAATTTATATAGTGTTATTGAATAATATTAAATATTAATTTTTTAAATAAAATATAAATAAAAAATAAATTTTTTTATTATTCACGTGAACCGTGCAAAATAAAAAAAATCAAAGGCAAAAAAGGCAAGATAATTGATATAGCCATGAGTTTTGAGAAAATTGATAGAGCTTCCTCTGCACACTGGAATATGTCTTTATAAATGTGTGGTGAAGATTCACGCTAGCAGATTCAAAGGAATTTCAATTTTGGCTGGTTGGAAGGACTATAGACCTGAAGAAGCCTTTGAAGTGGCAAGATGAAAATACTGAACGTAAAAAAGATTTTCGTTCATTAATCTCTATAAATCATATTTCATAACCATGAAAAAAAATCGCAATTTATTCATAAAAAATATCAATAAATCTTATTGAAAAAAAGATTCCTTTAGATAAAAGATTTTATAAGAGTATGATACTAATAGTAATTGTAATAGAATAACACATTCAATACTATAATTTTGAAATACAAGAGGCTGTATATATGTTCTCCTCTTGTGCGGTAAACTAATCTTGATCGTTCAATTATCCATGTATAATCAATTGTCTAGTGATTTGATTGTGTTATCATAATTTTATTTGTGTATTGTCATAGTCATTATAAGTATATTTATTATTATTTGTCTTTTGTATTTAAACATCAAAATGCTTAACCCAAGCATTTCTTAATATTTATAGCATTTTTTTCCCCAACTTATTATCAATGTTTAATTTTTCTTATTGATTGAAATTGAATTAAAAAACCTTATATCCTACGCCTACTTTAGTCTATAGAAATTTATCTTGCCTTTTTGTTTTTAATGTCTCCTGTTGAATGTATTCATATTAATTGCTGTGATTGTTGCCTGTTAAGGATGATGGGACCATATTAATACGTAGCTTGAAGGGCATGTTGATTGATACGTAGCTTGAAGGGCATGTTGATTGAAGGGCATGTTGATTGATACGTAGCTTGAAGGGCATGTTGATTGAAGGGCATGTTGATTGATACGTAGCTTGAAGGGCATGTTGATTGAAATGTCAATAATTTGCTACTGACCAAATTTCTACAGAGAATATTCATATATATTCCCTTGGGTTTCACCTATCTTTTCCATTAATAATATGCAGAATTGGTTTTTTTGCAGGAAAACATAACGGATGCAGTGGGGCAGGACGTCGCATGTGCTGTGCCGGACAAGCTCTATTAACTTTCCCTTATCGCTGATGATCGGCCAGCGTTGCAACAAAGGGATTGGGTGTATTTGAAATTGTACCGGTAATAATTTAAAATATTTTTTATTTAAAAATATATTAAAAAAAATTTTAAAAAAAAATTATTTTTGATATTAACATCTTAAAATGATCTAAAAACATAAAAAAAAAATTATTTTTTTAAAAAAAATAATTTTTAAATTTTAAGGGAATGTGATTTACACCGCATTCTCAAACACATCCTTTAAGTTATATCTATGGGTTGCTGTCAATCTGTCAAATAATTTGTTAATCAATTATATTTTTATTTAATTATTCATACCTTACAAGCTTGCAAATTCAAATTGTTATGATTTATCATTTTTCCTTGGTCGATTGTGACTTATAGTTACTTATCGTCAGTTTCTTTAAACTTCCTAGTCAATAAAGACTTTTCTGATATGGTCTAAAGACTTTTTTAATATGGCCTATTCCATTACTATGGATTGATTTTAGCTTTTTTCTTTTCTTTATTTTGTTGTAAATAATTATTGCTTTTTTATAATTGAAAAGTGAATATTTTCTATAGATTATATTATCATAAAAATATAAAACTATGAATTTGACTATGAATGCATGCAGTTGATGATTTATAATTCTTATAAAAGTATTAGTTGCATTAGTAAGTTCAAAATGCATGAGTAACAATTCATACAACTTAAAAATAATTTTCCATTCATCACCTTTGTCATAAACTAATTTTGGGCCCTCAAAATTCTCTTATGTAAGAAGTATCTTTTCCTTTTGAAATATTCAAAAATCCAAAAAAAATCTAAACAATAAAAACTTAAAAATATCTTAGGGTCACAATTGGACAAGAAATTTAAAGGTTGTAAAAATAGGCTGAATCGGGATTTAATTGCATATATTTGAAATTAGAGGACCAAATTAGACCAAATAACAAAGGTTGGGAACTCAATTGTAGCAACAGAGGGCCTAATTGAAGAAAACAAAAGAAAGATATTGAAAATCAAGGCAAACTTGTAAAATAATCAAGCTCAAGGACTTAATTGAACTTTTAATGGCCCTAATTGATTAAATCAAGGGCTTAATAGAAATTAAAATTAAGTTGAAAGTCAATTTAGACAAAATTGAAAGAATTAATTAAGTTCAAGGACTTAATTAAAATTTTAATTGGTTTAATTGACTTTATTAAGGATTTAATTGAAGAAAAATTAAGTTTGGAAGCCTAATTCAGGTCAAATTATAAGAACTAAAAGCTTTGAAGACCAATTTTAAAGAAACGAAAGTTTAAAAGCCAATTATGGGTTTAGTTGAAGAGATTCAAAACTAAGAACCAATATGCAAAACATGTGTACATTCAAAGATTAGAATTGATTGAATTTGGGGTCAAATTTTGACAAATTAAAAATTTAATGGTCAACTGCTGATAAAATTGCATATTATGAAAACTAAAGACCAATTTATAAAAGACATGTGAATGAGTCCTTCAACTTAAATTTTACATGGTCTAGCTCTTTGTGCCTGTGATATGATGCAATTTGGTCTCTAACTCAATAGTCCTAAACTAAGGGTTCTTATATTGTTCTTCTTTTTCTTAAGAATGTTCAACAAAAAACCACCATTTGATCTTCACAAATTATATTTGAATCATGGGTTTTGTTTATATGTCTTGGGCTAGGCTGGGAAGTTCAATTCATGTGATTAGGCTGAGCCTTTAAGGTTTAAGATCATATTTGGCAAAGCTAAAATTTATCAAAGAAAAAATATATTTTTAGGTTTTTAAGGTGTGTTTGGCAAAGAAGTCCGTTGTTATCTATTTTAACCAAAAATAGAGGGAAAAAATACAAATATATACAAGAAAATACACATGAAGTAAGCCTAAAAGGAATTGTCAATGTTTGTTGGTGAAAGATCGGAATGCCAAGTGAGAGTTCATAGACCAAAATATCCAAATTAGCAACTCAAAATTTTGATTGTCAAAGGAGCCCATTAGTGAAAATGCTTTATTTAAGTGTTTAAGGATTTAACTGAAATTTTGGAAGGTTTAAATAAATTTATTGAGTGCTTAATGGCAAGAGAAATCAACTTTTTAGAGTCAATTTTAATGTCAATTGAAACAAATAAAGTTTAGGGATAAAAATTGGATCTTGAAAAGTGTAATTGGTCAAATCAGGGTCTTAATTGTATAAGATTTAAAGTTTTGTGAGCAAATAAGGACTTAATTGAACAATTTGTGAACCAAGAACCAACTTTCAAAATGCATACGACTTCAGGGACTAGAATCAAGTGAAATCAGGGGTCAAATCAAAGCAAATTAGAAGTGTGATGGTCATCCAAGGGTCTAATTAAACAAATTAGAGATCAAGGATCAACTTTTAAAAGACGATCAAAATTGGGGCTGACAATTGAAACTAGCAAGGATGTAACTTATAAAAGACAATCAAAATTGGGGCTGATAATTAAAATTAGCAGGGATGTAACTATATGAAATTAGAAAGTTAGGGGGGAATTATGAGTAAAATCAAACGAAATAGGAAGAATAGGGATCAAATTAAAAATTGCCAAATCCCAAATAAATAAATAAAAAACCCTAATTTATAGGGATTAATCAAAATGGTGTCGTTTACGATACCCATCTTCTTCTTCAGTTTTTGGTTGATCGGGTTGGTACTTTCAGACGAATAAATGTGACGTTTATGGCCATTCTAAATGTTACAACCACTACCATTCAACTAAGAAACACCTGTCTACAACCCCATGTCTTTAAAAATAAATGTTTACATCCAATATTCTCTATTAATCTCCACAATAACATGTCCCTAGTTAGCTAGCACTACAGTTTCTGTCATCATGTTGTTTGAGTGAGAACTTTCAAACATTTGAATTTAGAGTTATAGACCTTCAAATCAAGCAACAATGGATTCGATCGAAAGATGTGCACCCCCTCCGCCAAGTTTAGGTGGTCTTGGTTAATGTTGATGTCAAAGTTGCTTTAATAAAGCTACGAAAGTGACCAACCCAGTCAGCTTTGACAAAGACACCTATTTGCAGAAAATCACCTAATGTTTTTGTGTGCTCCCGCTTAGAAACTCCTAGAAGGTTCCCATCAAGGGTTTAAAACCTTTCTCTCTATGTCTCAAGAGAAAAAAATACCTCACATTGGTCTTTAAGTTTCCTACAAAACCACCCAAACCCAAACTCATTAGTTCTACAACAAAGCCAGCTAAGTTTTAGTTTTAAAGTTATTTGTCTCTTCATCCTCTTTTTTCATCTTAATATGGTGATAACCTTTCTCTCTATATCTAAAGAGAAAAAAACACCTCACATTGATCTTTGAGTTTCCTACAAAACCACCCAAACCCAAACTCATTAGTTCTACGACAAAGCCAGCTAAGTTTTAGTTTTAAAGTTATTTATCTCTTCATCCTCTTCTTTCATCTTAATATGGTGATAACTAATTTTTAAATCAATCTTACTAAATATATAAGATTCATGCAACTTGTTAAGAATATCATAAAGTCTAGGGATATGATGAATGTACTTTATATTACTATTGTTGATTGCACCCTTTATCAATGACAAACCACTATGGATCTCATCAAGAAACACAACCAATATGATTATGTTTTTATAGTTGATTGGTTGTAATATTAATAAATAGGGTATGCAAGTCATATCCTGTCTTTTCTCTATTTTTCTTTCAGGTTATAAAATTATTTCTCTTATAATTCCCCACAAATATAACTCGAGGTTTCTTGGTTAATTATGTAAATATTATGTGATTTAGAAATATAAAAATTTAGATAGAAAAATTATTTTATAATCCAAGATGAAGAAAAAATAGTGGTAAAAGGATACAAACATGATGCTAAAGACTTATAAAGATTTGTGGTAGCTACCTAGGTTTTAACCACCTAATTCTCTTCAATAGCTCGAGAGAATTAGCTTAGATATGTCCATAATCATGTAATTAGAATGATATGTTAGGGGTGTATATTTATATGAAAATTGTTATGTGTGAAACGTATATCTATTATGCCACGTTATGTACAAAACCTAATTAAATGATAATAAATTCCTCATTAATATATTATGTACATGTTGAGAACATGAATGGTTGCCTTCTAATTTTATATGCATAAAACTTGAGTTTTATTCGTGGATAACTTGTTGAGTCACTCAAGGTTACCATTAATCAAATATATTTAATGATATAAAATTGGGCTCTACTTAACTAACCTATATGATTTGGATGAGTCACTCATGATCATATAAGGTTAAAGGCATGGGTTATGTGAAACATATAAGATATGTTTAGATAGGAATTATCACCTAACTGATTTAGAAGTCATATACAAATTTGATTAATAAACTATATTATCTATCTAATTTAATTTATTTCAATGTGTTGAGTCACTCAAAGTTGGATAAATTAAATGGAATCAATTAAATGGAATCTTATCCCATTAGGAAAATTTATGCAAGATTTCTTAAATTAATAGGAAGACTAAATTAGAATTAAAGACCTTATCTAAATTTCAAATTTAATATGTATGTATGAAACTAATACTCTTTATCTTTATATAAATAGGTTGGTAGATCTAAATAAATTGTAATATATCCTTACGAAGCATACTTGATGCTAACAAATTATTTGGACCAAATTTTTTAGATTGACATTGAAATATGAGAATTGTTCTCAAGCAAAAAAAAAGGTTGTAGATTCTAAAAAATCTAATCCCAAATGCCCTTGCTAAGGATGCTAAAGAAGAAGTTAGGAATGAACATCAACTTTATGTTGATGATGACGAACAGGCTACATGTGTTATGTTAGCCAATATGTCACTTGAACTTCAATATCATGAGAATATGGATGTTCATACTATAATTATGCATCTCAAAGAATTATTTGATAAAGCTAGCAGGATTGAGAGATATGAGACCTTAAAAGAATTATTTCACTGCAAGATGATAGAGGGTTCTTCAGTTAACACCCATGTTTGGAAAATGATTGGTCATATTAAGAAACTAAACCAATTGGGTTTTGTCATGGACCATGAGTTAAGTGTTCATTTGGTTTTGCAGTCATTAAACCAAAACTTTTCACAATTCATTATGAATTATCACATCAACAAGTTGGATAATATATTACCATAATTGTTTAATATATTTAATATTGTTGAAGGAGCGCTTAAAAAGGAAAAAGACCTAGTTCTTTTAGTTCAATATTCTAGAATGTCTAAGAAGGATTAGAAGAATAAGAGTGTTGTCTCTAAAGCAAACAAACCTATTTGGGACATCAAGAAAGACAAGGGCTGATACGAATCAAGTTATGTTCAAATTTGACCTTAAAATATCTTGTGACTAGTTTTGCGAGATTAGATATAACTTAGACATAAGTGCTGTTGATTTTGAAGATGTGTATATGGGATATGGAAAATGTTTTGGAAAACAGCAAAATTGTCAGTTTGTAGAGAAAAAAATATGGTAATAATTTTGGTCAGATGTGTAATTATAGGTATCAGAACCATATACTGAGTTAGGTTAAGGTTTGAGTATAATAAGCTAAAAATATCAGCTTTTCAAGGGAAGAATGATCTAAAAATTTATTTAGAATAGAAAAAGAAAAGATGGAGTGAATTTTTTAATGTCATAGTTATTCAGACTTCAATGCAATTAAAATTAGATAAGTTTTTATATAGTTAATCTCAAAATTAATTTTAAATTTCATGAATGAAAAATATTTTCCTTAAAAATTTTCAATAATGATTCATTGATAATAAGTACTAATAATTTACTAGAAACACTTAGCCATATTTAATAGAGTTCATATTGTTGATGACTGATATCTAAAATATGTTATAGGTTGGAGGCTAATCCATAGTTATTCTTAAATTATTTGTTATATGATTATTAATGTGATAATTAATTAATTTTTTTGTTAGAATTGTGTATTTTATTCATTAAAAACAAAAAACATTATGTTTGCTTGGTGAAATACATGAAAGCAATAGAATTGAAGAAATTCTTCCAGCATATAGGAAGTTTCTGAAAGCATAACAACCGTATTCAGTACATAACACCCACAAAAATTCATTGTAACCGCGATTATTATAACTACGATCGTACTATAATCCTAACTCCAAATCATCAATGCTTCTAGAGCCGCGTTGGTGTCACCACAACTTGGTCAATGCAACTCTGCTTTCAAAAATTACTTTTTAGGGCCCATACCTTTAGCAATTTCCTTGAGAACAAACTTTTGAATCTTCCCGGTTGATGTCCTTGGAAGCTCATCTTTAAACACCACAGTCTTCGGCACCATAAAGTGAGGCATATTTTTCCTACAAAAATCAATTATATCCTTTTCGCAAGGTTTTTGGTTCAACCCATCTTTCAAGTCCACAAATGCACATGGCGTCTCCCCCCAAAACTCATCAGGTCGACCCACTACAGCTGCCTCATGAACAGCAGGATGTGTATACAACACAGACTCAACCTCCACGCTACTAATATTCTCTCCACCGCTAATGATCACATCTTTTGACCTATCTTTGATTTCTAAATAACCATCTTGGTGCATAATGCCCACATCCCCCGTGTAAAACCAGCCATCCTTCATGCATTTTGACGTACCCAATGGATCCTTCAGATAACCTAGCATTAAGCACCCGCCTCTCAAAACTACTTCTCCAACTGAAACCCCATCTCGTCTCATGCTCTCCCCTGTTCTGGGATCCACAACGTCCATCTCAGTAAACCCAGCCATGGTAACTCCTTGTCTTGCTTTTAGTCTACCTCTCTCACTTGCTGGAAATGTATTCCACTTTGGTTTCCATGCACAAGACACCACAAGCCCTGCTGTCTCAGTTAACCCGTACCCATGACTCGCCACAAAACCCAGTGACTCAGTCCTGAGTATCACGGCTGCTGAGGGTGGAGCTCCAGCGGTTAGAATGTGTACTGGGTTCTTGAGGGGCTCAACGTCAGGAGATTTTGTTAGGATGTTTAACACCACAGGAGCACCACTCATGTGAGTCACACCGTGTCTATCGATCAAACTGTAGATTGTGGAGGCTTCCACTTTACGGAGACAGATGTTGGTCCCACCAACGGCTGCCATGCCCCACACATGGCTCCATCCATTGGTATGAAAGATTGGTAACGCCCACAAATATACGGGTTGTTTTGGAACCCCCCAATCAATCAACGCTGCAGCGGACACGATGAAAATACCTCTATGAGATTGGACCACGCCTTTAGGAGACGAGGTAGTCCCTGACGTGTAGTTTAGGACTACTGGGTCCCACTCACTTTTTGGCTGGACCCACTTGAACCCAGGATCACCTCTCTCCACCATGTCCTCATAAGAGCAGCTAAAATAATCGGTCCGAGATGAAGATGATGGTTGATCTGCATCGGCGCCCTCATCATCAGTGATGAGGACCAGTGTAGGGCGTTTTGTGTCTGGAGGAAACAAAGACACGGCTTCAAGGATGAGCTCTCGTGAGAGGTAATCAACGAAAACGAGCTTTGACTCGCTGTGACGCAGGAGTATGCAAACATTTCGGGCGTCAAGACGTGTGTTGATGTTGTGGAGGATGGCACCAGCCATGGGCACGGCAAACTGAAGCTCATACGTGGCAGGGACGTTGGGGGCCAGAACGGAGACCACGTGGCCAGTCTCGATGCCGTAGGATGATAGAGATGATGCTACTTGGAGACATCTACGGTTAGTTGGAGACCACGTATAAGTGGTGTCGTTGTAGATGATGGATGGGCAATCAGCGTATGCAATAGGTGCTCTTTCCAAGAAAGCTATTGGTGTGAGGGGAGTCGAGTTCACTGGGCTTGGCTTTAGTTCGTCCATTTTTGCTGCTCTTTCGAGATCGTGTTTTGCACTTGATGGCCTTTTTTCTTTTCTTTGTTCTTACGTTAATAATGTTCTTTTTAGGAGCATGAGTATAAATACAAGTGCTCCATTGATGAAACATAAGACAGTGGATGGAGTTTTGCTAAAAAATAGGAAACGTAAGACAGTGGGTGGAGTTTTGCTAAAAAAAAGGAAACATGATTTCCAGTTTGAGGAACGATCTTTTGTGTATGTTTTTCCCCTGCGGCCTGCATGTAACACCAAGTAATATTCTAAAAGATATGAAAAAATTACTGTAGCTTTCTCATTTCTTTCACTTTAATTATAATTATAATTATATTATATTATAATATAATATATACCAAAAATTAAATCAAACGCTAAATTGTTTTTTTTCTTTTAATTTTTTTTGTTTTTTTTCTTTTAATGATTTTTTTTGTTTGATCATGGGTTTGATGGGTTAGCCTGGTTTAACGAGTTAACTCGGATTTTTTTCTTTTTAATTAATTTTTTTCATTTAGTTTAGTTTGTTAATATTAAATTTCTTTATATTTAATTATCAGATTTTCATGACACGTATCCCGGGCTTGACGGGTTAACTTAGTATGATGGGTTAACCCAGTTGATTTTGGGTGAACCCATCAAAAAAAATTTCTATTTAGTTATTAAACTTTCATGACACGAATCCCAAGTTTGACGGGTTAACTTGATTCGAAGGGTTAACCCAGTTAATTCAGATTTTTTACTTTTTCTTAATTAGATTTTTATTCATATTGGTTTTTTTCTTTTTAATTAATTTATTTAATTATTATATTTTTATGACACGACCTTATAGTCAGACCCACATCCAATGCTCTAGGGTCCGGTGTTGCAGCCAGGCTCACTTAAACTTAAGTCATGTAAGTTTAGTGTTATTATTAATATTATAAATAGTATTTTTGGGTCAAGCGTTGCAGCTACACCCAAGGCTTTTGGGTATATCTTTATAGAAACACCTAATATTCTTAGATCTTACAATTTTTTGATATTTTTTATGCAAGAAAAAAAAATTAACCTGTGGCGTCTGCCTTTTTTTTTTTCCTTTTTCTTTTCCTTTTTAAGCCTTTTGCTTTGAATAGCACAGTGCAATCTATAGTGAAAAAACTTATGTCTTTAGTTTAATTTTTTTTTCTATAGTTTTTTAATATTAAATTTTTTTTGTTTAATTATCAAGCTTTCATGACACGAATCCCAGGTTTGATGGTTTAACCCAGTTGATTCAGATTTTTTTTTTCATTAGTTTTTTTCTTCCTATATGTATTTTTCTCTTTACTTTTTCCTTTTTAATTAATCTTTTTTTAAAAAAAATTAGTTCATTAATATGAAAAAAAAATTTCTATTTAGTTATCACACTTTCATAGCACGAATCTCAGGTTTGACGAGTTAACCTGATTTGGCGAGTTAACCAATTGATTCAGATTTTTTTTCTTTTTTCTCATTAGTTTTTTTTTCTTTCTGTTGGTTTTTTTTCTATTTAATTATCATACTTTTATGACACGATCTTGTAGCCAGACCTACATCTAATGCTATTGGGTCTGGTATTGTAGCCAAACCCATTTAAACTTCGATCATGCAGGTTTAATGTTATTATTAATATTATAAATATTATTCTTAGGTCAGAGGTTGCAGCCAAACACAAGACTCTTAGATATAACTTTGCAGAGAGACCTAATACTTTTAAATCTTAATTTTTGTTGATATTTTTTATGCAAAACAAATTGACCCGCCGCATCGTGTGGGTCATGTAACTAGTAATATAACGAAGCCACGTGAATTTGTATTTCATTTATTAGGAAGAGAAATTCCACTATATATATATATATATATATATATATATATATATATATATATATATAAAACCTAAGTGGACCACATATATAGGACAAAACTTTTAGGTGTAAATAAATTTATTTAATTTAGATCTTTTCATGTTTTTATAACATGATATATTATTATATTTATGTCATTAAAAAATAATAAATCAATGAATTACTAAGAATCACTAAGATGTTAGTAGCAAATATCTACATGACAATCGAATACAATCATGTTATTTTTATTAACACTGTACACTCTTAATTTTATTTTTTTATGTAAAATCAAAGAGGAAAAAACTATTAATTATATTAGATGTGTGTTCGGTAATGGATACACCGAATAAATATTCAAAACCTAATGTGATCAAGTTCTTGTATCCAAAACTCACAACCATCGAGTAATGAGTCCTATAAAAATAATTTTAGAATTCAAATATGAGTATAAATATTACCTCTCATAACCTATTTTTGGGTTATTCCTGAAATTCAATTTTTTTGCAACCTAAAAAAACAAAAACTCTGAAACAGTGTCGTTTTGAACGGTATTGTTCTCCTTCTTCCCTTGCACACGCAAAGGAAGGCGAAGAACAGGTTTATTCCCCTGTTTTTTCCCGCTTTGTCCCTTTCTCCCCACTTACCCAAACCCTGATAAAACCCACGCCCCTACTTACAACTAGATGAAAATGCAGAGGGGACAAGCCCTGTGGACGACCCTGAGGCGGCTATCCAGTGGCCACCCCCTACCCATGTGTCATGATTGGATAAGGGTAATAGACCTCTCTCCCTATTTTTTCCTATAAATACTAATAGAAGAGAGGAGCCAAATGGGGGGGTGGATAGAGAGAATGAAGAGAGGAGAAGAACGAAAATAGAGAGGAGTGAACGAACTGGAAAACAAAAGTAGAAGAAAGAACCAGAAGAAAAAAGGGAGGTTTGCAGAGATGAATAAAAAGAAAAAAAAAACAAAAATAGAGGGGGGAAAGGTGAGGATGGGTTGAAACGAGGAGATTTTTTTTGAAACCAGAGAGAAGGAAAATGAAGGGCAGAAGGAAGACAACATTATAGGGAAGATAAGTTTTTAGAATAAAGGAAAAGAGAAACTGTAAACCCCGAGAAAAATAATAAATAAATAAAACTGAAGAAATTCATGCATATGGTTAAATAAAAACAGAAATTTAGAAAATTTTGAATATAAATTTTTAGGCAAAATAATTCGAGACATTATAGTAAACCCGATACTGTTGAGGGTTGGATTTAATTGAAGAGAATAATACACTTAAAGGGAAAAAAAGGGGGGCCTAAATGCAAATAAGAGAAAATATAGTGTATAAATACTCTATCCTCACCAAAAAAAAATATGTAGGAACATAAGGAGAGAAGATAGGGAGTTTTATACTTATTCTTGAGAAATCAAAAGAGAAACACTAAAATTTCAAGAACCCATCCAAGATTAAGAGCTTATAGATAGGATAAACACTTGAGAGCAAAGGATTACCAAGAAATTAAACAAGAAGAAACGAAAGGAGGGAAATTGAACAAGAAGAAAAGAAAGGAGGGAGTTGAAAATCTCCAACTGGTTGAAGATCAAAATCTTAATTTGTATCGGGTAAGGTATTCTAAACATGTTCTTAAAAAATTCATTCTTTAAATTCGATAAAGAATTAATGCCTAGATATTGAATCATAGGTTAGGATTCTTAAACATAAATTGGGAAAAAAGTATTTATCGTTGAGATTAAGTTAATTCATGTGTGTGGTATGTAGTTTATGAAACTATTGTGTGAAGGGGAGGGGGAGACAACTCTAGACAGACTTGTCTCCTGACTTTCAGTGAGATTTCGGGTAGGAGGATGAGGGAATTAGGATTGGATTCCTTCATAGAAATTGTAGATTTAAATGTTAGCTAACCAAAAAAACTGGTCTTACTTAATTTGGAGATGTAGAACTCCAGTTATGGGTTACCAACCAAGACTGAGTCATGACTGATTATGTAGGCCAGTAGGACTGATTAGTTGATGAGCAATTTTGACTATCTTGGAAGCAGAACTAGGTTCTCCTTCCTTCAGAGAACTAGTAGCCTCGTGTCTTAGCTTTCTAAAAAGATCAATCTCACTTATAATGGAATTTTAGAACTTTAGATATAGTTAAAAATCTGATGAGTGTTCAAACAGTAACAGTTGAAAATTAGACAGTAACAGTTCAAAGTCAGACAGTAACGGTTCAAAGTCAAACAGTAACAGTTGGAAATTGGATAATAACGGTTCAAAGTCAGACATAAAAAGAGCCTACCAAAGAAACCATGAACAACTTCCATCTCTACCTATGCCTTTAGAAGAAATGTATGCAAAACTGCTAAGCCACAATACTGATACTTGATAAGCATTCAAGAGGAAGCACTTGTAGTTATTCAAAGTAGGATGGATAACCTTTGAAGATACCCCCAACATCAATTCCAGCCCCTTGCCAACTCATGCTTCTAGTTGAGGGAGTAAATGTTGTGGAGTTTGGAATAAAAAAAAAGGGTTTTAAAGGTAACCAAGGATTATGAAATGTTAGTGCAAGCTAGGTATTTGCCAACAAAAAAATGAATCATGTTTAAGAAAAAAGCAATAGTTTTTGTAGGTTCCACAAAGAAATGAAACATAACATTGATGAATATGAAGAGTTTCACCGGAAGGTGATATAAATGATGACTTGTGCTTTGTTATAAATAGAGGAGGAAAGGGATGATGTTGTAGGCATGATAAGTTTCCAATGAAAGAAAACAAAGATGTGTAGGCTTCAACATACCGAGAGCGATCTACCAAAGCTCATCCCGACAAGGTCTGTCATTACCTATAATAGAAACTATAATGCATTGCCTTATAATTACAAAATATTTCCCAATGTTGAGGGTCCTGCTCATGTGTTTTAGATTGAGATTGATGGATTAACTCGAAGTAGCAGATGTTTTACGCCTGAAGAACTAGAAATGTTGTGAAAAGCCAAACCAAAAGAGGTAGTACATGCCATTAAAGATATGGAAATAAACAAACCCATGAGTGAGGAAGAAGTTGGTGAATTCCTAAAGCTGATGAAGTACAATTAGTATAATATGGTAAAGTAGCTGAAGAAAACCTCTGTCGGGATATCCTTGATGTTTCTTATCTTGAGTTTCGAGCCACACTGCAATGCGTTATAAAAAGTGTTAAATAAGGCATATATGCCCTAAGACATAGCCCAAAAGACTATGGACCATCTAATAGGAAGAATCCATATGATAAATTACCTATACTTCATTGAAGAAGGGCTCAATACTGGAGGAACAAGTCATATTAAACCTCTATACATCACTGTAAGGTGTAAGGATTGCGTCATTGGCAAAGTGTTGGTGGACAATAATTCTACTTTAAACGTATTCCAAAAGCATGTGCTGGATGAAAGGCTAGTTAATTCAACATATATGATGTCAAGCACCATGACAGCTAAAGCTTATGATGGTTCCCCAAGGTAAGTGGTAAGGACCATTCAAACAGAGTTGTTCATTGGCCCACAATTGTTTTTAGTAACCTTGCAAGTGATGAACATCCACCCTTTATACAACATGTTATTAGAAAG